>JAVLUX010000005.1:10617500-10627500 GCA_032164185.1 Moxostoma hubbsi
CTATCAGTTTACAGTGAGCTCAATGTTGCTTCTACTTTCCCTACTAAATGAACGTATACTTGCTCTTTTGGATGTGAGAAACATCCAAAAGGGATTATATCCAAGTTGAAATTCTTCCTATAGGAATTTAGGTTTATCTACTGGGGGGCTAGGTGGCAATCTCTAGAGGAAAGTATTACGAAGCTGGCAAAGGTGCTGCTTTGAGAGCAACACTGGCAGGTTTACCTGACCAATAAGTTCTGCCATTTGCTTTGTCTGCATTTATGCGACAAACCAGATAAAAGCTATGGCTAACACTTTGCAAGTAGTCGTGGCCGAGTGGTTAAGGCGATGGACTAGAAATCCATTGGGGTCTCCCAGCGCAGGTTTGAATCCTGCCGACTACAGGATTACTATTTATCTACTTTGCTTTTTTATGTTACGATCATAACAAAAAAGTTCTGTGACAATGTAATGAATTTTGAAAAGAATTGTTGTTCATGTATGCTTCAGTAGACCTTTTAAACGTACACAGCGAGACAGGCAAGCCAAATGCTTTTAAATATTGGCAGGTCTGTGAAGGCGTTTAATGTGCAAGATTAGTTGTGTGCCGTTACGTATAGTGGTTAGTACTCTGTGTTGTGGCAGCAGCAATCCCTGTTTGAATCCAGGTCGCGGAAGCCTTTTCCAATTGTCGATGATAACTAGCTCATTTTTACACTTCTGCTCACACACACCTTTCCTTTGTGTGTGTTCTCTCAAGCTCTGCTGTGTCCTGTGATTTGCCCATCCAGCCAAAGTGTACAGTAGTGCAGAAGGGTGTAGTCATGGCTGAGTGTTTAAGCTGACTAGGTTTGCTCTCTCATTTGCTTTGGATTTATTTTCTTGTTTTAGAGTGGCTCTCACAGAGACACATTAATTATGCCTATGGACGTGTCTTTGCACAAGATTCTGCTTTTCTATTTCACTTGCTGACCCGTGTCTTTTTTTCAGCCTGAAGTGGACACTGTTCCAAAAGGTCCAAGTCAGGCAGTAGGAGCTGTGGCTTTGGTACCCCCTGAAAACTTAGAGGCCTTAAGAGTCAGCTCAAGAGTCAATGCTTCATATTGTGTAGATAATCTTGCATATCCTTGAAATGAAGAGTTGCCATTCTGCTGTTTTTTTGCAATATTACTGCTTTATCTTCCTGAAGAGATGAAAATCTCATGTAAATGCAAAGGTCCTCCACTCAAAGAGCTCTTATGTGCTTTGTTAGAATTAAGAAAATGAAGTGTGCTCTTTGTAACATTCTATAAATGTCAAGGGCACATTTTGGCTGGACTGTCTTTATCTTCGCCGGGGTGTCGAAGCCTTCATGAGCCTGTGAAGCTCAGCCAGTAGAGCATGGTGCTTTTATTCTGAGGGTACATGGTTGAAGTCCCTGTTTGGGCATTAGGCTATCAGTTTACAGTGAGCTCAATGTTGCTTCTACTTTCCCTACTAAATGAACATATACTTGCTCTTTTGGATGTGAGAAACATCCAAAAGGGATTATATCCAAGTTGAAATTCTTCCTATAGGAAATTAGGTTTAGCTACTGGGGGGCTAGGTGGCAATCTCTAGAGGAAAGTATTACGAAGCTGGCAAAGGTGCTGCTTTGATAGCAACACTGGCAGGTTTACCTGACCAATCAGTTCTGCCATTTGCTTTGTCTGCATTTATGCGACAAACCAGATAAAAGCTATGGCTAACTGTTTGCAAGTAGTTGTGGCTGAGTGGTTAAGGCGATGGACTAGAAATCTATTGGGGTTTCCCTGCGCAGGTTTGAATCCTGCTGGGTTGCTATTTATCTACTTTGCATTTTTATGTTACGATCATAACAAAAAAGTTCTGTGACAATGTAATGAATTTTGAAAAGAATTGTTGTTCATGTATGCTTCAGGAGACCTTTTAAACGTACACAGCGAGACAGGCAAGCCAAAGGCTTTTAAATATTGGCAGGTCTGTGAAGGCGTTTAATGTGCAAGATTGGTTGTGTGCCGTGATCGTATAGTGGTTAGTACTCTGTGTTGTGGCCGCAGCAACCCCGGTTCGAATCCGGGTCACGGCAGCCTTTTCCAATTGTCGATGAAAACTAGCTCATTTTGACACTTCTGCTCACACACACCTTTCCATTGTGTGTGTTCTCTCAAGCTCTGCTGTGTCCTGTGATTTGCCCATCCAGCCAAAGTTTACAGTAGTGCAGAAGGGTGTAGTCATGGCTGAGTGTTTAAGCTGACTAGGTTTGCTCTCTCATTTGCTTTGGCTTTATTTTCTTGTTTTAGAGTGGCTCTCACAGAGACACATTAATTATGCCTATGGACGTGTCTTTGCACAAGATTCTTCTTTTCTATTTCACTTGCTGACCCGTGTCTTTTTTTTAGCCTGAAGTGGACACTGTTCCAAAAGGTCCAAGTCAGGCAGTAGGAGCTGTGGCTTTGGTACCCCCTGAAAACTTAGAGGCCTTAAGAGTCAGCTCAAGAGTCAATGCTTCATATTGTGTAGATAATCTTGCATATCATTGGAATGAAGGGTTGCCATTCTGCTGTTTTTTTGTAATATTACTGCTTTATCTTCCTGAAGAGATGAAAGTCTCATGTAAATGCAAAGGCCCTCCACTCAAAGAGCTCTTATGTGCTTTGATAGAATTAAGAAAATGAAGTGTGCTCATTGTAACATTCTAGTAAAGGTCAAGGGCACATTTTGGCTGGACTGTCTTTATCTTCGCCGGGGTGTCGAAGCCTTCATGAGCCTGTGAAGCTCAACCAGTAGAGCATGGTGCTTTTATTCTGAGGGTACATGGTTGAAGTCCCTGTTTGGGCATTAGGCTATCAGTTTACAGTGAGCTCAATGTTGCTTCTACTTTCCCTACTAAATGAACGTATACTTGCTCTTTTGGATGTGAGAAACATCCAAAAGGGATTATATCCAAGTTGAAATTCTTCCTATAGGAATTTAGGTTTATCTACTGGGGGGCTAGGTGGCAATCTCTAGAGGAAAGTATTACGAAGCTGGCAAAGGTGCTGCTTTGAGAGCAACACTGGCAGGTTTACCTGACCAATCAGTTCTGCCATTTGCTTTGTCTGCATTTATGCGACAAACCAGATAAAAGCTATGGCTAACAGTTTGCAAGAAGTTGTGGCTGAGTGGTTAAGGCGATGGACTAGAAATCCATTGGGGTTTCCCTGTGCAGGTTTGAATCCTGCCGACTCTGGGGTTGCTATTTATCTACTTTGCATTTTTATGTTACGATCATAACAAAAAAGTTCTGTGACAATGTAATGAATTTTGAAAAGAATTGTTGTTCATGTATGCTTCAGGAGACCTTTTAAACGTACACAGTGAGACAGGCAAGCCAAAGGCTTTTAAATATTGGCAGGTTTGTGAAAGCGTTTAATGCGCAAGATTGGTTGTGTGCCGTGATCGTATAGTGGTTAGTACTCTGTGTTGTGGCCGCAGCAACCCCGGTTTGAATCTGGGTCACGGCAGCCTTTTCCAATTGTCGATGAAAACTAGCTCATTTTGACACTTCTGCTCACACACACCTTTCCATTGTGTGTGTTCTCTCAAGCTCTGCTGTGTCCTGTGATTTGCCCATCCAGCCAAAGTGTACAGTAGTGCAGAAGGGTGTAGTCATGGCTGAGTGTTTAAGCTGACTAGGGTTGCTCTCTCATTTGCTTTGGCAGTATTTTCTTGTTTTAGAGTGGCTCTCACAGAGACACATTAATTATGCCTATGGACGTGTCTTTGCACAAGATTCTGCTTTTCTATTTCACTTGCTGACCCGTGTCTTTTTTTGAGCCTGAAGTGGACACTGTTCCAAAAGGTCCAAGTCAGGCAGTAGGAGCTGTGGCTTTGGTACCCCCTGAAAAATTAGAGGCCTTAAGAGTCAACTCAAGAGTCAATGCTTCATATTGTGTAGATAATCTTGCATATCATTGGAATGAAGTGTTGCCATTCTGCTGTTTTTTTGTAATATTACTGCTTTATCTTCCTGAAGAGATGAAAGTCTCATGTAAATGCAAAGGCCCTCCACTCAAAGAGCTCTTATGTGCTTTGTTAGAATTAAGAAAATGAAGTGTGCTCATTGTAACATTCTATAAATGTCAAGGGCACATTTTGGCTGGACTGTCTTTATCTTCGCCGGGGTGTCGAAGCCTTCATGAGCCTGTGAAGCTCAGCCAGTAGAGCATGGTGCTTTTATTCTGAGGGTACATGGTTGAAGTCCCTGTTTGGGCATTAGGCTATCAGTTTACAGTGAGCTCAATGTTGCTTCTACTTTCCCTACTAAATGAACATATACTTGCTCTTTTGGATGTGAGAAACATCCAAAAGGGATTATATCCAAGTTGAAATTCTTCCTATAGGAAATTAGGTTTAGCTACTGGGGGGCTAGGTGGCAATCTCTAGAGGAAAGTATTACGAAGCTGGCAAAGGTGCTGCTTTGAGAGCAACACTGGCAGGTTTACCTGACCAATAAGTTCTGCCATTTGCTTTGTCTGCATTTATGCGACAATCCAGATAAAAGCTATGGCTAACAGTTTGCAAGTAGTTGTGGCTGAGTGGTTAAGGTGATGGACTAGAAATCCATTGGGGTTTCCCTGTGCAGGTTTGAATCCTGCCGATTCTGGGGTTGCTATTTATCTACTTTGCATTTTTATGTTACGATCATAACAAAAAAGTTCTGTGACAATGTAATGAATTTTGAAAAGAATTGTTGTTCATGTATGCTTCAGGAGACCTTTTAAACGTACACAGCGAGACAGGCAAGCCAAAGGCTTTTAAATATTGGCAGGTTTGTGAAGGCATTTAATGCGCAAGATTGGTTGTGTGCCGTGATCGTATAGTGGTTAGTACTCTGTGTTGTGGCCGCAGCAACCCCGGTTCGAATCTGGGTCACGGCAGCCTTTTCCAATTGTCGATGAAAACTAGCTCATTTTGACACTTCTGCTCACACACACCTTTCCATTGTGTGTGTTCTCTCAAGCTCTGCTGTGTCCTGTGATTTGCCCATCCAGCCAAAGTGTACAGTAGTGCAGAAGGGTGTAGTCATGGCTGAGTGTTTAAGCTGACTAGGGTTGCTCTCTCATTTGCTTTGGCATTATTTTCTTGTTTTAGAGTGGCTCTCACAGAGACACATTAATTATGCCTATGGACGTGTCTTTGCACAAGATTCTGCTTTTCTATTTCACTTGCTGACCCGTGTCTTTTTTTGAGCCTGAAGTGGACACTGTTCCAAAAGGTCCAAGTCAGGCAGTAGGAGCTGTGGCTTTGGTACCCCCTGAAAACTTAGAGGCCTTAAGAGTCAGCTCAAGAGTCAATGCTTCATATTGTGTAGATAATCTTGCATATCATTGGAATGAAGGGTTGCCATTCTGCTGTTTTTTTGTAATATTACTGCTTTATCTTCCTGAAGAGATGAAAGTCTCATGTAAATGCAAAGGCCCTCCACTCAAAGAGCTCTTATGTGCTTTGTTAGAATTAAGAAAATGAAGTGTGCTCATTGTAACATTCTAGTAAAGGTCAAGGGCACATTTTGGCTGGACTGTCTTTATCTTCGCCAGGGTGTCGAAGCCTTCATGAGCCTGTGAAGCTCAACCAGTAGAGCATGGTGCTTTTATTCTGAGGGTACACGGTTGAAGTCCCTGTTTGGGCATTAGGCTATCAGTTTACAGTGAGCTCAATGTTGCTTCTACTTTCCCTACTAAATGAACGTATACTTGCTCTTTTGGATGTGAGAAACATCCAAAAGGGATTATATTCAAGTTGAAATTCTTCCTATAGGAATTTAGGTTTATCTACTGGGGGGCTAGGTGGCAATCTCTAGAGGAAAGTATTACGAAGCTGGCAAAGGTGCTGCTTTGAGAGCAACACTGGCAGGTTTACCTGACCAATAAGTTCTGCCATTTGCTTTGTCTGCATTTATGCGACAAACCAGATAAAAGCTATGGCTAACAGTTTGCAAGTAGTCGTGGCCGAGTGGTTAAGGCAATGGACTAGACATCCATTGGGGTCTCCCCGCGCAGGTTCGAATCCTGCCGACTATAGGGTTGCTATTTATCTACTTTGCTTTTTTATGTTACGATCATAACAAAAAAGTTCTGTGACAATGTAATGAATTTTGAAAAGAATTGTTGTTCATGTATGCTTCAGGAGACCTTTTAAACATACACAGCGTGACAGGCAAGCCAAAGGCTTTTAAATATTGGCAGGTCTGTGAAGGCGTTTAATGCGCAAGATTGGTTGTGTGCCGTGACCGTGTAGTGGTTAGTACTCTGTGTTGTGGCAGCAGCAATCCCTGTTTGAATCCGGGTCACGGCGGCTTTTTCCAATTGTCGATGATAACTAGCTCATTTTGACACTTCTGCTCACACACACCTTTCCTTTGTGTGTGTTCTCTCAAGCTCTGCTGTGTCCTGTGATTTGCCCATCCAGCCAAAGTGTACAGTAGTGCAGAAGGGTGTAGTCATGGCTGAGTGTTTAAGCTGACTAGGTTTGCTCTCTCATTTGCTTTGGATTTATTTTCTTGTTTTAGAGTGGCTCTCACAGAGACACATTAATTATGCCTATGGACGTGTCTTTGCACAAGATTCTGCTTTTCTATTTCACTTGCTGACCCGTGTCTTTTTTTGAGCCTGAAGTGGACACTTTTCCAAAAGGTCCAAGTCAGGCAGTAGGAGCTGTGGCTTTGGTACCCCCTGAAAACTTAGAGGCCTTAAGAGTCAGCTCAAGAGTCAATGCTTCATATTGTGTAGATAATCTTGCATATCCTTGAAATGAAGAGTTGCCATTCTGCTGTTTTTTTGGAATATTACTGCTTTATTTTATCTGAAGAGATGAAAATCTCATGTAAATGCAAAGGTCCTCCACTCAAAGAGCTCTTATGTGCTTTGTTAGAATTAAGAAAATGAAGTGTGCTCATTGTAACATTCTATAAATGTCAAGGGCACATTTTGGCTGGACTGTCTTTATCTTCGCCGGGGTGTCGAAGCCTTCATGAGCCTGTAAAGCTCAACCAGTAGAGCATGGTGCTTTTATTCTGAGGGTACATGGTTGAAGTCCCTGTTTGGGCATTAGGCTATCAGTTTACAGTGAGCTCAATGTTGCTTCTACTTTCCCTACTAAATGAACGTATACTTGCTCTTTTGGATGTGAGAAACATCCAAAAGGGATTATATCCAAGTTGAAATTCTTCCTATAGGAATTTAGGTTTATCTACTGGGGGGCTAGGTGGCAATCTCTAGAGGAAAGTATTACGAAGCTGGCAAAGGTGCTGCTTTGAGAGCAACACTGGCAGGTTTACCTGACCAATAAGTTCTGCCATTTGCTTTGTCTGCATTTATGCGACAAACCAGATAAAAGCTATGGCTAACAGTTTGCAAGTTGTCGTGGCCGAGTGGTTAAGGCGATGGACTAGAAATCCATTGGGGTCTCCCCGTGCAGGTTCGAATCCTGCCGACTACGGGGTTGCTATTTATCTACTTTGCTTTTTTATGTTACGATCATAACAAAAAAGTTCTGTGACAATGTAATGAATTTTGAAAAGAATTGTTGTTCATGTATGCTTCAGGAGACCTTTTAAACATACACAGCGAGACAGGCAAGCCAAAGGCTTTTAAATATTGGCAGGTCTGTGAAGGCGTTTAATGCGCAAGATTGGTTGTGTGCCGTGACCGTGTAGTGGTTAGTACTCTGTGTTGTGGTCGCAGCAACTCCTGTTCGAATCCGGGTTACGGCAGGATTTTCCAATTGTCGATGAAAACTAGCTTATTTTGACACTTCTGCTCACACACACCTTTCCATTGTGTGTGTTCTCTCAAGCTCTGCTGTGTCCTGTGATTTGCCCATCCAGCCAAAATGTACAGTAGTGCAGAAGGGTGTAGTCATGGCTGAGAGTTTAAGCTGACTAGGGTTGCTCTCTCATTTGCTTTGGCTTTATTTTCTTGTTTTAGAGTGGCTCTCACAGAGACACATTAATTATGCCTATGGACGTGTCTTTGCACAAGATTCTCCTTTTCTATTTCACTTGCTGACCCGTGTCTTTTTTTGAGCCTGAAGTGGACACTTTTCCAAAAGGTCCAAGTCACGCAGTAGGAGCTGTGGCTTTGGTACCCCCTGAAAACTTAGAGGCCTTAAGAGTCAGCTCAAGAGTCAATGCTTCATATTGTGTAGATAATCTTGCATATCCTTGAAATGAAGAGTTGCCATTCTGCTGTTTTTTTGGAATATTACTGCTTTATCTTCCTGAAGAGATGAAAATCTCATGTAAATGCAAAGGTCCTCCACTCAAATAGCTCTTATGTGCTTTGTTAGAATTAAGAAAATGAAGTGTGCTCATTGTAACATTCTATAAATGTCAAGGGCACATTTTGGCTGGACTGTCTTTATCTTCGCCGGGGTGTCGAAGCCTTCATGAGCCTGTGAAGCTCAGCCAGTAGAGCATGGTGCTTTTATTCTGAGGGTACATGGTTGAAGTCCCTGTTTGGGCATTAGGCTATCAGTTTACAGTGAGCTCAATGTTGCTTCTACTTTCCCTACTAAATGAACGTATACTTGCTCTTTTGGATGTGAGAAACATCCAAAAGGGATTATATCCAAGTTGAAATTCTTCCTATAGGAATTTAGGTTTAGCTACTGGGGGGCTAGGTGGCAATCTCTAGAGTAAAATATTACGAAGCTGGCAAAGGTGCTGCTTTGAGAGCAACACTGGCAGGTTTACCTGACCAATCAGTTCTGCCATTTGCTTTGTCTGCATTTATGCGACAAACCAGATAAAAGCTATGACTAACAGTTTGCAAGTAGTCGTGTCCGAGTGGTTAAGGCGATGGACTAGAAATCCATTGGGGTCACCCCGCGCAGGTTGAATCCTGCCGACTACGGGGTTGCTATTTATCTACTTTGCTTTTTTATGTTACGATCATAACAAAAAAGTTCTGTGACAATGTAATGAATTTTGAAAAGAATTGTTGTTCATGTATGCTTCAGGAGACCTTTTAAACGTACACAGCGAGACAGGCAAGCCAAAGGCTTTTAAATATTGGCAGGTCTGTGAAGGCGCTTAATGTGCAAGATTAGTTGTGTGCCGTTATGTATAGTGGTTAGTACTCTGTGTTGAGGCAGCAGCAATCCCTGTTTGAATCCAGGTCACGGCAGCCTTTTCCAATTGTCGATGATAACTAGCTCATTTTGACACTTCTGCTCACACACACCTTTCCTTTGTGTGTGTTCTCTCAAGCTCTGCTGTGTCCTGTGATTTGCCCATCCAGCCAATGTGTACAGTAGTGCAGAAGGGTGTAGTCATGGCTGAGTGTTTAAGCTGACTAGGGTTGCTCTCTCATTTGCTTTGGATTTATTTTCTTGTTTTAGAGTGGCTCTCACAGAGACACATTAATTATGCCTATGGACGTGTCTTTGCACAAGATTCTGCTTTTCTATTTCACTTGCTGACCCGTGTCTTTTTTTGAGCCTGAAGTGGACACTGTTCCAAAAGGTCCAAGTCAGGCAGTAGGAGCTGTGGCTTTGGTACCCCCTGAAAACTTAGAGGCCTTAAGAGTCAGCTCAAGAGTCAATGCTTCATATTGTGTAGATAATCTTGCATATCCTTGAAATGAAGAGTTGCCATTCTGCTGTTTTTTTGGAATATTGCTGCTTTATCTTCCTGAAGAGATGAAAATCTCACGTAAATGCAAAGGTCCTCCACTCAAAGAGCTCTTATGTGCTTTGTTAGAATTAAGAAAATGAAGTGTGCTCATTGTAACATTCTAAAAATGTCAAGGGCACATTTTGGCTGGACTGTCTTTATCTTCGCCGGGGTGTCGAAGCCTTCATGAGCCTGTGAAGCTCAGCCAGTAGAGCATGGTGCTTTTATTCTGAGGGTACATGGTTGAAGTCCCTGTTTGGGCATTAGGCTATCAGTTTACAGTGAGCTCAATGTTGCTTCTACTTTCCCTACTAAATGAACATATACTTGCTCTTTTGGATGTGAGAAACATCCAAAAGGGAT
>JAVLUX010000005.1:10632500-10637500 GCA_032164185.1 Moxostoma hubbsi
CTCTCACAGAGACACATTAATTATGCCTATGGACGTGTCTTTGCACAAGATTCTGCTTTTCTATTTCACTTGCTGACCCGTGTCTTTTTTTGAGCCTGAAGTGGACACTGTTCCAAAAGGTCCAAGTCAGGCAGTAGGAGCTGTGGCTTTGGTACCCCCTGAAAACTTAGAGGCCTTAAGAGTCAGCTCAAGAGTCAATGCTTCATATTGTGTAGATAATCTTGCATATCCTTGAAATGAAGAGTTGCCATTCTGCTGTTTTTTTGGAATATTACTGCTTTATCTTCCTGAAGAGATGAAAATCTCACGTAAATGCAAAGGTCCTCCACTCAAAGAGCTCTTATGTGCTTTGTTAGAATTAAGAAAATGAAGTGTGCTCATTGTAACATTCTATAAATGTCAAGGGCACATTTTGGCTGGACTGTCTTTATCTTCGCCGGGGTGTCGAAGCCTTCATGAGCCTGTGAAGCTCAGCCAGTAGAGCATGGTGCTTTTATTCTGAGGGTACATGGTTGAAGTCCCTGTTTGGGCATTAGGCTATCAGTTTACAGTGAGCTCAATGTTGCTTCTACTTTCCCTACTAAATGAACATATACTTGCTCTTTTGGATGTGAGAAACATCCAAAAGGGATTATATCCAAGTTGAAATTCTTCCTATAGGAAATTAGGTTTAGCTACTGGGGGGCTAGGTGGCAATCTCTAGAGGAAAGTATTACGAAGCTGGCAAAGGTGCTGCTTTGAGAGCAACACTGGCAGGTTTACCTGACCAATCAGTTCTGCCATTTGCTTTGTCTGCATTTATGCGACAAACCAGATAAAAGCTATGACTAACTGTTTGCAAGTAGTTGTGGCTGAGTGGTTAAGGCGATGGACTAGAAATCTATTGGGGTTTCCCTGCGCAGGTTTGAATCCTGCCGACTCCGGGGTTGCTATTTATCTACTTTGCATTTTTATGTTACGATCATAACAAAAAAGTTCTGTGACAATGTAATGAATTTTGAAAAGAATTGTTGTTCATGTATGCTTCAGGAGACCTTTTAAACGTACACAGTGAGACAGGCAAGCCAAAGGCTTTTAAATATTGGCAGGTCTGTGAAGGCGTTTAATGCGCAAGATTGGTTGTGTGCCGTGATCGTATAGTGGTTAGAACTCTGTGTTGTGGCTGCAGCAACCCCGGTTCGAATCCGGGTCACGGCAGCCTTTTCCAATTGTCGATGAAAACTAGCTCATTTTGACACTTCTGCTCACACACACCTTTCCATTGTGTGTGTTCTCTCAAGCTCTGCTGTGTCCTGTGATTTGCCCATCCAGCCAAAGTTTACAGTAGTGCAGAAGGGTGTAGTCATGGCTGAGTGTTTAAGCTGACTAGGGTTGCTCTCTCATTTGCTTTGGCTTTATTTTCTTGTTTTAGAGTGGCTCTCACAGAGACACATTAATTATGCCTATGGACGTGTCTTTGCACAAGATTCTTCTTTTCTATTTCACTTGCTGACCCGTGTCTTTTTTTTAGCCTGAAGTGGACACTGTTCCATAAGGTCCAAGTCAGGCAGTAGGAGCTGTGGCTTTGGTACCCCCTGAAAACTTAGAGGCCTTAAGAGTCAGCTCAAGAGTCAATGCTTCATATTGTGTAGATAATCTTGCATATCATTGGAATCGAAGGGTTGCCATTCTGCTGTTTTTTTGTAATATTACTGCTTTATCTTCCTGAAGAGATGAAAGTCTCATGTAAATGCAAAGGCCCTCCACTCAAAGAGCTCTTATGTGCTTTGTTAGAATTAAGAAAATGAAGTGTGCTCATTGTAACATTCTAGTAAAGGTCAAGGGCACATTTTGGCTGGACTGTCTTTATCTTCGCCGGGGTGTCGAAGCCTTCATGAGCCTGTGAAGCTCAACCAGTAGAGCATGGTGCTTTTATTCTGAGGGTACATGGTTGAAGTCCCTGTTTGGGCATTAGGCTATCAGTTTACAGTGAGCTCAATGTTGCTTCTACTTTCCCTACTAAATGAACGTATACTTGCTCTTTTGGATGTGAGAAACATCCAAAAGGGATTATATCCAAGTTGAAATTCTTCCTATAGGAATTTAGGTTTATCTACTGGGGGGCTAGGTGGCAATCTCTAGAGGAAAGTATTACGAAGCTGGCAAAGGTGCTGCTTTGAGAGCAACACTGGCAGGTTTACCTGACCAATAAGTTCTGCCATTTGCTTTGTCTGCATTTATGCGACAAACCAGATAAAAGCTATGGCTAACAGTTTGCGAGTGGTTAAGGCAATGGACTAGAAATCCATTGGGGTCTCCCCGCGCAGATTTGAATCCTGCCGACTACGGGGTTGCTATTTATCTACTTTGCTTTTTTATGTTACGATCATAACAAAAAAGTTCTGTGACAATGTAATGAATTTTGAAAAGAATTGTTGTTCATGTATGCTTCAGGAGACCTTTTAAACGAACACAGCGAGACAGGCAAGCCAAAGGCTTTTAAATATTGGCAGGTCTGTGAAGGCGTTTAATGTGCAAGATTAGTTGTGTGCCGTTATGTATAGTGGTTAGTACTCTGTGTTGTGGCAGCAGCAAATACTGTTTGAATCCAGGTCACGGCAGCCTTTTCCAATTGTCGATGATAACTAGCTCATTTTTACACTTCTGCTCACACACACCTTTCCTTTGTGTGTGTTCTCTCAAGCTCTGCTGTGTCCTGTGATTTGCCCATCCAGCCAAAGTGTACAGTAGTGCAGAAGGGTGTAGTCATGGCTGAGTGTTTAAGCTGACTAGGTTTGCTCTCTCATTTGCTTTGGATTTATTTTCTTGTTTTAGAGTGGCTCTCACAGAGACACATTAATTATGCCTATGGACGTGTCTTTGCACAAGATTCTGCTTTTCTATTTCACTTGCTGACCCGTGTCTTTTTTTGAGCCTGAAGTGGACACTGTTCCAAAAGGTCCAAGTCAGGCAGTAGGAGCTGTGGCTTTGGTACCCCCTGAAAACTTAGAGGCCTTAAGAGTCAGCTCAAGAGTCAATGCTTCATATTGTGTAGATAATCTTGCATATCCTTGAAATGAAGAGTTGCCATTCTGCTGTTTTTTTGGAATATTACTGCTTTATCTTCCTGAAGAGATGAAAATCTCACGTAAATGCAAAGGTCCTCCACTCAAATAGCTCTTATGTGCTTTGTTAGAATTAAGAAAATGAAGTGTGCTCATTGTAACATTCTATAAATGTCAAGGGCACATTTTGGCTGGACTGTCTTTATCTTCGCCGGGGTGTCGAAGCCTTCATGAGCCTGTGAAGCTCAGCCAGTAGAGCATGGTGCTTTTATTCTGAGGGTACATGGTTGAAGTCCCTGTTTGGGCATTAGGCTATCAGTTTACAGTGAGCTCAATGTTGCTTCTACTTTCCCTACTAAATGAACATATACTTGCTCTTTTGGATGTGAGAAACATCCAAAAGGGATTATATCCAAGTTGAAATTCTTCCTATAGGAAATTAGGTTTAGCTACTGGGGGGCTAGGTGGCAATCTCTAGAGGAAAGTATTACGAAGCTGGCAAAGGTGCTGCTTTGAGAGCAACACTGGCAGGTTTACCTGACCAATCAGTTCTGCCATTTGCTTTGTCTGCATTTATGCGACAAACCAGATAAAAGCTATGACTAACTGTTTGCAAGTAGTTGTGGCTGAGTGGTTAAGGCGATGGACTAGAAATCTATTGGGGTTTCCCTGCGCAGGTTTGAATCCTGCCGACTCCGGGGTTGCTATTTATCTACTTTGCATTTTTATGTTACGATCATAACAAAAAAGTTCTGTGACAATGTAATGAATTTTGAAAAGAATTGTTGTTCATGTATGCTTCAGGAGACCTTTTAAACGTACACAGCGAGACAGGCAAGCCAAAGGCTTTTAAATATTGGCAGGTCTGTGAAGGCATTTAATGCGCAGGATTGGTTGTGTGCCGTGATCGTATAGTGGTTAGTACTCTGTGTTGTGGCCGCAGCAACCCCGGTTCGAATCCGGGTCACGGCAGCCTTTTCCAATTGTCGATGAAAACTAGCTCATTTTGACACTTCTGCTCACACACACCTTTCCATTGTGTGTGTTCTCTCAAGCTCTGCTGTGTCCTGTGATTTGCCCATCCAGCCAATGTTTACAGTAGTGCAGAAGGGTGTAGTCATGGCTGAGTTTTTAAGCTGACTAGGTTTGCTCTCTCATTTGCTTTGGCTTTATTTTCTTGTTTTAGAGTGGCTCTCACAGAGACACATTAATTATGCCTATGGACGTGTCTTTGCACAAGATTCTGCTTTTCTATTTCACTTGCTGACCCGTGTCTTTTTTTTAGCCTGAAGTGGACACTGTTCCAAAAGGTCCAAGTCAGGAGCTGTGGCTTTGGTACCCCCTGAAAACTTAGAGGCCTTAAGAGTCAGCTCAAGAGTCAATGCTTCATATTGTGTAGATAATCTTGCATATCATTGGAATGAAGGGTTGCCATTCTGCTGTTTTTTTGTAATATTACTGCTTTATCTTCCTGAAGAGATGAAAGTCTCATGTAAATGCAAAGGCCCTCCACTCAAAGAGCTCTTATGTGCTTTGTTAGAATTAAGAAAATGAAGTGTGCTCATTGTAACATTCTAGTAAAGGTCAAGGGCACATTTTGGCTGGACTGTCTTTATCTTCGCCGGGGTGTCGAAGCCTTCATGAGCCTGTGAAGCTCAACCAGTAGAGCATGGTGCTTTTATTCTGAGGGTACATGGTTGAAGTCCCTGTTTGGGCATTAGGCTATCAGTTTACAGTGAGCTCAATGTTGCTTCTACTTTCCCTACTAAATGAACGTATACTTGCTCTTTTGGATGTGAGAAACATCCAAAAGGGATTATATCCAAGTTGAAATTCTTCCTATAGGAATTTAGGTTTATCTACTGGGGGGCTAGGTGGCAATCTCTAGAGGAAAGTATTACGAAGCTGGCAAAGGTGCTGCTTTGAGAGCAACACTGGCAGGTTTACCTGACCAAT
>JAVLUX010000005.1:10642500-10655000 GCA_032164185.1 Moxostoma hubbsi
TGCTCTAAATGAATGGTTAATGTCATGGTGTAATGAACAGAGACTGCTCTTTGTTAATAATTGGAATCTGTTTTGGGAGCGACCTAGGCTCTTCCGTCCTGATGGCCTTCACCCCAGCAGAGTCGGAGCGGCTGTTCTGTCGGACAACATCTCCAAGACGCTACACACCATATGACTAGTAAGTCAAAGTCCAAATCACAGTATTTGCTGTCCCAACTTAATTGATATAAGTACCAATGTAGAACATTATATAGAAACTGTGTCTATTCCTCGTTTAGTAAAGCCAAACAATATATCTACTGTAGGATCTAGGAAAAATCTAATTGTAATTAAACCAGAAAATCTCAATATCAGTGAACAAAAACAATTTCTAAAGCTAGGTCTTCTAAACATTAGATCGCTCACACCTAAGGCGGTTATTGTAAATGAAATGGTCTCAGATAATAGTTTTGATGTATTTTGCCTTACTGAAACCTGGCTTAAACCAAATGATTATTTCGGTCTAAATGAGTCTACTCCGCCAGGATACTGTTATAAACATGAGCCCCGTCTGATTGGTCGTGGCGGCGGTGTTGCAACAATCTATAGAGATATTCTTAATGTTACTCAGAAAATAGGTCACAGGTTTAATTCGTTTGAAGTACTTGTGCTAAATGTTACACTCTCAGATGTAAGAAAAAAATCCCTATTATCTCTAGCCTTGGCTACCGTATATAGACCTCCAGGGCCTTACACTGTTTTCCTAAAAGAGTTTGCAGACTTTCTATCAGATCTATTGGTCAATGTTGATAAAGCAATAATTGTTGGAGATTTTAACATACACGTAGATAACACAAATGATGCGTTAGGGGCTGCGTTTACAGATTTGTTAAACTCCTTCGGGGTCACGCAAAACGTCAGTGGTCCCACTCATCGCCTAAATCATACGCTAGATTTAATTATATCTTATGGAACCAATCCAACCGATATAGATATTATACCGCAAAATGATGATGTCACTGATCATTACATGGTAACTTGCATACTACGTACCACTGAAATCTGTCATATTGCGCCACGTTATCGACCAAGCAGAACAATCCTTCCAACCACAATAGATAGATTCACAAATAGCTTACCTGATCTATCTCAGCTGCTCAGTGAACCCAAACAAACAGATGAACTAGAGGAAATGACTAGCAGTTTGAGCACCATTTTCTCTGGTACATTAGATATTGTTGCACCAATTAGATTAAAAAAGTTTAGAGAAAAAACTAGAGCACCATGGTACAACAGTGCTACGCATGCTATCAAGAGAGAAACTCGTAACTTGGAGCGTAAATGGAAACAAACTAATTTAGAGGTCTTTAGAATCGCATGGAAAGACAGTATGTCACGTTACAAAAAGGCTCTAAAAACAGCCAGGGCTGAGCACCTCCGCAAACTAATAGAAAATAACCAAAATAATCCAAGGTTCTTATTTAACACCGTGGCTAGACTAACAAATAAACAGAGATCACCTGAGCAAAATATTCCTTTACAGTTTAGTAGTAATGATTTTATGAATTTCTTCACTGAGAAAATAGAAAACATCAGAAACACAATTGTAAACACAATTGTTAATGTACAATCTTTAATGGTGTCTTATGATTCAGCCTCAATTATCGCCCCTCAAGAACAACTACACCGCTTTACAACTATAGGACAGGAAGAGCTAAATAAACTTATCATTGCATCTAAACCAACAACATGTTTACTAGATCCAATACCCACTAAACTACTGAAAGAAGTGTTACCTGTAGTGGAAGAGCCTCTTCTTAATATTATTAACTCGTCTTTATTTTTAGGTCATGTTCCAAGAATATTTAAGCTGGCAGTTATAAAACCTCTCATTAAGAAACCACAATTAGATCCAAATAACCTAGCAAATTACAGACCCATCTCAAATCTTCCATTTATGTCTAAAATATTAGAAAAAGTTGTGTCCGCTCAATTGTGCTCTTTCTTGCAAGAAAATGATATCTATGAAAAATTTCAGTCAGGATTCAGACCGCATCATAGCACAGAAACTGCGCTAGTTAAAATTACAAATGATTTACTTTTAGCTTCTGACCAAGGCTGCATCTCAATATTAGTTCTACTCGATCTTAGCGCTGCGTTCGACACTATAGATCATAAAATACTCTTGGATCGACTACAAAACTACACTGGTGTTCAGGGACAGGCATTAAGCTGGTTTAGATCGTACTTATCAGACCGTTACCATTTTGTCTGTTTAAATGGGGAAAAATCAAAAATAACGTCAGTAGACTATGGAGTGCCACAAGGATCTGTGTTAGGCCCTCTATTATTCTCAATATATATGCTACCACTTGGTAAAATTATAAGAAAACATGGAATTAATTTCCACTGTTATGCTGATGACACTCAATTATATATCTCATCACGACCAGATGAAAACATTAACTTATCTAACTTGACAGAGTGTCTTAAAGATATAAAATGTTGGATGACGCGTAATTTCCTGTTATTAAATTCCGATAAAACGGAGGTATTACTTATTGGTCCAAAAAACTACCCACAAAATCCCTTACAATACAACTTTAATTTAGAAGGATGTCCTGTTACATTATCCACTACAGTAAAAGACCTGGGTGTTATACTAGACCGCAACTTGACTTTCGAAAATCATATTTCATCTGTTACGAGAACAGCCTTTTTCCACCTTAGAAACATTGCTAAGCTACGTAACATGCTATCTGTTTCTGATGCAGAAAAGTTAGTTCATGCATTCATGACCTCGAGACTAGATTACTGTAATGCTTTATTAGCTGGTTGCCCTGCATCCTCAATAAACAAGCTACAGTTAGTCCAAAATGCAGCCGCTAGAGTTCTTACTAGGTCAAGAAAATATGATCATATAACACCGATTTTATCATCTCTACACTGGCTACCAATTAAGTTCCGTATCAATTACAAAGTATTACTACTGACCTATAAAGCCCTAAATGGTTTATCTCCGGTGTATTTAACGGATCTTCTATCGCCATACAATCCATCGCGCTCTTTAAGATCACTAAATTCGAGGCTTCTGGTCATACCTAGGATATCTAAGTCCACTAATGGAGGGAGGGCGTTCTCACATTTAGCTCCTAAACTCTGGAATAGCCTTCCCGATATTGTTCGAGGCTCAGACTCACTGTCCCAGTTTAAAACTAGATTAAAGACACATCTCTTTAACCAAGCATTCACATAATGCTAACTTTTTATACTACTGCTGAATCAGTTATAATGCATTAATATTATGAACATCAGCTATGCTAATTATTTCCCATCTGCTTTTCTGCTGTTATCTCGGGACGCCAGTCCCGAGGTAAATAGTGTTCGTCAGCTCCAGTTTGTATCCAGCCTCTCACGGAGACTTCAGATGCCCCATCACCATGGATAAGGATCTTAAAATGGGATACATAGACTAATTATTGCCAACAAAAGCCTTCATCAGCCAAACAAGGACAATTGCATCTAAGTGAACTTCTGGAATTTAATCAAGGATGGACTTCAAAGACACTGGTCACTAATCTTGCAGTTCAAACACATTCACTGTCTAAATACTGACCCTTAGCACTTAATAAGTTAAATAATTTTTTAAATTATGTTTTTTGACTATAAATAATTCTTATTTACATTATTCATGATGTTAGCCAGAGGGGAACTGGCCCCCACAGTGAGTCTGGTTTCTCCCAAGGTTATTTTTCTCCATTAACAATCATCTTTTGGAGTTTTGTGTTCCTTGCCACAGTCGCCTTCGGCTTGCTCACTGGGGTTATTAATACAATTATTATTTAATTATTTTTAAACACGATAAAGAATCATATCTTATCTAATTCCACAACAGGGCTCCAAACAAAAAAAAAAAAAAAATCAATTAAGGAGCCAATGGCTCCTACAGGGGGAAAAACAGGCGCCAAATATTTTAAATTTTTTTAACTTCATCCATTCCTTTTCGTCCCGCAGCTCGCTAACAGTGTAGTCTGTGGAGCATTCTTCGCAATTATGTGATCACGTGCATTTTTATGCTTGTTACTGTCACCGTGTTTTCTAACAGTCTCTTTTTTGAAATTGTTAGTTCCTGCAATGAACTCCGTTTTCCCCGCTATTTCTTTGATATAAACTTTTGTTATGTATCTCGGGAAATGTAAAGCAAATTTTAAAATCAAAAGGGAGTAAACTTTTACTGTCACCAATGGCGACCTTGACAGAAATTACACTCACAAATAAATTAATTTGGTCACAAATGCGACCATTTTTAGTCGCAGTTTGGAGCCCTGCACAAGGATGATGATTTATCGACTTTATAGACATTACATTTTTATCGTCTGTTAATGCTGAACTTCTGTAAAGCTGCTTTGAAACGATGTGTGTTGTGAAAGGCGCTATACAAATAAAATTGACTTGACTTGACTTGTCTTTATCTTCGCCGGGGTGTCAAAGCCTTCATGAGCCTGTGAAGCTCAGCCAGTAGAGCATGGTGCTTTTATTCTGAGGGTACATGGTTGAAGTCCCTGTTTGGGCATTAGGCTATCAGTTTACAGTGAGCTCAATGTTGCTTCTACTTTCCCTACTAAATGAACATATACTTGCTCTTTTGGATGTGAGAAACATCCAAAAGGGATTATATCCATGTTGAAATTCTTCCTATAGGAAATTAGGTTTAGCTACTGGGGGGCTAGGTGGCAATCTCTAGAGGAAAGTATTACGAAGCTGGCAAAGGTGCTGCTTTGAGAGCAACACTGGCAGGTTTACCTGACCAATCAGTTCTGCCATTTGCTTTGTCTGCATTTATGCGACAAACCAGATAAAAGCTATGGCTAACTGTTTGCAAGTAGTTGTGGCTGAGTGGTTAAGGTGATGGACTAGAAATCTATTGGGGTTTCCCTGCGCAGGTTTGAATCCTGCTGACTCCGGGGTTGCTATTTATCTACTTTGCATTTTTATGTTACGATCATAACAAAAAAGTTCTGTGACAATGTAATGACTTTTGAAAAGAATTGTTGTTCATGTATGCTTCAGGAGACCTTTTAAACGTACACAGCGAGACAGGCAAGCCAAAGGCTTTTAAATATTGGCAGGTCTGTGAAGGCGTTTAATGCGCAAGATTGGTTGTGTGCCGTGATCGTATAGTGGTTAGTACTCTGTGTTGTGGCCGCAGCAACCCCGGTTCGAATCCGGGTCACGGCAGCCTTTTCCAATTGTCGATGAAAACTAGCTCATTTTGACACTTCTGCTCACACACACCTTTCCATTGTGTGTGTTCTCTCAAGCTCTGCTGTGTCCTGTGATTTGCCCATCCAGCCAAAGTGTACAGTAGTGCAGAAGGGTGTAGTCATGGCTGAGTGTTTAAGCTGACTAGGTTTGCTCTCTCATTTGCTTTGGCTTTATTTTCTTGTTTTAGAGTGGCTCTCAAAGAGACACATTAATTATGCCTATGGACGTGTCTTTGCACAAGATTCTTCTTTTCTATTTCACTTGCTGACCCATGTCTTTTTTTTAGCCTGAAGTGGACACTGTTCCAAAAGGTCCAAGTCAGGCAGTAGGAGATGTGGCTTTGGTACCCCCTGAAAACTTAGAGGCCTTAAGAGTCAGCTCAAGAGTCAATGCTTCATATTGTGTAGATAATCTTGCATATCATTGGAATGAAGGGTTGCCATTCTGCTGTTTTTTTGTAATATTACTGCTTTATCTTCCTGAAGAGATGAAAGTCTCATGTAAATGCAAAGGCCCTCCACTCATGAGCTCTTATGTGCTTTGTTAGAATTAAGAAAATGAAGTGTGCTCATTGTAACATTCTAGTAAAGGTCAAGGGCACATTTTGGCTGGACTGTCTTTATCTTCGCCGGGGTGTCGAAGCCTTCATGAGCCTGTGAAGCTCAACCAGTAGAGCATGGTGCTTTTATTCTGAGGGTACATGGTTGAAGTCCCTGTTTGGGCATTAGGCTATCAGTTTACAGTGAGCTCAATGTTGCTTCTACTTTCCCTACTAAATGAACATATACTTGCTCTTTTGGATGTGAGAAACATCCAAAAGGGATTATATCCAAGTTGAAATTCTTCCTATAGGAAATTAGGTTTAGCTACTGGGGGGCTAGGTGGCAATCTCTAGAGGAAAGTATTACGAAGCTGGCAAAGGTGCTGCTTTGAGAGCAACACTGGCAGGTTTACCTGACCAATCAGTTCTGCCATTTGCTTTGTCTGCATTTATGCGACAAACCAGATAAAAGCTATGGCTAACTGTTTGCAAGTAGTTGTGGCTGAGTGGTTAAGGCGATGGACTAGAAGTCCATTGGGGTTTCCCTGTGCAGGTTTGAATCCTGCCGACTCTGGGGTTGCTATTTATCTACTTTGCATTTTTATGTTACGATCATAACAAAAAAGTTCTGTGACAATGTAATGAATTTTGAAAAGAATTGTTGTTCATGTATGCTTCAGGAGACCTTTTAAATGTACACAGCGAGACAGGCAAGCCAAAGGCTTTTAAATATTGGCAGGTTTGTGAAGGCGTTTAATGCGCAAGATTGGTTGTGTGCCGTGATCGTATAATGGTTAGTACTCTGTGTTGTGACCGCGGCAACCCCGGTTCGAATCTGGGTCACGGCAGCCTTTTCCAATTGTCGATGAAAACTAGCTCATTTTGACACTTCTGCTCACACACACCTTTCCATTGTGTGTGTTCTCTCAAGCTCTGCTGTGTCCTGTGATTTGCCCATCCAGCCAAAGTGTACAGTAGTGCAGAAGGGTGTAGTCATGGCTGAGTGTTTAAGCTGACTAGGTTTGCTCTCTCATTTGCTTTGGCTTTATTTTCTTGTTTTAGAGTGGCTCTCACAGAGACACATTAATTATGCCTATGGACGTGTCTTTGCACAAGATTCTTCTTTTCTATTTCACTTGCTGACCCGTGTCTTTTTTTGAGCCTGAAGTGGACACTGTTCCAAAAGGTCCAAGTCAGGCAGTAGGAGCTGTGGCTTTGGTACCCCCTGAAAACTTAGAGGCCTTAAGAGTCAGCTCAAGAGTCAATGCTTCATATTGTGTAGATAATCTTGCATATCATTGGAATGAAGGGTTTCCATTCTGCTGTTTTTTTGTAATATTACTGCTTTATCTTCCTGAAGAGATGAAAGTCTCATGTAAATGCAAAGGCCCTCCACTCAAAGAGCTCTTATGTGCTTTGTTAGAATTAAGAAAATGAAGTGTGTTCATTGTAACATTCTAGTAAAGGTCAAGGGCACATTTTGGCTGGACTGTCTTTATCTTCGCCGGGGTGTCGAAGCCTTCATGAGACTGTAAAGCTCAACCAGTAGAGCATGGTGCTTTTATTCTGAGGGTACATGGTTGAAGTCCCTGTTTGGGCATTAGGCTAGCAGTTTACAGTGAGCTCAATGTTGCTTCTACTTTCCCTACTAAATGAACGTATACTTGCTCTTTTGGATGTGAGAAACATCCAAAAGGGATTATATTCAAGTTGAAATTCTTCCTATAGGAATTTAGGTTTATCTACTGGGGGGCTAGGTGGCAATCTCTAGAGGAAAGTATTACGAAGCTGGCAAAGGTGCTGCTTTGAGAGCAACACTGGCAGGTTTACCTGACCAATAAGTTCTGCCATTTGCTTTGTCTGCATTTATGCGACAAACCAGATAAAAGCTATGGCTAACTGTTTGCAAGTAGTTGTGGCTGAGTGGTTAAGGTGATGGACTAGAAATCTATTGGGGTTTCCCTGCGCAGGTTTGAATCCTGCCGACTCCGGGGTTGCTATTTATCTACTTTGCATTTTTATGTTACGATCATAACAAAAAAGTTCTGTGACAATGTAATGACTTTTGAAAAGAACTGTTGTTCATGTATGCTTCAGGAGACCTTTTAAACGTACACAGCGAGACAGGCAAGCCAAAGGCTTTTAAATATTGGCAGGTTTGTGAAGGCGTTTAATGCGCAAGATTGGTTGTGTGCCGTGATCGTATAGTGGTTAGTACTCTGTGTTGTGGCCGCAGCAACCCCGGTTCGAATCTGGGTCACGGCAGCCTTTTCCAATTGTCGATGAAAACTAGCTCATTTTGACACTTCTGCTCACACACACCTTTCCATTGTGTGTGTTCTCTCAAGCTCTGCTGTGTCCTGTGATTTGCCCATCCAGCCAAAGTGTACAGTAGTGCAGAAGGGTGTAGTCATGGCTGAGTGTTTAAGCTGACTAGGTTTGCTCTCTCATTTGCTTTGGCTTTATTTTCTTGTTTTAGAGTGGCTCTCACAGAGACACATTAATTATGCCTATGGACGTGTCTTTGCACAAGATTCTTCTTTTCTATTTCACTTGCTGACCCGTGTCTTTTTTTGAGCCTGAAGTGGACACTGTTCCAAAAGGTCCAAGTCAGGCAGTAGGAGCTGTGGCTTTGGTACCCCCTGAAAACTTAGAGGCCTTAAGAGTCAGCTCAAGAGTCAATGCTTCATATTGTGTAGATAATCTTGCATATCATTGGAATGAAGGGTTTCCATTCTGCTGTTTTTTTGTAATATTACTGCTTTATCTTCCTGAAGAGATGAAAGTCTCATGTAAATGCAAAGGCCCTCCACTCAAAGAGCTCTTATGTGCTTTGTTAGAATTAAGAAAATGAAGTGTGTTCATTGTAACATTCTAGTAAAGGTCAAGGGCACATTTTGGCTGGACTGTCTTTATCTTCGCCGGGGTGTCGAAGCCTTCATGAGACTGTAAAGCTCAACCAGTAGAGCATGGTGCTTTTATTCTGAGGGTACATGGTTGAAGTCCCTGTTTGGGCATTAGGCTATCAGTTTACAGTGAGCTCAATGTTGCTTCTACTTTCCCTACTAAATGAACGTATACTTGCTCTTTTGGATGTGAGAAACATCCAAAAGGGATTATATTCAAGTTGAAATTCTTCCTATAGGAATTTAGGTTTATCTACTGGGGGGCTAGGTGGCAATCTCTAGAGGAAAGTATTACGAAGCTGGCAAAGGTGCTGCTTTGAGAGCAACACTGGCAGGTTTACCTGACCAATAAGTTCTGCCATTTGCTTTGTCTGCATTTATGCGACAAACCAGATAAAAGCTATGGCTAACTGTTTGCAAGTAGTTGTGGCTGAGTGGTTAAGGTGATGGACTAGAAATCTATTGGGGTTTCCCTGCGCAGGTTTGAATCCTGCCGACTCCGGGGTTGCTATTTATCTACTTTGCATTTTTATGTTACGATCATAACAAAAAAGTTCTGTGACAATGTAATGACTTTTGAAAAGAACTGTTGTTCATGTATGCTTCAGGAGACCTTTTAAACGTACACAGCGAGACAGGCAAGCCAAAGGCTTTTAAATATTGGCAGGTCTGTGAAGGCGTTTAATGCGCAAGATTGGTTGTGTGCCGTGATCGTATAGTGGTTAGTACTCTGTGTTGTGGCCGCAGCAACCCCGGTTCGAATCCGGGTCACGGCAGCCTTTTCCAATTGTCGATGAAAACTAGCTCATTTTGACACTTCTGCTCACACACACCTTTCCATTGTGTGTGTTCTCTCAAGCTCTGCTGTGTCCTGTGATTTGCCCATCCAGCCAAAGTGTACAGTAGTGCAGAAGGGTGTAGTCATGGGTGAGTGTTTAAGCTGACTAGGTTTGCTCTCTCATTTGCTTTGGCTTTATTTTCTTGTTTTAGAGTGGCTCTCAAAGAGACACATTAATTATGCCTATGGACGTGTCTTTGCACAAGATTCTTCTTTTCTATTTCACTTGCTGACCCGTGTCTTTTTTTTAGCCTGAAGTGGACACTGTTCCAAAAGGTCCAAGTCAGGCAGTAGGAGATGTGGCTTTGGTACCCCCTGAAAACTTAGAGGCCTTAAGAGTCAGCTCAAGAGTCAATGCTTCATATTGTGTAGATAATCTTGCATATCATTGGAATGAAGGGTTGCCATTCTGCTGTTTTTTTGTAATATTACTGCTTTATCTTCCTGAAGAGATGAAAGTCTCATGTAAATGCAAAGGCCCTCCACTCAAAGAGCTCTTATGTGCTTTGTTAGAATTAAGAAAATGAAGTGTGCTCATTGTAACATTCTAATAAAGGTTAAGGGCACATTTTGGCTGGACTGTCTTTATCTTCGCCGGGGTGTCGAAGCCTTCATGAGCCTGTGAAGCTCAACCAGTAGAGCATGGTGCTTTTATTCTGAGGGTACATGGTTGAAGTCCCTGTTTGGGCATTAGGCTATCAGTTTACAGTGAGCTCAATGTTGCTTCTACTTTCCCTACTAAATGAACATATACTTGCTCTTTTGGATGTGAGAAACATCCAAAAGGGATTATATCCAAGTTGAAATTCTTCCTATAGGAAATTAGGTTTAGCTACTGGGGGGCTAGGTGGCAATCTCTAGAGGAAAGTATTACGAAGCTGGCAAAGGTGCTGCTTTGAGAGCAACACTGGCAGGTTTACCTGACCAATCAGTTCTGCCATTTGCTTTGTCTGCATTTATGCGACAAACCAGATAAAAGCTATGGCTAACTGTTTGCAAGTAGTTGTGGCTGAGTGGTTAAGGCGATGGACTAGAAATCCATTGGGGTTTCCCTGTGCAGGTTTGAATCCTGCCGACTCTGGGGTTGCTATTTATCTACTTTGCATTTTTATGTTACGATCATAACAAAAAAGTTCTGTGACAATGTAATGAATTTTGAAAAGAATTGTTGTTCATGTATGCTTCAGGAGACCTTTTAAATGTACACAGCGAGACAGGCAAGCCAAAGGCTTTTAAATATTGGCAGGTTTGTGAAGGCGTTTAATGCACAAGATTGGTTGTGTGCCGTTATGTATAGTGGTTAGTACTCTGTGTTGTGGCAGCAGCAATCCCTGTTTGAATCCAGGTCGCGGCAGCCTTTTCCAATTGTCGATGATAACTAGCTCATTTTTACACTTCTGCTCACACACACCTTTCCATTGTGTGTGTTCTCTCAAGCTCTGCTGTGTCCTGTGATTTGCCCATCCAGCCAAAGTTTACAGTAGTGCAGAAGGGTGTAGTCATGGCTGAGTGTTTAAGCTGACTAGGTTTGCTCTCTCATTTGCTTTGGCTTTATTTTCTTGTTTTAGAGTGGCTCTCACAGAGACACATTAATTATGCCTATGGACGTGTCTTTGCACAAGATTCTTCTTTTCTATTTCACTTGCTGACCCGTGTCTTTTTTTTAGCCTGAAGTGGACACTGTTCCAAAAGGTCCAAGTCAGGCAGTAGGAGCTGTGGCTTTGGTACCCCCTGAAAACTTAGAGGCCTTAAGAGTCAGCTCAAGAGTCAATGCTTCATATTGTGTAGATAATCTTGCATATCATTGGAATGAAGGGTTGCCATTCTGCTGTTTTTTTGTAATATTACTGCTTTGTCTTCCTGAAGAGATGAAAGTCTCATGTAAATGCAAAGGCCCTCCACTCAAAGAGCTCTTATGTGCTTTGTTAGAATTAAGAAAATGAAGTGTGCTCATTGTAACATTCTAGTAAAGGTCAAGGGCACATTTTGGCTGGACTGTCTTTATCTTCGCCGGGGTGTCGAAGCCTTCATGAGCCTGTGAAGCTCAACCAGTAGAGCATGGTGCTTTTATTCTGAGGGTACATGGTTGAAGTCCCTGTTTGGGCATTAGGCTATCAGTTTACAGTGAGCTCAATGTTGCTTCTACTTTCCCTACTAAATGAACATATACTTGCTCTTTTGCATGTGAGAAACATCCAAAAGGGATTATATCCAAGTTGAAATTCTTCCTATAGGAAATTAGGTTTAGCTACTGGGGGGCTAGGTGGCAATCTCTAGAGGAAAGTATTACGAAGCTGGCAAAGGTGCTGCTTTGAGAGCAACACTGGCAGGTTTACCTGACCAATCAGTTCTGCCATTTGCTTTGTCTGCATTTATGCGACAAACCAGATAAAAGCTATGGCTAACAGTTTGCAAGTAGTTGTGGCTGAGTGGTTAAGGCGATGGACTAGAAATCCATTGGGGTTTCCCGGTGCAGGTTTGAATCCTGCCGACTCTGGGGTTGCTATTTATCTACTTTGCATTTTTATGTTACGATCATAACAAAAAAGTTCTGTGACAATGTAATGAATTTTGAAAAGAATTGTTGTTCATGTATGCTTCAGGAGACCTTTTAAACGTACACAGCGAGACAGGCAAGCCAAAGGCTTTTAAATATTGGCAGGTTTGTGAAGGCGTTTAATGCGCGAGATTGGTTGTGTGCCGTGATCGTATAGTGGTTAGTACTCTGTGTTGTGGCCGCAGCAACCCCGGTTCGAATCTGGGTCACGGCAGCCTTTTCCAATTGTCGATGAAAACTAGCTCATTTTGACACTTCTGCTCACACACACCTTTCCATTGTGTGTGTTCTCTCAAGCTCTGCTGTGTCCTGTGATTTGCCCATCCAGCCAAAGTGTACAGTAGTGCAGAAGGGTGTAGTCATGGCTGAGTGTTTAAGCTGACTAGGTTTGCTCTCTCATTTGCTTTGGCTTTA
>JAVLUX010000005.1:10657500-10710000 GCA_032164185.1 Moxostoma hubbsi
CCCAAAGGCTTTTAAATATTGGCAGGTCTGTGAAGGCGTTTAATGCGCAAGATTGGTTGTGTGCCGTGATCGTATATTGGTTAGTACTCTGTGTTGTGGCCACAGCAACCCCGGTTCGAATCCGGGTCACGGCAGCCTTTTCCAATTGTCGATGAAAACTAGCTCATTTTGACACTTCTGCTCACACACACCTTTCCATTGTGTGTGTTCTCTCAAGCTCTGCTGTGTCCTGTGATTTGCCCAAAGAGTACAGTATTGCAGAAGGTTGTAGTCGTGGCCGAGTGTTTAAGCTGAATAGGGTTGCTCTCTGATTTGCTTTGGCTTAATTTTCTAGTTTTAGAGTGCAATCACAGACACATTAATTATGCCTATGGACGTGTCTTTGCACAAGATTCTGCTTTTCTATTTCACTTGCTGACCCGTGTCTTTTTTTTAGCCTGAAGTGGACACTGTTCCAAAAGGTCCAAGTCAGGCAGTAGGAGCTGTGGCTTTGGTACCCCCTGAAAACTTAGAGGCCTTAAGAGTCAGCTCAAGAGTCAATGCTTCATATTGTGTAGATAATCTTGCATATCCTTGAAATGAAGAGTTGCCATTCTGCTGTTTTTTTGGAATATTACTGCTTTATCTTCCTGAAGAGATGAAAATCTCATGTAAATGCAAAGGTCCTCCACTCAAAGAGCTCTTATGTGCTTTGTTAGAATTAAGAAAATGAAGTGTGCTCATTGTAACATTCTATAAATGTCAAGGGCACATTTTGGCTGGACTGTCTTTGACTGACAGTACTGTACTGCGCATGCGTCAACCTTCACAAAAGCTTACTGGGATAACTCCGTCGAATTGATCCCCAATCCTTGATTTTCTTCTTTCATATTTGTTCATAAACCTAAATTTTAAACTTTACAAACGTGTGAATATATCTCCGATACTAGTCTTTATAAAAAATAATCAGATTTCTTTGATATCGCTATTTATATCCAACTTTCCAAAACTTTCGCTACTATTCTTAGCCCGCTAGCACTGCACGCGTGGTCTCTCGCCAATCGATCGTCTTACTTACACCTCTACACCTGTATAACTGAAAGCTATAATTCGCCATTATAGCACATCTGCTATAATGGCGAATATAGCGGATGTGTGTCTAACTCTACCTCTGTGTGCAGGTGAAGACACCTTTGAACTGCATTCGGTGCAGTTGGAGCTGGAATCCGTCGAGAGGCAGATCCAGGACCTGCTAGAGAGACAGGCCGAGCTGCGAGATCGGCGGTCCGCGCTTGAAGCATCACGCGCCGATGCTCACAGGTCAGTGGTTCATCATTTTTTGACTCCGTCCTCGTCTACTCCGTGTGTTTCTCTGCACAGGATGCGATCCTCCCTGGCTTCATTCACTCCGGCACCGACACATCACCATGGACCCTGGGTGATTCCACGGCGGAAGACGCGAGCCAGGACCAGACCAAGGACCTCCCCGCCCCTCCCGGCCTTCGAGATCTCCACCCGGAACCGCTTCTCACCTCTTCGCGATTCGGAGCGCAACGACGCCGTGATCATCGGCGATTCGACCGTCCGTCATGTCCGCGCTATCTCTGGCAAAGGTAAGGTGCGCACTCACTGCTTTCCTGGTGCTCGTGTTCTTGATGTCTCTATGCAGGTTCCCGAGATCCTGAATGGTGACGAGCGCGTCGGAGCTGTCGTGCTGCACGTGGGAACGAACGACACCAGGCTGCGGAAGACGGAGGTACTGAAGGAGGACTACAGGAGCCTGATCGAGACGGTACGCAGCACTTCGCCAGAAACAACGATCGTCGTGTCTGGACCGCTTCCCACGTACCGACTAGGACAAGAAAGGTTCAGTAGATTATTTGCTCTAAATGAATGGTTAATGTCATGGTGTAATGAACAGAGACTGCTCTTTGTTAATAATTGGAATCTGTTTTGGGAGCGACCTAGGCTCTTCCGTCCTGATGGCCTTCACCCCAGCAGAGTCGGAGCGGCTGTTCTGTCGGACAACATCTCCAAGACGCTACACACCATATGACTAGTAAGTCAAAGTCCAAATCACAGTATTTGCTGTCCCAACTTAATTGATATAAGTACCAATGTAGAACATTATATAGAAACTGTGTCTATTCCTCGTTTAGTAAAGCCAAACAATATATCTACTGTAGGATCTAGGAAAAATCTAATTGTAATTAAACCAGAAAATCTCAATATCAGTGAACAAAAACAATTTCTAAAGCTAGGTCTTCTAAACATTAGATCGCTCACACCTAAGGCGGTTATTGTAAATGAAATGGTCTCAGATAATAGTTTTGATGTATTTTGCCTTACTGAAACCTGGCTTAAACCAAATGATTATTTCGGTCTAAATGAGTCTACTCCGCCAGGATACTGTTATAAACATGAGCCCCGTCTGATTGGTCGTGGCGGCGGTGTTGCAACAATCTATAGAGATATTCTTAATGTTACTCAGAAAATAGGTCACAGGTTTAATTCGTTTGAAGTACTTGTGCTAAATGTTACACTCTCAGATGTAAGAAAAAAATCCCTATTATCTCTAGCCTTGGCTACCGTATATAGACCTCCAGGGCCTTACACTGTTTTCCTAAAAGAGTTTGCAGACTTTCTATCAGATCTATTGGTCAATGTTGATAAAGCAATAATTGTTGGAGATTTTAACATACACGTAGATAACACAAATGATGCGTTAGGGGCTGCGTTTACAGATTTGTTAAACTCCTTCGGGGTCACGCAAAACGTCAGTGGTCCCACTCATCGCCTAAATCATACGCTAGATTTAATTATATCTTATGGAACCAATCCAACCGATATAGATATTATACCGCAAAATGATGATGTCACTGATCATTACATGGTAACTTGCATACTACGTACCACTGAAATCTGTCATATTGCGCCACGTTATCGACCAAGCAGAACAATCCTTCCAACCACAATAGATAGATTCACAAATAGCTTACCTGATCTATCTCAGCTGCTCAGTGAACCCAAACAAACAGATGAACTAGAGGAAATGACTAGCAGTTTGAGCACCATTTTCTCTGGTACATTAGATATTGTTGCACCAATTAGATTAAAAAAGTTTAGAGAAAAAACTAGAGCACCATGGTACAACAGTGCTACGCATGCTATCAAGAGAGAAACTCGTAACTTGGAGCGTAAATGGAAACAAACTAATTTAGAGGTCTTTAGAATCGCATGGAAAGACAGTATGTCACGTTACAAAAAGGCTCTAAAAACAGCCAGGGCTGAGCACCTCCGCAAACTAATAGAAAATAACCAAAATAATCCAAGGTTCTTATTTAACACCGTGGCTAGACTAACAAATAAACAGAGATCACCTGAGCAAAATATTCCTTTACAGTTTAGTAGTAATGATTTTATGAATTTCTTCACTGAGAAAATAGAAAACATCAGAAACACAATTGTAAACACAATTGTTAATGTACAATCTTTAATGGTGTCTTATGATTCAGCCTCAATTATCGCCCCTCAAGAACAACTACACCGCTTTACAACTATAGGACAGGAAGAGCTAAATAAACTTATCATTGCATCTAAACCAACAACATGTTTACTAGATCCAATACCCACTAAACTACTGAAAGAAGTGTTACCTGTAGTGGAAGAGCCTCTTCTTAATATTATTAACTCGTCTTTATTTTTAGGTCATGTTCCAAGAATATTTAAGCTGGCAGTTATAAAACCTCTCATTAAGAAACCACAATTAGATCCAAATAACCTAGCAAATTACAGACCCATCTCAAATCTTCCATTTATGTCTAAAATATTAGAAAAAGTTGTGTCCGCTCAATTGTGCTCTTTCTTGCAAGAAAATGATATCTATGAAAAATTTCAGTCAGGATTCAGACCGCATCATAGCACAGAAACTGCGCTAGTTAAAATTACAAATGATTTACTTTTAGCTTCTGACCAAGGCTGCATCTCAATATTAGTTCTACTCGATCTTAGCGCTGCGTTCGACACTATAGATCATAAAATACTCTTGGATCGACTACAAAACTACACTGGTGTTCAGGGACAGGCATTAAGCTGGTTTAGATCGTACTTATCAGACCGTTACCATTTTGTCTGTTTAAATGGGGAAAAATCAAAAATAACGTCAGTAGACTATGGAGTGCCACAAGGATCTGTGTTAGGCCCTCTATTATTCTCAATATATATGCTACCACTTGGTAAAATTATAAGAAAACATGGAATTAATTTCCACTGTTATGCTGATGACACTCAATTATATATCTCATCACGACCAGATGAAAACATTAACTTATCTAACTTGACAGAGTGTCTTAAAGATATAAAATGTTGGATGACGCGTAATTTCCTGTTATTAAATTCCGATAAAACGGAGGTATTACTTATTGGTCCAAAAAACTACCCACAAAATCCCTTACAATACAACTTTAATTTAGAAGGATGTCCTGTTACATTATCCACTACAGTAAAAGACCTGGGTGTTATACTAGACCGCAACTTGACTTTCGAAAATCATATTTCATCTGTTACGAGAACAGCCTTTTTCCACCTTAGAAACATTGCTAAGCTACGTAACATGCTATCTGTTTCTGATGCAGAAAAGTTAGTTCATGCATTCATGACCTCGAGACTAGATTACTGTAATGCTTTATTAGCTGGTTGCCCTGCATCCTCAATAAACAAGCTACAGTTAGTCCAAAATGCAGCCGCTAGAGTTCTTACTAGGTCAAGAAAATATGATCATATAACACCGATTTTATCATCTCTACACTGGCTACCAATTAAGTTCCGTATCAATTACAAAGTATTACTACTGACCTATAAAGCCCTAAATGGTTTATCTCCGGTGTATTTAACGGATCTTCTATCGCCATACAATCCATCGCGCTCTTTAAGATCACTAAATTCGAGGCTTCTGGTCATACCTAGGATATCTAAGTCCACTAATGGAGGGAGGGCGTTCTCACATTTAGCTCCTAAACTCTGGAATAGCCTTCCCGATATTGTTCGAGGCTCAGACTCACTGTCCCAGTTTAAAACTAGATTAAAGACACATCTCTTTAACCAAGCATTCACATAATGCTAACTTTTTATACTACTGCTGAATCAGTTATAATGCATTAATATTATGAACATCAGCTATGCTAATTATTTCCCATCTGCTTTTCTGCTGTTATCTCGGGACGCCAGTCCCGAGGTAAATAGTGTTCGTCAGCTCCAGTTTGTATCCAGCCTCTCACGGAGACTTCAGATGCCCCATCACCATGGATAAGGATCTTAAAATGGGATACATAGACTAATTATTGCCAACAAAAGCCTTCATCAGCCAAACAAGGACAATTGCATCTAAGTGAACTTCTGGAATTTAATCAAGGATGGACTTCAAAGACACTGGTCACTAATCTTGCAGTTCAAACACATTCACTGTCTAAATACTGACCCTTAGCACTTAATAAGTTAAATAATTTTTTAAATTATGTTTTTTGACTATAAATAATTCTTATTTACATTATTCATGATGTTAGCCAGAGGGGAACTGGCCCCCACAGTGAGTCTGGTTTCTCCCAAGGTTATTTTTCTCCATTAACAATCATCTTTTGGAGTTTTGTGTTCCTTGCCACAGTCGCCTTCGGCTTGCTCACTGGGGTTATTAATACAATTATTATTTAATTATTTTTAAACACGATAAAGAATCATATCTTATCTAATTCCACAACAGGGCTCCAAACAAAAAAAAAAAAAAAATCAATTAAGGAGCCAATGGCTCCTACAGGGGGAAAAACAGGCGCCAAATATTTTAAATTTTTTTAACTTCATCCATTCCTTTTCGTCCCGCAGCTCGCTAACAGTGTAGTCTGTGGAGCATTCTTCGCAATTATGTGATCACGTGCATTTTTATGCTTGTTACTGTCACCGTGTTTTCTAACAGTCTCTTTTTTGAAATTGTTAGTTCCTGCAATGAACTCCGTTTTCCCCGCTATTTCTTTGATATAAACTTTTGTTATGTATCTCGGGAAATGTAAAGCAAATTTTAAAATCAAAAGGGAGTAAACTTTTACTGTCACCAATGGCGACCTTGACAGAAATTACACTCACAAATAAATTAATTTGGTCACAAATGCGACCATTTTTAGTCGCAGTTTGGAGCCCTGCACAAGGATGATGATTTATCGACTTTATAGACATTACATTTTTATCGTCTGTTAATGCTGAACTTCTGTAAAGCTGCTTTGAAACGATGTGTGTTGTGAAAGGCGCTATACAAATAAAATTGACTTGACTTGACTTGTCTTTATCTTCGCCGGGGTGTCAAAGCCTTCATGAGCCTGTGAAGCTCAGCCAGTAGAGCATGGTGCTTTTATTCTGAGGGTACATGGTTGAAGTCCCTGTTTGGGCATTAGGCTATCAGTTTACAGTGAGCTCAATGTTGCTTCTACTTTCCCTACTAAATGAACATATACTTGCTCTTTTGGATGTGAGAAACATCCAAAAGGGATTATATCCATGTTGAAATTCTTCCTATAGGAAATTAGGTTTAGCTACTGGGGGGCTAGGTGGCAATCTCTAGAGGAAAGTATTACGAAGCTGGCAAAGGTGCTGCTTTGAGAGCAACACTGGCAGGTTTACCTGACCAATCAGTTCTGCCATTTGCTTTGTCTGCATTTATGCGACAAACCAGATAAAAGCTATGGCTAACTGTTTGCAAGTAGTTGTGGCTGAGTGGTTAAGGTGATGGACTAGAAATCTATTGGGGTTTCCCTGCGCAGGTTTGAATCCTGCTGACTCCGGGGTTGCTATTTATCTACTTTGCATTTTTATGTTACGATCATAACAAAAAAGTTCTGTGACAATGTAATGACTTTTGAAAAGAATTGTTGTTCATGTATGCTTCAGGAGACCTTTTAAACGTACACAGCGAGACAGGCAAGCCAAAGGCTTTTAAATATTGGCAGGTCTGTGAAGGCGTTTAATGCGCAAGATTGGTTGTGTGCCGTGATCGTATAGTGGTTAGTACTCTGTGTTGTGGCCGCAGCAACCCCGGTTCGAATCCGGGTCACGGCAGCCTTTTCCAATTGTCGATGAAAACTAGCTCATTTTGACACTTCTGCTCACACACACCTTTCCATTGTGTGTGTTCTCTCAAGCTCTGCTGTGTCCTGTGATTTGCCCATCCAGCCAAAGTGTACAGTAGTGCAGAAGGGTGTAGTCATGGCTGAGTGTTTAAGCTGACTAGGTTTGCTCTCTCATTTGCTTTGGCTTTATTTTCTTGTTTTAGAGTGGCTCTCAAAGAGACACATTAATTATGCCTATGGACGTGTCTTTGCACAAGATTCTTCTTTTCTATTTCACTTGCTGACCCATGTCTTTTTTTTAGCCTGAAGTGGACACTGTTCCAAAAGGTCCAAGTCAGGCAGTAGGAGATGTGGCTTTGGTACCCCCTGAAAACTTAGAGGCCTTAAGAGTCAGCTCAAGAGTCAATGCTTCATATTGTGTAGATAATCTTGCATATCATTGGAATGAAGGGTTGCCATTCTGCTGTTTTTTTGTAATATTACTGCTTTATCTTCCTGAAGAGATGAAAGTCTCATGTAAATGCAAAGGCCCTCCACTCATGAGCTCTTATGTGCTTTGTTAGAATTAAGAAAATGAAGTGTGCTCATTGTAACATTCTAGTAAAGGTCAAGGGCACATTTTGGCTGGACTGTCTTTATCTTCGCCGGGGTGTCGAAGCCTTCATGAGCCTGTGAAGCTCAACCAGTAGAGCATGGTGCTTTTATTCTGAGGGTACATGGTTGAAGTCCCTGTTTGGGCATTAGGCTATCAGTTTACAGTGAGCTCAATGTTGCTTCTACTTTCCCTACTAAATGAACATATACTTGCTCTTTTGGATGTGAGAAACATCCAAAAGGGATTATATCCAAGTTGAAATTCTTCCTATAGGAAATTAGGTTTAGCTACTGGGGGGCTAGGTGGCAATCTCTAGAGGAAAGTATTACGAAGCTGGCAAAGGTGCTGCTTTGAGAGCAACACTGGCAGGTTTACCTGACCAATCAGTTCTGCCATTTGCTTTGTCTGCATTTATGCGACAAACCAGATAAAAGCTATGGCTAACTGTTTGCAAGTAGTTGTGGCTGAGTGGTTAAGGCGATGGACTAGAAGTCCATTGGGGTTTCCCTGTGCAGGTTTGAATCCTGCCGACTCTGGGGTTGCTATTTATCTACTTTGCATTTTTATGTTACGATCATAACAAAAAAGTTCTGTGACAATGTAATGAATTTTGAAAAGAATTGTTGTTCATGTATGCTTCAGGAGACCTTTTAAATGTACACAGCGAGACAGGCAAGCCAAAGGCTTTTAAATATTGGCAGGTTTGTGAAGGCGTTTAATGCGCAAGATTGGTTGTGTGCCGTGATCGTATAATGGTTAGTACTCTGTGTTGTGACCGCGGCAACCCCGGTTCGAATCTGGGTCACGGCAGCCTTTTCCAATTGTCGATGAAAACTAGCTCATTTTGACACTTCTGCTCACACACACCTTTCCATTGTGTGTGTTCTCTCAAGCTCTGCTGTGTCCTGTGATTTGCCCATCCAGCCAAAGTGTACAGTAGTGCAGAAGGGTGTAGTCATGGCTGAGTGTTTAAGCTGACTAGGTTTGCTCTCTCATTTGCTTTGGCTTTATTTTCTTGTTTTAGAGTGGCTCTCACAGAGACACATTAATTATGCCTATGGACGTGTCTTTGCACAAGATTCTTCTTTTCTATTTCACTTGCTGACCCGTGTCTTTTTTTGAGCCTGAAGTGGACACTGTTCCAAAAGGTCCAAGTCAGGCAGTAGGAGCTGTGGCTTTGGTACCCCCTGAAAACTTAGAGGCCTTAAGAGTCAGCTCAAGAGTCAATGCTTCATATTGTGTAGATAATCTTGCATATCATTGGAATGAAGGGTTTCCATTCTGCTGTTTTTTTGTAATATTACTGCTTTATCTTCCTGAAGAGATGAAAGTCTCATGTAAATGCAAAGGCCCTCCACTCAAAGAGCTCTTATGTGCTTTGTTAGAATTAAGAAAATGAAGTGTGTTCATTGTAACATTCTAGTAAAGGTCAAGGGCACATTTTGGCTGGACTGTCTTTATCTTCGCCGGGGTGTCGAAGCCTTCATGAGACTGTAAAGCTCAACCAGTAGAGCATGGTGCTTTTATTCTGAGGGTACATGGTTGAAGTCCCTGTTTGGGCATTAGGCTAGCAGTTTACAGTGAGCTCAATGTTGCTTCTACTTTCCCTACTAAATGAACGTATACTTGCTCTTTTGGATGTGAGAAACATCCAAAAGGGATTATATTCAAGTTGAAATTCTTCCTATAGGAATTTAGGTTTATCTACTGGGGGGCTAGGTGGCAATCTCTAGAGGAAAGTATTACGAAGCTGGCAAAGGTGCTGCTTTGAGAGCAACACTGGCAGGTTTACCTGACCAATAAGTTCTGCCATTTGCTTTGTCTGCATTTATGCGACAAACCAGATAAAAGCTATGGCTAACTGTTTGCAAGTAGTTGTGGCTGAGTGGTTAAGGTGATGGACTAGAAATCTATTGGGGTTTCCCTGCGCAGGTTTGAATCCTGCCGACTCCGGGGTTGCTATTTATCTACTTTGCATTTTTATGTTACGATCATAACAAAAAAGTTCTGTGACAATGTAATGACTTTTGAAAAGAACTGTTGTTCATGTATGCTTCAGGAGACCTTTTAAACGTACACAGCGAGACAGGCAAGCCAAAGGCTTTTAAATATTGGCAGGTTTGTGAAGGCGTTTAATGCGCAAGATTGGTTGTGTGCCGTGATCGTATAGTGGTTAGTACTCTGTGTTGTGGCCGCAGCAACCCCGGTTCGAATCTGGGTCACGGCAGCCTTTTCCAATTGTCGATGAAAACTAGCTCATTTTGACACTTCTGCTCACACACACCTTTCCATTGTGTGTGTTCTCTCAAGCTCTGCTGTGTCCTGTGATTTGCCCATCCAGCCAAAGTGTACAGTAGTGCAGAAGGGTGTAGTCATGGCTGAGTGTTTAAGCTGACTAGGTTTGCTCTCTCATTTGCTTTGGCTTTATTTTCTTGTTTTAGAGTGGCTCTCACAGAGACACATTAATTATGCCTATGGACGTGTCTTTGCACAAGATTCTTCTTTTCTATTTCACTTGCTGACCCGTGTCTTTTTTTGAGCCTGAAGTGGACACTGTTCCAAAAGGTCCAAGTCAGGCAGTAGGAGCTGTGGCTTTGGTACCCCCTGAAAACTTAGAGGCCTTAAGAGTCAGCTCAAGAGTCAATGCTTCATATTGTGTAGATAATCTTGCATATCATTGGAATGAAGGGTTTCCATTCTGCTGTTTTTTTGTAATATTACTGCTTTATCTTCCTGAAGAGATGAAAGTCTCATGTAAATGCAAAGGCCCTCCACTCAAAGAGCTCTTATGTGCTTTGTTAGAATTAAGAAAATGAAGTGTGTTCATTGTAACATTCTAGTAAAGGTCAAGGGCACATTTTGGCTGGACTGTCTTTATCTTCGCCGGGGTGTCGAAGCCTTCATGAGACTGTAAAGCTCAACCAGTAGAGCATGGTGCTTTTATTCTGAGGGTACATGGTTGAAGTCCCTGTTTGGGCATTAGGCTATCAGTTTACAGTGAGCTCAATGTTGCTTCTACTTTCCCTACTAAATGAACGTATACTTGCTCTTTTGGATGTGAGAAACATCCAAAAGGGATTATATTCAAGTTGAAATTCTTCCTATAGGAATTTAGGTTTATCTACTGGGGGGCTAGGTGGCAATCTCTAGAGGAAAGTATTACGAAGCTGGCAAAGGTGCTGCTTTGAGAGCAACACTGGCAGGTTTACCTGACCAATAAGTTCTGCCATTTGCTTTGTCTGCATTTATGCGACAAACCAGATAAAAGCTATGGCTAACTGTTTGCAAGTAGTTGTGGCTGAGTGGTTAAGGTGATGGACTAGAAATCTATTGGGGTTTCCCTGCGCAGGTTTGAATCCTGCCGACTCCGGGGTTGCTATTTATCTACTTTGCATTTTTATGTTACGATCATAACAAAAAAGTTCTGTGACAATGTAATGACTTTTGAAAAGAACTGTTGTTCATGTATGCTTCAGGAGACCTTTTAAACGTACACAGCGAGACAGGCAAGCCAAAGGCTTTTAAATATTGGCAGGTCTGTGAAGGCGTTTAATGCGCAAGATTGGTTGTGTGCCGTGATCGTATAGTGGTTAGTACTCTGTGTTGTGGCCGCAGCAACCCCGGTTCGAATCCGGGTCACGGCAGCCTTTTCCAATTGTCGATGAAAACTAGCTCATTTTGACACTTCTGCTCACACACACCTTTCCATTGTGTGTGTTCTCTCAAGCTCTGCTGTGTCCTGTGATTTGCCCATCCAGCCAAAGTGTACAGTAGTGCAGAAGGGTGTAGTCATGGGTGAGTGTTTAAGCTGACTAGGTTTGCTCTCTCATTTGCTTTGGCTTTATTTTCTTGTTTTAGAGTGGCTCTCAAAGAGACACATTAATTATGCCTATGGACGTGTCTTTGCACAAGATTCTTCTTTTCTATTTCACTTGCTGACCCGTGTCTTTTTTTTAGCCTGAAGTGGACACTGTTCCAAAAGGTCCAAGTCAGGCAGTAGGAGATGTGGCTTTGGTACCCCCTGAAAACTTAGAGGCCTTAAGAGTCAGCTCAAGAGTCAATGCTTCATATTGTGTAGATAATCTTGCATATCATTGGAATGAAGGGTTGCCATTCTGCTGTTTTTTTGTAATATTACTGCTTTATCTTCCTGAAGAGATGAAAGTCTCATGTAAATGCAAAGGCCCTCCACTCAAAGAGCTCTTATGTGCTTTGTTAGAATTAAGAAAATGAAGTGTGCTCATTGTAACATTCTAATAAAGGTTAAGGGCACATTTTGGCTGGACTGTCTTTATCTTCGCCGGGGTGTCGAAGCCTTCATGAGCCTGTGAAGCTCAACCAGTAGAGCATGGTGCTTTTATTCTGAGGGTACATGGTTGAAGTCCCTGTTTGGGCATTAGGCTATCAGTTTACAGTGAGCTCAATGTTGCTTCTACTTTCCCTACTAAATGAACATATACTTGCTCTTTTGGATGTGAGAAACATCCAAAAGGGATTATATCCAAGTTGAAATTCTTCCTATAGGAAATTAGGTTTAGCTACTGGGGGGCTAGGTGGCAATCTCTAGAGGAAAGTATTACGAAGCTGGCAAAGGTGCTGCTTTGAGAGCAACACTGGCAGGTTTACCTGACCAATCAGTTCTGCCATTTGCTTTGTCTGCATTTATGCGACAAACCAGATAAAAGCTATGGCTAACTGTTTGCAAGTAGTTGTGGCTGAGTGGTTAAGGCGATGGACTAGAAATCCATTGGGGTTTCCCTGTGCAGGTTTGAATCCTGCCGACTCTGGGGTTGCTATTTATCTACTTTGCATTTTTATGTTACGATCATAACAAAAAAGTTCTGTGACAATGTAATGAATTTTGAAAAGAATTGTTGTTCATGTATGCTTCAGGAGACCTTTTAAATGTACACAGCGAGACAGGCAAGCCAAAGGCTTTTAAATATTGGCAGGTTTGTGAAGGCGTTTAATGCACAAGATTGGTTGTGTGCCGTTATGTATAGTGGTTAGTACTCTGTGTTGTGGCAGCAGCAATCCCTGTTTGAATCCAGGTCGCGGCAGCCTTTTCCAATTGTCGATGATAACTAGCTCATTTTTACACTTCTGCTCACACACACCTTTCCATTGTGTGTGTTCTCTCAAGCTCTGCTGTGTCCTGTGATTTGCCCATCCAGCCAAAGTTTACAGTAGTGCAGAAGGGTGTAGTCATGGCTGAGTGTTTAAGCTGACTAGGTTTGCTCTCTCATTTGCTTTGGCTTTATTTTCTTGTTTTAGAGTGGCTCTCACAGAGACACATTAATTATGCCTATGGACGTGTCTTTGCACAAGATTCTTCTTTTCTATTTCACTTGCTGACCCGTGTCTTTTTTTTAGCCTGAAGTGGACACTGTTCCAAAAGGTCCAAGTCAGGCAGTAGGAGCTGTGGCTTTGGTACCCCCTGAAAACTTAGAGGCCTTAAGAGTCAGCTCAAGAGTCAATGCTTCATATTGTGTAGATAATCTTGCATATCATTGGAATGAAGGGTTGCCATTCTGCTGTTTTTTTGTAATATTACTGCTTTGTCTTCCTGAAGAGATGAAAGTCTCATGTAAATGCAAAGGCCCTCCACTCAAAGAGCTCTTATGTGCTTTGTTAGAATTAAGAAAATGAAGTGTGCTCATTGTAACATTCTAGTAAAGGTCAAGGGCACATTTTGGCTGGACTGTCTTTATCTTCGCCGGGGTGTCGAAGCCTTCATGAGCCTGTGAAGCTCAACCAGTAGAGCATGGTGCTTTTATTCTGAGGGTACATGGTTGAAGTCCCTGTTTGGGCATTAGGCTATCAGTTTACAGTGAGCTCAATGTTGCTTCTACTTTCCCTACTAAATGAACATATACTTGCTCTTTTGCATGTGAGAAACATCCAAAAGGGATTATATCCAAGTTGAAATTCTTCCTATAGGAAATTAGGTTTAGCTACTGGGGGGCTAGGTGGCAATCTCTAGAGGAAAGTATTACGAAGCTGGCAAAGGTGCTGCTTTGAGAGCAACACTGGCAGGTTTACCTGACCAATCAGTTCTGCCATTTGCTTTGTCTGCATTTATGCGACAAACCAGATAAAAGCTATGGCTAACAGTTTGCAAGTAGTTGTGGCTGAGTGGTTAAGGCGATGGACTAGAAATCCATTGGGGTTTCCCGGTGCAGGTTTGAATCCTGCCGACTCTGGGGTTGCTATTTATCTACTTTGCATTTTTATGTTACGATCATAACAAAAAAGTTCTGTGACAATGTAATGAATTTTGAAAAGAATTGTTGTTCATGTATGCTTCAGGAGACCTTTTAAACGTACACAGCGAGACAGGCAAGCCAAAGGCTTTTAAATATTGGCAGGTTTGTGAAGGCGTTTAATGCGCGAGATTGGTTGTGTGCCGTGATCGTATAGTGGTTAGTACTCTGTGTTGTGGCCGCAGCAACCCCGGTTCGAATCTGGGTCACGGCAGCCTTTTCCAATTGTCGATGAAAACTAGCTCATTTTGACACTTCTGCTCACACACACCTTTCCATTGTGTGTGTTCTCTCAAGCTCTGCTGTGTCCTGTGATTTGCCCATCCAGCCAAAGTGTACAGTAGTGCAGAAGGGTGTAGTCATGGCTGAGTGTTTAAGCTGACTAGGTTTGCTCTCTCATTTGCTTTGGCTTTATTTTCTTGTTTTAGAGTGGCTCTCACAGAGACACATTAATTATGCCTATGGACGTGTCTTTGCACAAGATTCTTCTTTTCTATTTCACTTGCTGACCCGTGTCTTTTTTTTAGCCTGAAGTAGACACTGTTCCAAAAGGTCCAAGTCAGGCAGTAGGAGCTGTGGCTTTGGTACCCCCTGAAAACTTAGAGGCCTTAAGAGTCAGCTCAAGAGTCAATGCTTCATATTGTGTAGATAATCTTGCATATCATTGGAATGAAGGGTTGCCATTCTGCTGTTTTTTTGTAATATTACTGCTTTATCTTCCTGAAGAGATGAAAGTCTCATGTAAATGCAAAGGCCCTCCACTCAAAGAGCTCTTATGTGCTTTGATAGAATTAAGAAAATGAAGTGTGCTCATTGTAACATTCTAGTAAAGGTCAAGGGCACATTTTGGCTGGACTGTCTTTATCTTCGCCGGGGTGTCGAAGCCTTCATGAGCCTGTGAAGCTCAACCAGTAGAGCATGGTGCTTTTATTCTGAGGGTACATGGTTGAAGTCCCTGTTTGGGCATTAGGCTATCAGTTTACAGTGAGCTCAATGTTGCTTCTACTTTCCCTACTAAATGAACGTATACTTGCTCTTTTGGATGTGAGAAACATCCAAAAGGGATTATATCCAAGTTGAAATTCTTCCTATAGGAATTTAGGTTTATCTACTGGGGGGCTAGGTGGCAATCTCTAGAGGAAAGTATTACGAAGCTGGCAAAGGTGCTGCTTTGAGAGCAACACTGGCAGGTTTACCTGACCAATAAGTTCTGCAATTTGCTTTGTCTGCATTTATGCGACAAACCAGATAAAAGCTATGGCTAACAGTTTGCAAGTAGTTGTGGCCGAGTGGTTAAGGCGATGGACTAGAATTCCATTGGGGTCTCCCCGCGCAGGTTTGAATCCTGCCGACTATGGGGTTGCTATTTATCTACTTTGCTTTTTTATGTTACGATCATAACAAAAAAGTTCTGTGACAATGTAATGAATTTTGAAAATAATTGTTGTTCATGTATGCTTCAGGAGACCTTTTAAACATACACAGCGAGACAGGCAAGCCAAACGCTTTTAAATATTGGCAGGTCTGTGAAGGCGTTTAATGCGCAAGATTGGTTGTGTGCCGTGACCGTGTAGTGGTTAGTACTCTGTGTTGTGGCCGCAGCAACCCCTGTTCGAATCCGGATTACGGCAGGATTTTCCAATTGTCGATGAAAACTAGCTCATTTTGACACTTCTGCTCACACACACCTTTCCATTGTGTGTGTTCTCTCAAGCTCTGCTGTGTCCTGTGATTTGCCCATCCAGCCAAAGTGTACAGTAGTGCAGAAGGGTGTAGTCATGGCTGAGTGTTTAAGCTGACTAGGGTTGCTCTCTCATTTGCTTTGGCTTTATTTTCTTGTTTTAGAGTGGCTCTCACAGAGACACATTAATTATGCCTATGGACGTGTCTTTGCACAAGATTCTGCTTTTCTATTTCACTTGCTGACCCGTGTCTTTTTTTGAGCCTGAAGTGGACACTGTTCCAAAAGGTCCAAGTCAGGCAGTAGGAGCTGTGGCTTTGGTACCCCCTGAAAACTTAGAGGCCTTAAGAGTCAGCTCAAGAGTCAATGCTTCATATTGTGTAGATAATCTTGCATATCATTGGAATGAAGGGTTGCCATTCTGCTGTTTTTTTGTAATATTACTGCTTTATCTTCCTGAAGAGATGAAAGTCTCATGTAAATGCAAAGGCCCTCCACTCAAAGAGCTCTTATGTGCTTTGTTAGAATTAAGAAAATGAAGTGTGCTCATTGTAACATTCTAGTAAAGGTCAAGGGCACATTTTGGCTGGACTGTCTTTATCTTCGCCGGGGTGTCGAAGCCTTCATGAGCCTGTGAAGCTCAACCAGTAGAGCATGGTGCTTTTATTCTGAGGGTACAGGGTTGAAGTCCCTGTTTGGGCATTAGGCTATCAGTTTACAGTGAGCTCAATGTTGCTTCTACTTTCCCTACTAAATGAACGTATACTTGCTCTTTTGGATGTGAGAAACATCCAAAAGGGATTATATCCAAGTTGAAATTCTTCCTATAGGAATTTAGGTTTATCTACTGGGGGGCTAGGTGGCAATCTCTAGAGGAAAGTATTACGAAGCTGGCAAAGGTGCTGCTTTGAGAGCAACACTGGCAGGTTTACCTGACCAATAAGTTCTGCCATTTGCTTTGTCTGCATTTATGCGACAAACCAGATAAAAGCTATGGCTAACAGTTTGCAAGTAGTTGTGGCCGAGTGGTTAAGGCGATGGACTAGAAATCCATTGGGGTCTCCCCGTGCAGGTTCGAATCCTGCCGACTACGGGGTTGCTATTTATCTACTTTGCTTTTTTATGTTACGATCATAACAAAAAAGTTCTGTGACAATGTAATGAATTTTGAAAAGAATTGTTGTTCATGTATGCTTCAGGAGACCTTTTAAACATACACAGCGAGACAGGCAAGCCAAAGGCTTTTAAATATTGGCAGGTCTGTGAAGGCGATTAATGCGCAAGATTGGTTGTGTGCCGTGACCGTGTAGTGGTTAGTACTCTGTGTTGTGGCCGCAGCAACCCCTGTTCGAATCCGGATTACGGCAGGATTTTCCAATTGTCGATGAAAACTAGCTCATTTTGACACTTCTGCTCACACACACCTTTCCATTGTGTGTGTTCTCTCAAGCTCTGCTGTGTCCTGTGATTTGCCCATCCAGCCAAAGTGTACAGTAGTGCAGAAGGGTGTAGTCATGGCTGAGTGTTTAAGCTGACTAGGGTTGCTCTCTCATTTGCTTTGGCAGTATTTTCTTGTTTTAGAGTGGCTCTCACAGAGACACATTAATTATGCCTATGGACGTGTCTTTGCACAAGATTCTGCTTTTCTATTTCACTTGCTGACCCGTGTCTTTTTTTGAGCCTGAAGTGGACACTGTTCCAAAAGGTCCAAGTCAGGCAGTAGGAGCTGTGGCTTTGGTACCCCCTGAAAAATTAGAGGCCTTAAGAGTCAACTCAAGAGTCAATGCTTCATATTGTGTAGATAATCTTGCATATCATTGGAATGAAGGGTTGCCATTCTGCTGTTTTTTTGTAATATTACTGCTTTATCTTCCTGAAGAGATGAAAGTCTCATGTAAATGCAAAGGCCCTCCACTCAAAGAGCTCTTATGTGCTTTGTTAGAATTAAGAAAATGAAGTGTGCTCATTGTACCATTCTATAAATGTCAAGGGCACATTTTGGCTGGACTGTCTTTATCTTCGCCGGGGTGTCGAAGCCTTCATGAGCCTGTGAAGCTCAGCCAGTAGAGCATGGTGCTTTTATTCTGAGGGTACATGGTTGAAGTCCCTGTTTGGGCATTAGGCTATCAGTTTACAGTGAGCTCAATGTTGCTTCTACTTTCCCTACTAAATGAACATATACTTGCTCTTTTGGATGTGAGAAACATCCAAAAGGGATTATATCCAAGTTGAAATTCTTCCTATAGGAAATTAGGTTTAGCTACTGGGGGGCTAGGTGGCAATCTCTAGAGGAAAGTATTACGAAGCTGGCAAAGGTGCTGCTTTGAGAGCAACACTGGCAGGTTTACCTGACCAATAAGTTCTGCCATTTGCTTTGTCTGCATTTATGCGACAAACCAGATAAAAGCTATGGCTAACAGTTTGCAAGTTGTCGTGGCCGAGTGGTTAAGGCGATGGACTAGAAATCCATTGGGGTCTCCCTGCGCAGGTTTGAATCCTACCGACTGCGGTGTTGCTATTTATCTACTTTGCATTTTTATGTTACGATCATAACAAAAAAGTTCTGTGACAATGTAATGAATTTTGAAAAGAATTGTTGTTCATGTATGCTTCAGGAGACCTTTTAAACGTACACAGCGAGACAGGCAAGCCAAAGGCTTTTAAATATTGGCAGGTCTGTGAAGGCATTTAATGCGCAAGATTGGTTGTGTGCCGTGATCGTATAGTGGTTAGTACTCTGTGTTGTGGCCGCAGCAACCCCGGTTCGAATCCGGGTCACGGCAGCCTTTTCCAATTGTCGATGAAAACTAGCTCATTTTGACACTTCTGCTCACACACACCTTTCCATTGTGTGTGTTCTCTCAAGCTCTGCTGTGTCCTGTGATTTGCCCATCCAGCCAAAGTTTACAGTAGTGCAGAAGGGTGTAGTCATGGCTGAGTGTTTAAGCTGACTAGGTTTGCTCTCTCATTTGCTTTGGCTTTATTTTCTTGTTTTAGAGTGGCTCTCACAGAGACACATTAATTATGCCTATGGACGTGTCTTTGCACAAGATTCTTCTTTTCTATTTCACTTGCTGACCCGTGTCTTTTTTTGAGCCTGAAGTGGACACTGTTCCAAAAGGTCCAAGTCAGGCAGTAGGAGCTGTGGCTTTGGTACCCCCTGAAAACTTAGAGGCCTTAAGAGTCAGCTCAAGAGTCAATGCTTCATATTGTGTAGATAATCTTGCATATCATTGGAATGAAGGGTTGCCATTCTGCTGTTTTTTTGTAATATTACTGCTTTATCTTCCTGAAGAGATGAAAGTCTCATGTAAATGCAAAGGCCCTCCACTCAAAGAGCTCTTATGTGCTTTGTTAGAATTAAGAAAATGAAGTGTGCTCATTGTAACATTCTATAAATGTCAAGGGCACATTTTGGCTGGACTGTCTTTATCTTCGCCGGGGTGTCGAAGCCTTCATGAGCCTGTGAAGCTCAGCCAGTAGAGCATGGTGCTTTTATTCTGAGGGTACATGGTTGAAGTCCCTGTTTGGGCATTAGGCTATCAGTTTACAGTGAGCTCAATGTTGCTTCTACTTTCCCTACTAAATGAACATATACTTGCTCTTTTGGATGTGAGAAACATCCAAAAGGGATTATATCCAAGTTGAAATTCTTCCTATAGGAAATTAGGTTTAGCTACTGGGGGGCTAGGTGGCAATCTCTAGAGGAAAGTATTACGAAGCTGGCAAAGGTGCTGCTTTGAGAGCAACACTGGCAGGTTTACCTGACCAATAAGTTCTGCCATTTGCTTTGTCTGCATTTATGCGACAAACCAGATAAAAGCTATGGCTAACAGTTTGCAAGTTGTTGTGGCTGAGTGGTTAAGGCGATGGACTAGAAATCCATTGGGGTCTCCCTGCGCAGGTTTGAATCCTGCCGACTGCGGTGTTGCTATTTATCTACTTTGCATTTTTATGTTACGATCATAACAAAAAAGTTCTGTGACAATGTAATGAATTTTGAAAAGAATTGTTGTTCATGTATGCTTCAGGAGACCTTTTAAACGTACACAGCGAGACAGGCAAGCCAAAGGCTTTTAAATATTGGCAGGTCTGTGAAGGCATTTAATGCGCAAGATTGGTTGTGTGCCGTGATCGTATAGTGGTTAGTACTCTGTGTTGTGGCCGCAGCAACCCCGGTTCGAATCCGGGTCACGGCAGCCTTTTCCAATTGTCGATGAAAACTAGCTCATTTTGACACTTCTGCTCACACACACCTTTCCATTGTGTGTGTTCTCTCAAGCTCTGCTGTGTCCTGTGATTTGCCCATCCAGCCAAAGTTTACAGTAGTGCAGAAGGGTGTAGTCATGCCTGAGTGTTTAAGCTGACTAGGTTTGCTCTCTCATTTGCTTTGGCTTTATTTTCTTGTTTTAGAGTGGCTCTCACAGAGACACATTAATTATGCCTATGGACGTGTCTTTGCACAAGATTCTTCTTTTCTATTTCACTTGCTGACCCGTGTCTTTTTTTTAGCCTGAAGTGGACACTGTTCCAAAAGGTCCAAGTCAGGCAGTAGGAGCTGTGGCTTTGGTACCCCCTGAAAACTTAGAGGCCTTAAGAGTCAGCTCAAGAGTCAATGCTTCATATTGTGTAGATAATCTTGCATATCATTGGAATGAAGGGTTGCCATTCTGCTGTTTTTTTGTAATATTACTGCTTTATCTTCCTGAAGAGATGAAAGTCTCATGTAAATGCAAAGGCCCTCCACTCAAAGAGCTCTTATGTGCTTTGTTAGAATTAAGAAAATGAAGTGTGCTCATTGTAACATTCTAGTAAAGGTCAAGGGCACATTTTGGCTGGACTGTCTTTATCTTCGCCGGGGTGTCGAAGCCTTCATGAGCCTGTGAAGCTCAACCAGTAGAGCATGGTGCTTTTATTCTGAGGGTACATGGTTGAAGTCCCTGTTTGGGCAGTAGGCTATCAGTTTACAGTGAGCTCAATGTTGCTTCTACTTTCCCTACTAAATGAACATATACTTGCTCTTTTGGATGTGAGAAACATCCAAAAGGGATTATATCCAAGTTGAAATTCTTCCTATAGGAAATTAGGTTTAGCTACTGGGGGGCTAGGTGGCAATCTCTAGAGGAAAGTATTACGAAGCTGGCAAAGGTGCTGCTTTGAGAGCAACACTGGCAGGTTTACCTGACCAATCAGTTCTGCCATTTGCTTTGTCTGCATTTATGCGACAAACCAGATAAAAGCTATGGCTAACAGTTTGCAAGTAGTTGTGGCTGAGTGGTTAAGGCGATGGACTAGAAATCCATTGGGGTTTCCCTGCGCAGGTTTGAATCCTGCCGACTCCGGGGTTGCTATTTATCTACTTTGCATTTTTATGTTACGATCATAACAAAAAAGTTCTGTGACAATGTAATGAATTTTGAAAAGAATTGTTGTTCATGTATGCTTCAGGAGACCTTTTGAACGTACACAGCGAGACAGGCAAGCCAAAGGCTTTTAAATATTGGCAGGTCTGTGAAGGCGTTTAATGCGCAAGATTGGTTGTGTGCCGTGATCGTATAGTGGTTAGTACTCTGTGTTGTGGCCGCAGCAACCCCGGTTTGAATCCAGGTCACGGCTGCCTTTTCCAATTGTCGATGAAAACTAGCTCATTTTGACACTTCTGCTCACACACACCTTTCCATTGTGTGTGTTCTCTCAAGCTCTGCTGTGTCCTGTGATTTGCCCATCCAGCCAAAGTGTACAGTAGTGCAGAAGGGTGTAGTCATGGCTGAGTGTTTAAGCTGACTAGGGTTGCTCTCTCATTTGCTTTGGCATTATTTTCTTGTTTTAGAGTGGCTCTCACAGAGACACATTAATTATGCCTATGGACGTGTCTTTGCACAAGATTCTGCTTTTCTATTTCACTTGCTGACCCGTGTCTTTTTTTGAGCCTGAAGTGGACACTGTTCCAAAAGGTCCAAGTCAGGCAGTAGGAGCTGTGGCTTTGGTACCCCCTGAAAAATTAGAGGCCTTAAGAGTCAACTCAAGAGTCAATGCTTCATATTGTGTAGATAATCTTGCATATCATTGGAATGAAGGGTTGCCATTCTGCTGTTTTTTTGTAATATTACTGCTTTATCTTCCTGAAGAGATGAAAGTCTCATGTAAATGCAAAGGCCCTCCACTCAAAGAGCTCTTATGTGCTTTGTTAGAATTAAGAAAATGAAGTGTGCTCATTGTAACATTCTATAAATGTCAAGGGCACATTTTGGCTGGACTGTCTTTATCTTCGCCGGGGTGTCGAAGCCTTCATGAGCCTGTGAAGCTCAACCAGTAGAGCATGGTGCTTTTATTCTGAGGGTACATGGTTGAAGTCCCTGTTTGGGCATTAGGCTATCAGTTTACAGTGAGCTCAATGTTGCTTCTACTTTCCCTACTAAATGAACGTATACTTGCTCTTTTGGATGTGAGAAACATCCAAAAGGGATTATATCCAAGTTGAAATTCTTCCTATAGGAATTTAGGTTTAGCTACTGGGGGGCTAGGTGGCAATCTCTAGAGGAAAGTATTACGAAGCTGGCAAAGGTGCTGCTTTGAGAGCAACACTGGCAGGTTTACCTGACCAATAAGTTCTGCCATTTGCTTTGTCTGCATTTATGCGACAAACCAGATAAAAGCTATGGCTAACAGTTTGCAAGTAGTCGTGGCCGAGTGGTTAAGGCGATGGACTAGAAATCCATTGGGGTCTCCCCGCACAGGTTCGAATCCTGCCGCCTACGGGGTTGCTATTTATCTACTTTGCTTTTTTTATGTTACGATCATAACAAAAAAGTTCTGTGACAATGTAATGAATTTTGAAAAGAATTGTTGTTCATGTATGCTTCAGGAGACCTTTTAAACGTACACAGCGAGACAGGCAAGCCAAAGGCTTTTAAATATTGGCAGGTCTGTGAAGGCGTTTAATGCGCAAGATTGGTTGTGTGCCGTGACCGTGTAGTGGTTAGTACTCTGTGTTGTGGCCACAGCAACCCCTGTTCGAATCTGGATTATGGCAGGATTTTCCAATTGTCGATGAAAACTAGCTCATTTTGACACTTCTGCTCACACACACCTTTCCATTGTGTGTGTTCTCTCAAGCTCTGCTGTGTCCTGTGATTTGCCCATCCAGCCAAAGTGTACAGTAGTGCAGAAGGGTGTAGTCATGGCTGAGTGTTTAAGCTGACTAGGGTTGCTCTCTCATTTGCTTTGGCTTTATTTTCTTGTTTTAGAGTGGCTCTCACAGAGACACATTAATTATGCCTATGGACGTGTCTTTGCACAAGATTCTTCTTTTCTATTTCACTTGCTGACCCGTGTCTTTTTTTTAGCCTGAAGTGGACACTGTTCCAAAAGGTCCAAGTCAGGCAGTAGGAGCTGTGGCTTTGGTACCCCCTGAAAACTTAGAGGCCTTAAGAGTCAGCTCAAGAGTCAATGCTTCATATTACTATTACATATTATGCTTCATAAAGCTTACTGGGATAACTCCGTCGAATTGATCCCCAATCCTTGATTTTCTTCTTTCACATTTGTTCATAAACCTAAATTTTAAACTTTACAAACGTGTGAACATATCTCCGATACTAGTCTTTATAAAAAACAATCAGATTTATTTGATATCGCTACTTATATCCAACTTTCCGAACTTCCGTTACTATTCTTAGCCCGCTAGCACTGCACGTGTGGTCTCTCGCCTATCGATCGTCTTACTTACACCTGTATAACTGAAAGCTATAATTCGCCATTATAGCACATCTGCTATAATGGCGAATATAGTGGATGTGTGTCTAACTCTACCTCTGTGTGCAGGTGAAGACACCTTTGAACTACATTCGGTGCAGTTGGAGCTGGAATCCGTCGAGAGGCAGATCCACGACCTGCTGGAGAGACAGGCCGAGCTGCGAGATCGGCGGTCCGCGCTTGAAGCATCACGTGCAGATGCTCGCAGGTCAGTGGTTCATAATTTTTTGACTCCGACCTCGTCTACTCCGTGTGTTTCCCTGCACAGGACGCGATCCTCCCTGGCTTCATTCACTCCGGCACCGACACATCACCATGGACCCTGGGTGATTCTACGGCGGAAGACGCGAGCCAGGACCAGACCAAGGACCTCCCCACCCCTCCCGGCTTTCGAGATCTCCACCCGGAACCGCTTCTCACCTCTTCGCGAGTCGGAGCGCGACGACGCCGTGATCATCGGCGATTCGACCGTCCGTCATGTCCGCGCTCTCTCTGGCAAAGGTAAGGTGCGCACTCACTGCTTTCCTGGTGCTCGTGTTCTTGATGTCTCTACGCAGGTTCCCGAGATCTTGAATGGTGACGAGCGCGTCGGAGCTGTCGTGCTGCACGTGGGAACGAACGACACCAGGCTGCGGATGACGGAGGTACTGAAGAAGGACTACAGGAGCCTGATCGAGACGGTACGCAGCACTTCGCCAGAAACAACGATCGTCGTGTCTGGACCGCTTCCCACGTACCGACTAGGACAAGAAAGGTTCAGTAGATTATTTGCTCTAAATGAATGGTTAATGTCATTGTGTAATGAACAGAGACTGCTCTTTGTTAATAATTGGAATCTGTTTTGGGAGCGACCTAGGCTCTTCCGTCCTGATGGCCTTCACCCCAGCAGAGTCGGAGCGGCTGTTCTGTCGGACAACATCTCCAAGACGCTACACACCATATGACTAGTAAGTCAAAGTCCAAATCACAGTATTTGCTGTCCCAACTTAATTGATATAAGTACCAATGTAGAACATTATATAGAAACTGTGTCTGTTCCTCGTTTAGTAAAGCCAAACAATACATCTACTGTAGGATCTAGGAAAAATCTAATTGTAATTAAACCAGAAAATCTCAATATCAGTGAACAAAAACAATTTCTAAAGCTAGGTCTTCTAAACATTAGATCGCTCACACCTAAGGCGGTTATTGTAAATGAAATGGTCTCAGATAATAGTTTTGATGTATTTTGCCTTACTGAAACCTGGCTTAAACCAAATGATTATTTCGGTCTAAATGAGTCTACTCCGCCAGGATACTGTTATAAGCATGAGCCCCGTCTGATTGGTCGTGGCGGCGGTGTTGCAACAATTTATAGAGATATTCTTAATGTTACTCAGAAAATAGGTCACAGGTTTAATTCGTTTGAAGTACTTGTGCTAAATGTTACACTCTCAGATGTAAGAAAAAAATCCCTATTATCTCTAGCCTTGGCTACCGTATATAGACCTCCAGGGCCTTACGCTGATTTCCTAAAAGAGTTTGCAGACTTTCTATCAGATCTATTGGTCAATATCGATAAAGCAATAATTGTTGGAGATTTTAATATACACGTAGATAACACAAATGATGCGTTAGGGGCTGCGTTTACAGATTTGTTAAACTCCTTCGGGGTCACGCAAAACGTCAGTGGTCCCACTCATCGCCTAAATCATACGCTAGATTTAATTATATCATATGGAACCAATCCAACCAATATAGATATTATACCGCAAAATGATGATGTCACTGATCATTACATGGTAACTTGCATACTACGTACCACTGAAATCTGTCATATTGCGCCACGTTATCGACCAAGCAGAACAATCCTTCCAACCACAATAGATAGATTCTCAAATAGCTTACCTGATCTATCTCAGCTGCTCAGTGAACCCAAACAAACAGATGAACTAGAGGAAATGACTAGCAGTTTGAGCACCATTTTCTCTGGTACATTAGATATTGTTGCACCAATTAGATTAAAAAAGTTTAGAGAAAAAACTAGAGCACCATGGTACAACAGTGCTACGCATGCTATCAAGAGAGAAACTCGTAACTTGGAGCGTAAATGGAAACAAACTAATTTAGAGGTCTTTAGAATCGCGTGGAAAGACAGTATGTCACGTTACAAAAAGGCTCTAAAAACAGCCAGGGCTGAGCACCTCCGCAAACTAATAGAAAATAACCAAAATAATCCAAGGTTCTTATTTAACACCGTGGCTGGACTAACAAATAAACAGAGATCACCTGAGCAAAATATTCCGTTACAGTTTAGTAGTAATGATTTTATGAATTTCTTCACTGAGAAAATAGAAAACATCAGAAACACAATTGTAAACACAACTGTTAATGTACAATCTTTTATGGTGTCTTATGACTCACCCTCAATTATCGCCCCTCAAGAACAACTACACCGCTTTACAACTATAGGACAGGAAGAGCTAAATAAACTTATCATTGCATCTAAACCAACAACATGTTTACTAGATCCAATACCCACTAAACTACTGAAAGAAGTGTTACCTTAGTGGAAGAGCCTCTTCTCAATATTATTAACTCGTCTTTATTTTTAGGTCATGTTCCAAGAATATTTAAGCTGGCAGTTATAAAACCTCTCATTAAGAAACCACAATTAGATCCAAATAACCTAGCAAATTACAGACCCATCTCAAATCTTCCATTTATGTCTAAAATATTAGAAAAAGTTGTGTCCGCTCAATTGTGCTCTTTCTTGCAAGAAAATGATATCTATGAAAAATTTCAGTCAGGATTCAGACCGCATCATAGCACAGAAACTGCGCTAGTTAAAATTACAAATTATTTACTTTTGGCTTCTGACCAAGGCTGCATCTCAATATTAGTTCTACTCGATCTTAGCGCTGCGTTCGACACTATAGATCATAAAATACTCTTGGATCGACTACAAAACTACACTGGTGTTCAGGGACAGGCATTAAGCTGGTTTAGATCGTACTTATCAGACCGCTACCATTTTGTCTGTTTAAATGGGGAAAAATCAAAAATAACGTCAGTAGACTATGGAGTGCCACAAGGATCTGTGTTAGGCCCTCTATTATTCTCAATATATATGCTGCCACTTGGTAAAATTATAAGAAAACATGGAATTAATTTCCACTGTTATGCTGATGACACTCAATTATATATCTCATCACGACCAGATGAAAACACTAACTTATCTAACTTGACAGAGTGTCTTAAAGATATAAAATGCTGGATGACGTGTAATTTCCTGTTATTAAATTCCGATAAAACGGAGGTATTACTTATTGGTCCAAAAAACTACCCACAAAATCCCTTACAATACAACTTTAATTTAGAAGGATGTCCTGTTACATTATCCACTACAGTAAAAGACCTGGGTGTTATACTAGACCGCAAATTGACTTTCGAAAATCATATTTCATCTGTTACGAAAACAGCCTTTTTCCATCTTAGAAACATTGCTAAGCTACGTAACATGCTATCTGTTTCTGATGCAGAAAAGTTAGTTCATGCATTCATGACCTCGAGACTAGATTACTGTAATGCTTTATTAGCTGGTTGCCCTGCATCCTCAATAAACAAGCTACAGTTAGTCCAAAATGCAGCCGCTAGAGTTCTTACTAGGTCAAGAAAATATGATCATATAACACCGATTTTATCATCTCTACACTGGCTACCTATTAAGTTCCGTATCAATTACAAAGTATTACTACTGACCTATAAAGCCCTAAATGGTTTATCTCCGGTGTATTTAACGGATCTTCTATCGCCATACAATCCATCGCGCTCTTTAAGATCACTAAATTCGAGGCTTCTGGTCATACCTAGGATATCTAAGTCCACTAATGGAGGGAGGGCGTTCTCACATTTAGCTCCTAAACTCTGGAATAGCCTTCCTGATATTGTTCGAGCCTCAGACTCGCTGTCCCAGTTTAAAACTAGATTAAAGACACATCTCTTTAACCAAGCATTCACATAATGCTTACTTTTTATACTACTGCTGAATCAGTTATAATGCATTAATATTATGAACATCAGCTATGCTAATTATTTCCCATCTGCTTTTCTGCTGTTATCTCGGGACGCCAGTCCCGAGGTAAATAGCGTTCGTCAGCTCCAGTTTGTATCCAGCCTCTCACGGAGACTTCAGATGCCCCATCACCATGGACTACTATCTTGAAATGGGATACATAGACTAACTATTGCCAACAAAAGCCTTCATCAGCCAAACAAGGACAATTGCATCTAAGTGAACTTCTGGAATTTAATCAAGGATGGACTTCAAAGACACTGGTCACTAATCTTGCAGTTCAAACACAATCACTGTCTAAATACTGACCCTTAGCACTTAATAAGTTTAATAATTTTTTAAATCATGTTTTTTAACTATAAATAATTCTTATTTACATTATTCATGATGTTAGCCAGAGGGGAACTGGCCCCCACAGTGAGTCTGGTTTCTCCCAAGGTTATTTTTCTCCATTAACCATCATCTTTTGGAGTTTTGTGTTCCTTGCCACAGTCGCCTTCGGCTTGCTCACTGGGGTTATTAATACAATTATTATTTGATTATTTTTAAACACAATAAAGAATCATATCTTATCTAATTCCACAACAGGGCTCCAAACAAAAAAACAAAAAAATCAATTAAGGAGCGATTGGCTCCTATAGGGGAAAAAAACAGGCGGCAAATTTTTTTTATTCATTTTTAACTCCTTCCATTCCTTTTCGTCCCGCAGCTCGCTAACAGTGTAGTCTGTAGGGCATTCTTCGCAATTTTGTGATCACGTGCATTTTTTATGCTTGTTACTGTCACCGTGTTTTCTAACAGTCTCTTTTTTGAAATGGTTAGTTCCTGCAATGAACTCCGTTTTCCCCGCTATTTCTTTGATATAAACTTTTGTAACGTATCTCGGGAAATGTAATGCAAATTTTAAAATCAAAGGGAGAACTTTTACTGTCGCCAATGGCGACCTTGACAGAAATTACACTCACAAATAAATTTATTTGGTCACAAATGCGACCATTTTTAGTCGCAGTTTGGAGCCCTGCACAAGGATGATGATTTATCGACTTTATAGACATTACATTTTTTTCGTCTGTTAATGCTGAACTTCTGTAAAGCTGCTTTGAAACGATGTGTGTTGTGAAAGGCGCTATACAAATAAAATTGACTTGACTTGACTTGACTAGATAATCTTGCATATCATTGGAATGAAGGGTTGCCATTCTGCTGTTTTTTTGTAATATTACTGCTTTATCTTCCTGAAGAGATGAAAGTCTCATGTAAATGCAAAGGCCCTCCACTCAAAGAGCTCTTATGTGCTTTGTTAGAATTAAGAAAATGAAGTGTGCTCATTGTAACATTCTAGTAAAGGTCAAGGGCACATTTTGGCTGGACTGTCTTTATCTTCGCCGGGGTGTCGAAGCCTTCATGAGCCTGTGAAGCTCAACCAGTAGAGCATGGTGCTTTTATTCTGAGGGTACACGGTTGAAGTCCCTGTTTGGGCATTAGGCTATCAGTTTACAGTGAGCTCAATGTTGCTTCTACTTTCCCTACTAAATGAACGTATACTTGCTCTTTTGGATGTGAGAAACATCCAAAAGGGATTATATCCAAGTTGAAATTCTTCCTATAGGAATTTAGGTTTATCTACTGGGGGGCTAGGTGGCAATCTCTAGAGGAAAGTATTACGAAGCTGGCAAAGGTGCTGCTTTGAGAGCAACACTGGCAGGTTTACCTGACCAATAAGTTCTGCCATTTGCTTTGTCTGCATTTATGCGACAAACCAGATAAAAGCTATGGCTAACAGTTTGCAAGTAGTCGTGGCCGAGTGGTTAAGGCAATGGACTAGACATCCATTGGGGTCTCCCCGCGCAGGTTCGAATCCTGCCGACTATAGGGTTGCTATTTATCTACTTTGCTTTTTTATGTTACGATCATAACAAAAAAGTTCTGTGACAATGTAATGAATTTTGAAAAGAATTGTTGTTCATGTATGCTTCAGGAGACCTTTTAAACATACACAGCGAGACAGGCAAGCCAAAGGCTTTTAAATATTGGCAGGTCTGTGAAGGCGTTTAATGCGCAAGATTGGTTGTGTGCCGTGACCGTGTAGTGGTTAGTACTCTGTGTTGTGGTCGCATCAACTCCTGTTCGAATCCGGGTTACGGCAGGATTTTCCAATTGTCGATGAAAACTAGCTCATTTTGACACTTCTGCTCACACACACCTTTCCATTGTGTGTGTTATCTCAAGCTCTGCTGTGTCCTGTGATTTGCCCATCCAGCCAAAATGTACAGTAGTGCAGAAGGGTGTAGTCATGGCTGAGTGTTTAAGCTGACTAGGGTTGCTCTCTCATTTGCTTTGGCTTTATTTTCTTGTTTTAGAGTGGCTCTCACAGAGACACATTAATTATGCCTATGGACGTGTCTTTGCACAAGATTCTGCTTTTCTATTTCACTTGCTGACCCGTGTCTTTTTTTGAGCCTGAAGTGGACACTGTTCCAAAAGGTCCAAGTCAGGCAGTAGGAGCTGTGGCTTTGGTACCCCCTGAAAACTTAGAGGCCTTAAGAGTCAGCTCAAGAGTCAATGCTTCATATTGTGTAGATAATCTTGCATATCCTTGAAATGAAGAGTTGCCATTCTGCTGTTTTTTTGGAATATTACTGCTTTATCTTCCTGAAGAGATGAAAATCTCACGTAAATGCAAAGGTCCTCCACTCAAAGAGCTCTTATGTGCTTTGTTAGAATTAAGAAAATGAAGTGTGCTCATTGTAACATTCTATAAATGTCAAGGGCACATTTTGGCTGGACTGTCTTTATCTTCGCCGGGGTGTCAAAGCCTTCATGAGCCTGTGAAGCTCAGCCAGTAGAGCATGGTGCTTTTATTCTGAGGGTACATGGTTGAAGTCCCTGTTTGGGCATTAGGCTATCAGTTTACAGTGAGCTCAATGTTGCTTCTACTTTCCCTACTAAATGAACATATACTTGCTCTTTTGGATGTGAGAAACATCCAAAAGGGATTATATCCAAGTTGAAATTCTTCCTATAGGAATTTAGGTTTAGCTACTGGGGGGCTAGGTGGCAATCTCTAGAGGAAAGTATTACGAAGCTGGCAAAGGTGCTGCTTTGAGAGCAACACTGGCAGGTTTACCTGACCAATCAGTTCTGCCATTTGCTTTGTCTGCATTTATGCGACAAACCAGATAAAAGCTATGGCTAACAGTTTGCAAGTAGTCGTGGCCGAGTGGTTAAGGCGATGGACTAGAAATCCATTGGGGTCTCCCTGTGCAGGTTCGAATCCTGCTGACTACGGGGTTGCTATTTATCTACTTTGCTTTTTTATGTTACGATCATAACAAAAAAGTTCTGTGACAATGTAATGAATTTTGAAAAGAATTATTGTTCATGTATGCTTCAGGAGACCTTTTAAACGTACACAGCGAGACGGGCAAGCCAAAGGCTTTTAAATATTGGCAGGTCTGTGAAGGCGTTTAATGCGCAAGATTGGTTGTGTGCCGTGATCGTATATTGGTTAGTACTCTGTGTTGTGGCCGCAGCAACCCCGGTTCGAATCCGGGTCACCGCAGCCTTTTCCAATTGTCGATGAAAACTAGCTCATTTTGACACTTCTGCTCACACACACCTTTCCATTGTGTGTGTTCTCTCAAGCTCTGCTGTGTCCTGTGATTTGCCCAAAGAGTACAGTAGTGCAGAAGGTTGTAGTCGTGGCTGAGTGTTTAAGCTGAATAGGGTTGCTCTCTGATTTGCTTTGGCTTCATTTTCTAGTTTTAGAGTGCAATCACAGACACATTAATTATGCCTATGGACGTGTCTTTGCACAAGATTCTGCTTTTCTATTTCACTTGCTGACCCGTGTCTTTTTTTGAGCCTGAAGTGGACACTGTTCCAAAAGGTCCAAGTCAGGCAGTAGGAGCTGTGGCTTTGGTACCCCCTGAAAACTTAGAGGCCTTAAGAGTCAGCTCAAGAGTCAATGCTTCATATTGTGTAGATAATCTTGCATATCATTGGAATGAAGGGTTGCCATTCTGCTGTTTTTTTGGAATATTACTGCTTTATCTTCCTGAAGAGATGAAAATCTCACGTAAATGCAAAGGTCCTCCACTCAAAGAGCTCTTATGTGCTTTGTTAGAATTAAGAAAATGAAGTGTGCTCATTGTAACATTCTATAAATGTCAAGGGCACATTTTGGCTGGACTGTCTTTATCTTCGCCGGGGTGTCGAAGCCTTCATGAGCCTGTGAAGCTCAACCAGTAGAGCATGGTGCTTTTATTCTGAGGGTACATGGTTGAAGTCCCTGTTTGGGCATTAGGCTATCAGTTTACAGTGAGCTCAATGTTGCTTCTACTTTCCCTACTAAATGAACGTATACTTGCTCTTTTGGATGTGAGAAACATCCAAAAGGGATTATATCCAAGTTGAAATTCTTCCTATAGGAATTTAGGTTTATCTACTGGGGGGCTAGGTGGCAATCTCTAGAGGAAAGTATTACGAAGCTGGCAAAGGTGCTGCTTTGAGAGCAACACTGGCAGGTTTACCTGACCAATAAGTTCTGCCATTTGCTTTGTCTGCATTTATGCGACAAACCAGATAAAAGCTATGGCTAACAGTTTGCCAGTAGTTGTGGCCGAGTGGTTAAGGCAATGGACAAGAAATCCATTGGGGTCTCCCCGCGCAGGTTCGAATCCTGCCGACTACGGGGTTGCTATTTATCTACTTTGCTTTTTTATGTTACGATCATAACAAAAAAGTTCTGTGACAATGTAATGAATTTTGAAAAGAATTGTTGTTCATGTATGCTTCAGGAGACCTTTTAAACGTACACAGCGAGACAGGCAAGCCAAAGGCCTTTAAATATTGGCAGGTCTGTGAAGGCGTTTAATGTGCAAGATTAGTTGTGTGCCGTTATGTATAGTGGTTAGTACTCTGTGTTGTGGCCGCAGCAACCCCTGTTTGAATCCTGGTCACAGCAGCCTTTTCCAATTGTCGATGAAAACTAGCTCATTTTGACACTTCTGCTCACACACACCTTTCCTTTGTGTGTGTTCTCTCAAGCTCTGCTGTGTCCTGTGATTTGCCCATCCAGCCAAAGTGTACAGTAGTGCAGAAGGGTGTAGTCATGGCTGAGTGTTTAAGCTGACTAGGTTTGCTCTCTCATTTGCTTTGGCTTTATTTTCTTGTTTTAGAGTGGCTCTCACAGAGACACATTAATTATGCCTATGGACGTGTCTTTGCACAAGATTCTTCTTTTCTATTTCACTTGCTGACCCGTGTCTTTTTTTGAGCCTGAAGTGGACACTGTTCCAAAAGGTCCAAGTCAGGCAGTAGGAGCTGTGGCTTTGGTACCCCCTGAAAACTTAGAGGCCTTAAGAGTCAGCTCAAGAGTCAATTCTTCATATTGTGTAGATAATCTTGCATATCATTGGAATGAAGGGTTGCCATTCTGCTGTTTTTTTGTAATATTACTGCTTTATCTTCCTGAAGAGATGAAAGTCTCATGTAAATGCAAAGGCCCTCCACTCAAAGAGCTCTTATGTGCTTTGTTAGAATTAAGAAAATGAAGTGTGCTCATTGTAACATTCTAGTAAAGGTCAAGGGCACATTTTGGCTGGACTGTCTTTATCTTCGCCGGGGTGTCGAAGCCTTCATGAGCCTGTAAAGCTCAACCAGTAGAGCATACTGCTTTTATTCTGAGGGTACATGGTTGAAGTCCCTGTTTGGGCATTAGGCTATCAGTTTACAGTGAGCTCAATGTTGCTTCTACTTTCCCTACTAAATGAACGTATACTTGCTCTTTTGGATGTGAGAAACATCCAAAAGGGATTATATCCAAGTTGAAATTCTTCCTATAGGAATTTAGGTTTAGCTACTGGGGGGCTAGGTGGCAATCTCTAGAGGAAAGTATTACGAAGCTGGCAAAGGTGCTGCTTTGAGAGCAACACTGGCAGGTTTACCTGACCAATCAGTTCTGCCATTTGCTTTGTCTGCATTTATGCGACAAACCAGATAAAAGCTATGACTAACAGTTTGCAAGTAGTCGTGGCCGAGTGGTTAAGGCGATGGACTAGAAATCCATTGGGGTCACCCCGCGCAGGTTTGAATCCTGCCGACTACGGGGCTTGCTATTTATCTACTTTGCTTTTTTATGTTACGATCATAACAAAAAAGTTCTGTGACAATGTAATGAATTTTGAAAAGAATTGTTGTTCATGTATGCTTCAGGAGACCTTTTAAACGTACACAGCGAGACAGGCAAGCCAAAGGCTTTTAAATATTGGCAGGTCTGTGAAGGCGTTTAATGCGCAAGATTAGTTGTGTGCCGTTATGTATAGTGGTTAGTACTCTGTGTTGTGGCCGCAGCAACCCCGGTTCGAAACCGGGTCATGGCAGCCTTTTCCAATTGTCGATGAAAACTAGCTCATTTTGACACTTCTGCTCACACACACCTTTCCATTGTGTGTGTTCTCTCAAGCTCTGCTGTGTCCTGTGATTTGCCCAAAGAGTACAGTAGTGCAGAAGGTTGTAGTCGTGGCCGAGTGTTTAAGCTGAATAGGGTTGCTCTCTCATTTGCTTTGGCTTCATTTTCTAGTTTTAGAGTGCAATCACAGACACATTAATTATGCCTATGGACGTGTCTTTGCACAAGATTCTGCTTTTCTATTTCACTTGCTGACCCGTGTCTTTTTTTGAGCCTGAAGTGGACACTGTTCCAAAAGGTCCAAGTCAGGCAGTAGGAGCTGTGGCTTTGGTACCCCCTGAAAACTTAGAGGCCTTAAGAGTCAGCTCAAGAGTCAATGCTTCATATTGTGTAGATAATCTTGCATATCATTGGAATGAAGGGTTGCCATTCTGCTGTTTTTTTGTAATATTACTGCTTTATCTTCCTGAAGAGATGAAAGTCTCATGTAAATGCAAAGGCCCTCCACTCAAAGAGCTCTTATATGCTTTGTTAGAATTAAGAAAATGAAGTGTGCTCATTGTAACATTCTAGTAAAGGTCAAGGGCACATTTTGGCTGGACTGTCTTTATCTTCGCCGGGGTGTCGAAGCCTTCATGAGACTGTAAAGCTCAACCAGTCGAGCATGGTGCTTTTATTCTGAGGGTACATGGTTGAAGTCCCTGTTTGGGCATTAGGCTATCAGTTTACAGTGTGCTCAATGTTGCTTCTACTTTCCCTACTAAATGAACATATACTTGCTCTTTTGGATGTGAGAAACATCCAAAAGGGATTATATCCAAGTTGAAATTCTTCCTATAGGAATTTAGGTTTATCTACTGGGGGGCTAGGTGGCAATCTCTAGAGGAAAGTATTACGAAGCTGGCAAAGGTGCTGCTTTGAGAGCAACACTGGCAGGTTTACCTGACCAATAAGTTCTGCCATTTGCTTTGTCTGCATTTATGCGACAAACCAGATAAAAGCTATGGCTAACAGTTTGCAAGTAGTCGTGGCCGAGTGGTTAAGGCGATGGACTAGAAATCCATTGGGGTCTCCCCGCACAGGTTCGAATCCTGCCGACTACGGGGTTGCTATTTATCTACTTTGCTTTTTTATGTTACGATCATAACAAAAAAGTTCTGTGACAATGTAATGAATTTTGAAAAGAATTGTTGTTCATGTATGCTTCAGGAGACCTTTTAAACGTACACAGCGAGACAGGCAAGCCAAAGGCTTTTAAATATTGGCAGGTCTGTGAAGGTGTTTAATGCACAAGATCGGTTGTGTGCCGTGATCGTATAGTGGTTAGTACTCTGTGTTGTGGCCGCAGCAACCCCGGTTCGAATCCGGGTCATGGCAGCCTTTTCCAATTGTCGATGAAAACTATCTCATTTTGACACTTCTGCTCACACACACCTTTCCATTGTGTGTGTTCTCTCAAGCTCTGCTGTGTCCTGTGATTTGCCCAAAGAGTACAGTAGTGCAGAAGGTTGTAGTCGTGGCCGTGTGTTTAAGCTGACTAGGGTTGCTCTCTCTTTTGCTTTGGATTTATTTTCTTATTTTAGAGTGGCTCTCACAGAGACACATTAATTATGCCTATGGACGTGTCTTTGTACAAGATTCTGCTTTTCTATTTCACTTGCTGACCCGTGTCTTTTTTTGAGCCTGAAGTGGACACTGTTCCAAAAGGTCCAAGTCAGGCAGTAGGAGCTGTGGCTTTGGTACCCCCTGAAAACTTAGAGGCCTTAAGAGTCAGCTCAAGAGTCAATGCTTCATATTGTGTAGATAATCTTGCATATCATTGGAATGAAGGGTTGCCATTCTGCTGTTTTTTTTGGAATATTACTGCTTTATCTTCCTGAAGAGATGAAAGTCTCATGTAAATGCAAAGGTCCTCCACTCAAAGAGCTCTTATGTGCTTTGTTAGAATTAAGAAAATGAAGTGTGCTCATTGTAACATTCTAGTAAAGGTCAAGGGCATATTTTGGCTGGACTGTCTTTATCTTCGCCGGGGTGTCGAAGCCTTCATGAGCCTGTGAAGCTCAGCCAGTAGAGCATGGTGCTTTTATTCTGAGGGTACATGGTTGAAGTCTCTGTTTGGGCATTAGGCTATCAGTTTACAGTGAGCTCAATGTTGCTTCTACTTTCCCTACTAAATGAAAATATACTTGCTCTTTTGGATGTGAGAAACATCCAAAAGGGATTATATCCAAGTTGAAATTCTTCCTATAGGAAATTAGGTTTAGCTACTGGGGGGCTAGGTGGCAATCTCTAGAGGAAAGTATTACGAAGCTGGCAAAGGTGCTGCTTTGAGAACAACACTGGCAGGTTTACCTGACCAATCAGTTCTGCCATTTGCTTTGTCTGCATTTATGCGACAAACCAGATATAAGCTATGGCTAACTGTTTGCAAGTAGTTGTGGCCGAGTGGTTAAGGCGATGGACTAAAAATCCATTGGGGTCTCCCCGCGCAGGTTCAAATCCTGCTGACTACGGGGTTGCTATTTATTTACTTTGATTTTTTATGTTACGATCATAACAAAAAAGTTCTGTGACAATGTAATGAATTTTGAAAAGAATTGTTGTTCATGTATGCTTCAGGATACCTTTTAAACGTACACAGCGCGACAGGCAAGCCAAAGGCTTTTAAATATTGGGAGGTCTGTGAAGGCGTTTTACGTGCAAGATTAGTTGCGTGCCGTGATCGTATAGTGGTTAGAACTCTGTGTTGTGGCCGCAGCAACCCAGGTTCGAATCTGGGTCATGGCATCCTTTTCCAATTGTCGATGAAAACTAGCTCATTTTGACACTTCTGGTCACACACACCTTTCCATTGTGTGTGTTCTCTCAAGCTCTGCTGTGTCCTGTGATTTGCCCATCAAGCCCAAAGAGTACAGTAGTGCAGAAGGTTGTAGTCGTGGCCGAGTGTTTAAGCTGACTAGGTTTGCTCTCTCATTTGCTTTGGATTTATTTTCTTGTTTTAGAGTGGCTCTCACAGAGACACATTAATTATGCCTATGGACGTGTCTTTGCACAAGATTCTCCTTTTCTATTTCACTTGCTGACCCGTGTCTTTTTTTGAGCCTGAAGTGGACACTGTTCCAAAAGGTCCAAGTCAAGCAGTAGGAGCTGTGGCTTTGGTACCCCCTGAAAACTTAGAGGCCTTAAGAGTCAGCTCAAGAGTCAATGCTTCATATTGTGTAGATAATCTTGCATATCCTTGAAATGAAGAGTTGCCATATTGCTGTTTTTTTGGAATATTACTGCTTTATCTTCCTGAAGAGATGAAAATCTCACGTAAATGCAAAGGTCCTCCACTCAAAGAGCTCTTATGTGCTTTGTTAGAATTAAGAAAATGAAGTGTGCTCATTGTAACATTCTATAAATGTCAAGGGCACATTTTGGCTGGACTGTCTTTATCTTCGCCGGGGTGTCGAAGCCTTCATGAGCCTGTGAAGCTCAGCCAGTAGAGCATGGTGCTTTTATTCTGAGGGTACATGGTTGAAGTCCCTGTTTGGGCATTAGGCTATCAGTTTACAGTGAGCTCAATGTTGCTTCTACTTTCCCTACTAAATGAACATATACTTGCTCTTTTGGATGTGAGAAACATCCAAAAGGGATTATATCCAAGTTGAAATTCTTCCTATAGGAAATTAGGTTTAGCTACTGGGGGGCTAGGTGGCAATCTCTAGAGGAAAGTATTACGAAGCTGGCAAAGGTGCTGCTTTGAGAGCAACACTGGCAGGTTTACCTGACCAATCAGTTCTGCCATTTGCTTTGTCTGCATTTATGCGACAAACCAGATAAAAGCTATGACTTACTGTTTGCAAGTAGTTGTGGCCGAGTGGTTAAGGCGATGGACTAGAAATCCATTGGGGTTTCCCTGCGCATGTTTGAATCCTGCCGACTCCGGGGTTGCTATTTATCTACTTTGCATTTTTATGTTACGATCATAACAAAAAAGTTCTGTGACAATGTAATGAATTTTGAAAAGAATTGTTGTTCATGTATGCTTCAGGAGACCTTTTAAACGTACACAGCGAGACAGGCAAGCCAAAGGCTTTTAAATATTGGCAGGTCTGTGAAGGCGTTTGATGCGCAAGATTGGTTGTGTGCCGTGATCGTATAGTGGTTAGTACTCTGTGTTGTGGCCGCAGCAACCCCGGTTCGAATTCGGGTCACGGCAGCCTTTTCCAATTGTCGATGAAAACTAGCTCATTTTGACACTTCTGCTCACACACACCTTTCCATTGTGTGTGTTCTCTCAAGCTCTGCTGTGTCCTGTGATTTGCCCAAAGAGTACAGTAGTGCAGAAGGTTGTAGTCGTGGCCGAGTGTTTAAGCTGAATAGGGTTGCTCTCTGATTTGCTTTGGCTTCATTTTCTAGTTTTAGAGTGCAATCACAGACACATTAATTATGCCTATGGACGTGTCTTTGCACAAGATTCTGCTTTTCTATTTCACTTGCTGACCCGTGTCTTTTTTTGAGCCTGAAGTGGACACTGTTCCAAAAGGTCCAAGTCAAGCAGTAGGAGCTGTGGCTTTGGTACCCCCTGAAAACTTAGAGGCCTTAAGAGTCAGCTCAAGAGTCAATGCTTCATATTGTGTAGATAATCTTGCATATCATTGGAATGAAGGGTTGCCATTCTGCTGTTTTTTTGTAATATTACTGCTTTATCTTCCTGAAGAGATGAAAGTCTCATGTAAATGCAAAGGCCCTCCACTCAAAGAGCTCTTATGTGCTTTGTTAGAATTAAGAAAATGAAGTGTGCTCATTGTAACATTCTAGTAAAGGTCAAGGGCACATTTTGGCTGGACTGTCTTTATCTTCGCCGGGGTGTCGAAGCCTTCATGAGCCTGTAAAGCTCAACCAGTAGAGCATGGTGCTTTTATTCTGAGGGTACATGGTTGAAGTCCCTGTTTGGGCATTAGGCTATCAGTTTACAGTGAGCTCAATGTTGCTTCTACTTTCCCTACTAAATGAACGTATACTTGCTCTTTTGGATGTGAGAAACATCCAAAAGGGATTATATCCAAGTTGAAATTCTTCCTATAGGAATTTAGGTTTATCTACTGGGGGGCTAGGTGGCAATCTCTAGAGGAAAGTATTACGAAGCTGGCAAAGGTGCTGCTTTGAGAGCAACACTGGCAGGTTTACCTGACCAATAAGTTCTGCCATTTGCTTTGTCTGCATTTATGCGACAAACCAGATAAAAGCTATGGCTAACAGTTTGTAAGAAGTCGTGGCCGAGTGGTTAAGGCGATGGACTAGAAATCCATTGGGGTTTCCCTGCGCAGGTTTGAATCCTGCCGACTCCGGGGGTGCTATTTATCTACTTTGCATTTTTATGTTACGATCATAACAAAAAAGTTCTGTGACAATGTAATGAATTTTGAAAAGAATTGTTGTTCATGTATGCTTCAGGAGACCTTTTAAACGTACACAACGAGACAGGCAAGCCAAAGGCTTTTTTAATATTGGCAGGTCTGTGAAGGCGTTTAAAGCGCAAGATTGGTTGTGTGCTGTGATCGTATAGTGGTTAGTACTCTGTGTTGTGGCCGCAGCAACCCCGGTTCGAATCCGGGTCACGGCAGCCTTTTCCAATTGTCGATGAAAACTAGCTCATTTTGACACTTCTGCTCACACACACCTTTCCATTGTGTGTGTTCTCTCAAGCTCTGCTGTGTCCTGTGATTTGCCCATCCAGCCAAAGTGTACAGTAGTGCAGAAGGGTGTAGTCATGGCTGAGTGTTTAAGCTGACTAGGTTTGCTCTCTCATTTGCTTTGGCTTTATTTTCTTGTTTTAGAGTGGCTCTTACAGAGACACATTAATTATGCCTATGGACGTGTCTTTGCACAAGATTCTTCTTTTCTATTTCACTTACTGACCCGTGTCTTTTTTTGAGCCTGAAGTGGACACTGTTCCAAAAGGTCCAAGTCAGGCAGTAGGAGCTGTGGCTTTGGTACCCCCTGAAAACTTAGAGGCCTTAAGAGTCAGCTCAAGAGTCAATGCTTCATATTGTGTAGATAATCTTGCATATCATTGGAATGAAGGGTTGCCATTCTGCTGTTTTTTTGTAATATTACTGCTTTATCTTCCTGAAGAGATGAAAGTCTCATGTAAATGCAAAGGCCCTCCACTCAAAGAGCTCTTATGTGCTTTGTTAGAATTAAGAAAATGAAGTGTGCTCATTGTAACATTCTAGTAAAGGTCAAGGGCACATTTTGGCTGGACTGTCTTTATCTTCGCCGGGGTGTCGAAGCCTTCATGAGCCTGTAAAGCTCAACCAGTAGAGCATGGTGCTTTTATTCTGAGGGTACATGGTTGAAGTCCCTGTTTGGGCATTAGGCTATCAGTTTACAGTGAGCTCAATGTTGCTTCTACTTTCCCTACTAAATGAACGTATACTTGCTCTTTTGGATGTGAGAAACATCTAAAATGGATTATATCCAAGTTGAAATTCTTCCTATAGGAATTTAGGTTTATCTACTGGGGGGCTAGGTGGCAATCTCTAGAGGAAAGTATTACGAAGCTGGCAAAGGTGCTGCTTTGAGAGCAACACTGGCAGGTTTACCTGACCAATAAGTTCTGCCATTTGCTTTGTCTGCATTTATGCGACAAACCAGATAAAAGCTATGACTTACTGTTTGCAAGTAGTTGTGGCCGAGTGGTTAAGGCGATGGACTAGAAATCCATTGGGGTTTCCCTTCGCATGTTTGAATCCTGCCGACTCCGGGGTTGCTATTTATCTACTTTGCATTTTTATGTTACGATCATAACAAAAAAGTTCTGTGACAATGTAATGAATTTTGAAAAGAATTGTTGTTCATGTATGCTTCAGGAGACCTTTTAAACGTACACAGCGAGACAGGCAAGCCAAAGGCTTTTAAATATTGGCAGGTCTGTGAAGGCGTTTGATGCGCAAGATTGGTTGTGTGCCGTGATCGTATAGTGGTTAGTACTCTGTGTTGTGGCCGCAGCAACCCCGGTTCGAATTCGGGTCACGGCAGCCTTTTCCAATTGTCGATGAAAACTAGCTCATTTTGACACTTCTGCTCACACACACCTTTCCATTGTGTGTGTTCTCTCAAGCTCTGCTGTGTCCTGTGATTTGCCCAAAGAGTACAGTAGTGCAGAAGGTTGTAGTCGTGGCCGAGTGTTTAAGCTGAATAGGGTTGCTCTCTGATTTGCTTTGGCTTCATTTTCTAGTTTTAGAGTGCAATCACAGACACATTAATTATGCCTATGGACGTGTCTTTGCACAAGATTCTGCTTTTCTATTTCACTTGCTGACCCGTGTCTTTTTTTGAGCCTGAAGTGGACACTGTTCCAAAAGGTCCAAGTCAAGCAGTAGGAGCTGTGGCTTTGGTACCCCCTGAAAACTTAGAGGCCTTAAGAGTCAGCTCAAGAGTCAATGCTTCATATTGTGTAGATAATCTTGCATATCATTGGAATGAAGGGTTGCCATTCTGCTGTTTTTTTGTAATATTACTGCTTTATCTTCCTGAAGAGATGAAAGTCTCATGTAAATGCAAAGGCCCTCCACTCAAAGAGCTCTTATGTGCTTTGTTAGAATTAAGAAAATGAAGTGTGCTCATTGTAACATTCTAGTAAAGGTCAAGGGCACATTTTGGCTGGACTGTCTTTATCTTCGCCGGGGTGTCGAAGCCTTCATGAGCCTGTAAAGCTCAACCAGTAGAGCATGGTGCTTTTATTCTGAGGGTACATGGTTGAAGTCCCTGTTTGGGCATTAGGCTATCAGTTTACAGTGAGCTCAATGTTGCTTCTACTTTCCCTACTAAATGAACGTATACTTGCTCTTTTGGATGTGAGAAACATCCAAAAGGGATTATATCCAAGTTGAAATTCTTCCTATAGGAATTTAGGTTTATCTACTGGGGGGCTAGGTGGCAATCTCTAGAGGAAAGTATTACGAAGCTGGCAAAGGTGCTGCTTTGAGAGCAACACTGGCAGGTTTACCTGACCAATAAGTTCTGCCATTTGCTTTGTCTGCATTTATGCGACAAACCAGATAAAAGCTATGGCTAACAGTTTGTAAGAAGTCGTGGCCGAGTGGTTAAGGCGATGGACTAGAAATCCATTGGGGTTTCCCTGCGCAGGTTTGAATCCTGCCGACTCCGGGGTTGCTATTTATCTACTTTGCATTTTTATGTTACGATCATAACAAAAAAGTTCTGTGACAATGTAATGAATTTTGAAAAGAATTGTTGTTCATGTATGCTTCAGGAGACCTTTTAAACGTACACAACGAGACAGGCAAGCCAAAGGCTTTTTTAATATTGGCAGGTCTGTGAAGGCGTTTAAAGCGCAAGATTGGTTGTGTGCTGTGATCGTATAGTGGTTAGTACTCTGTGTTGTGGCCGCAGCAACCCCGGTTCGAATCCGGGTCACGGCAGCCTTTTCCAATTGTCGATGAAAACTAGCTCATTTTGACACTTCTGCTCACACACACCTTTCCATTGTGTGTGTTCTCTCAAGCTCTGCTGTGTCCTGTGATTTGCCCATCCAGCCAAAGTGTACAGTAGTGCAGAAGGGTGTAGTCATGGCTGAGTGTTTAAGCTGACTAGGTTTGCTCTCTCATTTGCTTTGGCTTTATTTTCTTGTTTTAGAGTGGCTCTTACAGAGACACATTAATTATGCCTATGGACGTGTCTTTGCACAAGATTCTTCTTTTCTATTTCACTTACTGACCCGTGTCTTTTTTTGAGCCTGAAGTGGACACTGTTCCAAAAGGTCCAAGTCAGGCAGTAGGAGCTGTGGCTTTGGTACCCCCTGAAAACTTAGAGGCCTTAAGAGTCAGCTCAAGAGTCAATGCTTCATATTGTGTAGATAATCTTGCATATCATTGGAATGAAGGGTTGCCATTCTGCTGTTTTTTTGTAATATTACTGCTTTATCTTCCTGAAGAGATGAAAGTCTCATGTAAATGCAAAGGCCCTCCACTCAAAGAGCTCTTATGTGCTTTGTTAGAATTAAGAAAATGAAGTGTGCTCATTGTAACATTCTAGTAAAGGTCAAGGGCACATTTTGGCTGGACTGTCTTTATCTTCGCCGGGGTGTCGAAGCCTTCATGAGCCTGTAAAGCTCAACCAGTAGAGCATGGTGCTTTTATTCTGAGGGTACATGGTTGAAGTCCCTGTTTGGGCATTAGGCTATCAGTTTACAGTGAGCTCAATGTTGCTTCTACTTTCCCTACTAAATGAACGTATACTTGCTCTTTTGGATGTGAGAAACATCTAAAATGGATTATATCCAAGTTGAAATTCTTCCTATAGGAATTTAGGTTTATCTACTGGGGGGCTAGGTGGCAATCTCTAGAGGAAAGTATTACGAAGCTGGCAAAGGTGCTGCTTTGAGAGCAACACTGGCAGGTTTACCTGACCAATAAGTTCTGCCATTTGCTTTGTCTGCATTTATGCGACAAACCAGATAAAAGCTATGGCTAACAGTTTGCAAGTAGTTGTGGCCGAGTGGTTAAGGCGATGGACTAGAAATCCATTGGGGTCTCCCCGCACAGGTTCGAATCCTGCCGACTACGGGGTTGTTATTTATCTACTTTGCTTTTTTATGTTACGATCATAACAAAAAAGTTCTGTGACAATGTAATGAATTTTGAAAAGAATTGTTGTTCATGTATGCTTCAGGAGACCTTTTAAACGTACACAGCGAGACAGGCAAGCCAAAGGCTTTTAAATATTGGCAGGTCTGTGAAGTCGTTTAATGCGCAAGATTGGTTGTGTGCCGTGACCGTGTAGTGGTTAGTACTCTGTGTTGTGGCCACAGCAACTCCTGTTCGAATCCGGGTTACGGCAGGATTTTCCAATTGTCGATGAAAACTAGCTTATTTTGACACTTCTGCTCACACACACCTTTCCATTGTGTGTGTTCTCTCAAGTTCTGCTTTGTCCTGTGATTTGCCCATCCAGCCAAAGTGTACAGTAGTGCAGAAGGGTGTAGTCATGGCTGAGTGTTTAAGCTGACTAGGTTTGCTCTCTCATTTGCTTTGGATTTATTTTCTTGTTTTAGAGTGGCTCTCACAGAGACACATTAATTATGCCTATGGATGTGTCTTTGCACAAGATTCTCCTTTTCTATTTCACTTGCTGACCCGTGTCTTTTTTTGAGCCTGAAGTGGACACTGTTCCAAAAGGTCCAAGTCAAGCAGTAGGAGCTGTGGCTTTGGTAACCCTGAAAACTTAGAGGCCTTAAGAGTCAGCTCAAGAGGCAATGCTTCATATTGTGTAGATAATCTTGCATATCCTTGAAATGAAGAGTTGCCATTCTGCTGTTTTTTTGGAATATTACTGCTTTATCTTCCTGAAGAGATGAAAATCTCACGTAAATGCAAAGGTCCTCCACTCAAAGAGCTCTTATGTGCTTTGTTAGAATTAAGAAAATGAAGTGTGCTAATTGTAACATTCTATAAATGTCAAGGGCACATTTTGGCTGGACTGTCTTTATCTTCGCCGGGGTGTCGAAGCCTTCATGAGCCTGTGAAGCTCAGCCAGTAGAGCATGGTGCTTTTATTCTGAGGGTACATGGTTGAAGTCCCTGTTTGGGCATTAGGCTATCAGTTTACAGTGAGCTCAATGTTGCTTCTACTTTCCCTACTAAATGAACATATACTTGCTCTTTTGGATGTGAGAAACATCCAAAAGGGATTATATCCAAGTTGAAATTCTTCCTATAGGAAATTAGGTTTAGCTACTGGGGGGCTAGGTGGCAATCTCTAGAGGAAAGTATTACGAAGCTGGCAAAGGTGCTGCTTTGAGAGCAACACTGGCAGGTTTACCTGACCAATCAGTTCTGCCATTTGCTTTGTCTGCATTTATGCGACAAACCAGATAAAAGCTATGGCTTACTGTTTGCAAGTAGTTGTGGCCGAGTGGTTAAGGCGATGGACTAGAAATCCATTGGGGTTTCCCTGCGCAGGTTTGAATCCTGCCGACTCCGGGGTTGCTATTTATCTACTTTGCATTTTTATGTTACGATCATAACAAAAAAGTTCTGTGACAATGTAATGAATTTTGAAAAGAATTGTTGTTCATGTATGCTTCAGGAGACCTTTTAAACGTACACAGCGAGACAGGCAAGCCAAAGGCTTTTAAATATTGGCAGGTCTGTGAAGGCGTTTAATGCGCAAGATTGGTTGTGTGCCGTGATCGTATAGTGGTTAGTACTCTGTGTTGTGGCCGCAGCAACCCCGGTTCGAATTCGGGTCACGGCAGCCTTTTCCAATTGTCGATGAAAACTAGCTCATTTTGACACTTCTGCTCACACACACCTTTCCATTGTGTGTGTTCTCTCAAGCTCTGCTGTGTCCTGTGATTTGCCCAAAGAGTACAGTAGTGCAGAAGGTTGTAGTCGTGGCCGAATGTTTAAGCTGAATAGGGTTGCTCTCTGATTTGCTTTGGCTTCATTTTCTAGTTTTAGAGTGCAATCACAGACACATTAATTATGCCTATGGACGTGTCTTTGCACAAGATTCTGCTTTTCTATTTCACTTGCTGACCCGTGTCTTTTTTTGAGCCTGAAGTGGACACTGTTCCAAAAGGTCCAAGTCAGGCAGTAGGAGCTGTGGCTTTGGTACCCCCTGAAAACTTAGAGGCCTTAAGAGTCAGCTCAAGAGTCAATGCTTCATATTGTGTAGATAATCTTGCATATCATTGGAATGAAGGGTTGCCATTCTGCTGTTTTTTTGTAATATTACTGCTTTATCTTCCTGAAGAGATGAAAGTCTCATGTAAATGCAAAGGCCCTCCACTCAAAGAGCTCTTATGTGCTTTGTTAGAATTAAGAAAATGAAGTGTGCTCATTGTAACATTCTAGTAAAGGTCAAGGGCACATTTTGGCTGGACTGTCTTTATCTTCGCCGGGGTGTCGAAGCCTTCATGAGCCTGTAAAGCTCAACCAGTAGAGCATGGTGCTTTTATTCTGAGGGTACATGGTTGAAGTCCCTGTTTGGGCATTAGGCTATCAGTTTACAGTGAGCTCAATGTTGCTTCTACTTTCCCTACTAAATGAACGTATACTTGCTCTTTTGGATGTGAGAAACATCCAAAAGGGATTATATCCAAGTTGAAATTCTTCCTATAGGAATTTAGGTTTATCTACTGGGGGCTAGGTGGCAATCTCTAGAGGAAAGTATTACGAAGCTGGCAAAGGTGCTGCTTTGAGAGCAACACTGGCAGGTTTACCTGACCAATCAGTTCTGCCATTTGCTTTGTCTGCATTTATGCGACAAACCAGATAAAAGCTATGGCTAACAGTTTGCAAGTAGTCGTGGCCGAGTGGTTAAGGCGATGGACTAGAAATCCATTGGGGTTTCCCTGCGCAGGTTTGAATCCGGCCGACTCCGGGGTTGCTATTTATCTACTTTGCATTTTTATGTTACGATCATAACAAAAAAGTTCTGTGACAATGTAATGAATTTTGAAAAGAATTGTTGTTCATGTATGCTTCAGGAGACCTTTTAAACGTACACAACGAGACAGGCAAGCCAAAGGCTTTTTTAATATTGGCAGGTGTGTGAAGGCGTTTAAAGCGCAAGATTGGTTGTGTGCCGTGATCGTATAGTGGTTAGTACTCTGTGTTGTGGCCGCAGCAACCCCGGTTCGAATCCGGGTCACGGCAGCCTTTTCCAATTGTCGATGAAAACTAGCTCATTTTGACACTTCTGCTCACACACACCTTTCCATTGTGTGTGTTCTCTCAAGCTCTGCTGTGTCCTGTGATTTGCCCATCCAGCCAAAGTGTACAGTAGTGCAGAAGGGTGTAGTCATGGCTGAGTGTTTAAGCTGACTAGGTTTGCTCTCTCATTTGCTTTGGCTTTATTTTCTTGTTTTAGAGTGGCTCTCACAGAGACACATTAATTATGCCTATGGACGTGTCTTTGCACAAGATTCTTCTTTTCTATTTCACTTACTGACCCGTGTCTTTTTTTGAGCCTGAAGTGGACACTGTTCAAAAGGTCCAAGTCAGGCAGTAGGAGCTGTGGCTTTGGTACCCCCTGAAAACTTAGAGGCCTTAAGAGTCAGCTCAAGAGTCAATGCTTCATATTGTGTAGATAATCTTGCATATCCTTGAAATGAAGAGTTGCCATTCTGCTGTTTTTTTGGAATATTACTGCTTTATCTTCCTGAAGAGATGAAAATCTCACGTAAATGCAAAGGTCCTCCACTCAAAGAGCTCTTATGTGCTTTGTTAGAATTAAGAAAATGAAGTGTGCTCATTGTAACATTCTAAAAATGTCAAGGGCACATTTTGGCTGGACTGTCTTTATCTTCGCCGGGGTGTCGAAGCCTTCATGAGCCTGTGAAACTCAGCCAGTAGAGCATGGTGCTTTTATTCTGAGGGTACATGGTTGAAGTCCCTGTTTGGGCATTAGGCTATCAGTTTACAGTGAGCTCAATGTTGCTTCTACTTTCCCTACTAAATGAACATATACTTGCTCTTTTGGATGTGAGAAACATCCAAAAGGGATTATATCCAAGTTGAAATTCTTCCTATAGGAATTTAGGTTTAGCTACTGGGGGGCTAGGTGGCAATCTCTAGAGGAAAGTATTACGAAGCTGGCAAAGGTGCTGCTTTGAGAGCAACACTGGCAGGTTTACCTGACCAATCAGTTCTGCCATTTGCTTTGTCTGCATTTATGCGACAAACCAGATAAAAGCTATGGCTAACTGTTTGCAAGTAGTTGTGGCTGAGTGGTTAAGGCGATGGACTAGAAATCCATTGGGGTTTCCCTGCGCAGGTTTGAATCCTGCCGACTCCGGGGTTGCTATTTATCTACTTTGCATTTTTATGTTACGATCATAACAAAAAAGTTCTGTGACAATGTAATGAATTTTGAAAAGAATTGTTGTTCATGTATGCTTCAGGAGACCTTTTAAACGTACACAGCGAGACAGGCAAGCCAAAGGCTTTTAAATATTGGCAGGTCTGTGAAGGCGTTTAATGCGCAAGATTGGTTGTGTGCCGTGATCGTATAGTGGTTAGTACTCTGTGTTGTGGCCGCAGCAACCCCGGTTCGAATTCGGGTCACGGCAGCCTTTTCCAATTGTCGATGAAAACTAGCTCATTTTGACACTTCTGCTCACACACACCTTTCCATTGTGTGTGTTCTCTCAAGCTCTGCTGTGTCCTGTGATTTGCCCAAAGAGTACAGTAGTGCAGAAGGTTGTAGTCGTGGCCGAATGTTTAAGCTGAATAGGGTTGCTCTCTGATTTGCTTTGGCTTCATTTTCTAGTTTTAGAGTGCAATCACAGACACATTAATTATGCCTATGGACGTGTCTTTGCACAAGATTCTGCTTTTCTATTTCACTTGCTGACCCGTGTCTTTTTTTGAGCCTGAAGTGGACACTGTTCCAAAAGGTCCAAGTCAGGCAGTAGGAGCTGTGGCTTTGGTACCCCCTGAAAACTTAGAGGCCTTAAGAGTCAGCTCAAGAGTCAATGCTTCATATTGTGTAGATAATCTTGCATATCATTGGAATGAAGGGTTGCCATTCTGCTGTTTTTTTGTAATATTACTGCTTTATCTTCCTGAAGAGATGAAAGTCTCATGTAAATGCAAAGGCCCTCCACTCAAAGAGCTCTTATGTGCTTTGTTAGAATTAAGAAAATGAAGTGTGCTCATTGTAACATTCTAGTAAAGGTCAAGGGCACATTTTGGCTGGACTGTCTTTATCTTCGCCGGGGTGTCGAAGCCTTCATGAGCCTGTAAAGCTCAACCAGTAGAGCATGGTGCTTTTATTCTGAGGGTACATGGTTGAAGTCCCTGTTTGGGCATTAGGCTATCAGTTTACAGTGAGCTCAATGTTGCTTCTACTTTCCCTACTAAATGAACGTATACTTGCTCTTTTGGATGTGAGAAACATCCAAAAGGGATTATATCCAAGTTGAAATTCTTCCTATAGGAATTTAGGTTTATCTACTGGGGGCTAGGTGGCAATCTCTAGAGGAAAGTATTACGAAGCTGGCAAAGGTGCTGCTTTGAGAGCAACACTGGCAGGTTTACCTGACCAATCAGTTCTGCCATTTGCTTTGTCTGCATTTATGCGACAAACCAGATAAAAGCTATGGCTAACAGTTTGCAAGTAGTCGTGGCCGAGTGGTTAAGGCGATGGACTAGAAATCCATTGGGGTTTCCCTGCGCAGGTTTGAATCCGGCCGACTCCGGGGTTGCTATTTATCTACTTTGCATTTTTATGTTACGATCATAACAAAAAAGTTCTGTGACAATGTAATGAATTTTGAAAAGAATTGTTGTTCATGTATGCTTCAGGAGACCTTTTAAACGTACACAACGAGACAGGCAAGCCAAAGGCTTTTTTAATATTGGCAGGTGTGTGAAGGCGTTTAAAGTGCAAGATTGGTTGTGTGCCGTGATCGTATAGTGGTTAGTACTCTGTGTTGTGGCCGCAGCAACCCCGGTTCGAATCCGGGTCACGGCAGCCTTTTCCAATTGTCGATGAAAACTAGCTCATTTTGACACTTCTGCTCACACACACCTTTCCATTGTGTGTGTTCTCTCAAGCTCTGCTGTGTCCTGTGATTTGCCCATGCAGCCAAAGTGTACAGTAGTGCAGAAGGGTGTAGTCATGGCTGAGTGTTTAAGCTGACTAGGTTTGCTCTCTCATTTGCTTTGGCTTTATTTTCTTGTTTTAGAGTGGCTCTCACAGAGACACATTAATTATGCCTATGGACGTGTCTTTGCACAAGATTCTTCTTTTCTATTTCACTTACTGACCCGTGTCTTTTTTTGAGCCTGAAGTGGACACTGTTCAAAAGGTCCAAGTCAGGCAGTAGGAGCTGTGGCTTTGGTACCCCCTGAAAACTTAGAGGCCTTAAGAGTCAGCTCAAGAGTCAATGCTTCATATTGTGTAGATAATCTTGCATATCCTTGAAATGAAGAGTTGCCATTCTGCTGTTTTTTTGGAATATTACTGCTTTATCTTCCTGAAGAGATGAAAATCTCACGTAAATGCAAAGGTCCTCCACTCAAAGAGCTCTTATGTGCTTTGTTAGAATTAAGAAAATGAAGTGTGCTCATTGTAACATTCTAAAAATGTCAAGGGCACATTTTGGCTGGACTGTCTTTATCTTCGCCGGGGTGTCGAAGCCTTCATGAGCCTGTGAAACTCAGCCAGTAGAGCATGGTGCTTTTATTCTGAGGGTACATGGTTGAAGTCCCTGTTTGGGCATTAGGCTATCAGTTTACAGTGAGCTCAATGTTGCTTCTACTTTCCCTACTAAATGAACATATACTTGCTCTTTTGGATGTGAGAAACATCCAAAAGGGATTATATCCAAGTTGAAATTCTTCCTATAGGAATTTAGGTTTAGCTACTGGGGGGCTAGGTGGCAATCTCTAGAGGAAAGTATTACGAAGCTGGCAAAGGTGCTGCTTTGAGAGCAACACTGGCAGGTTTACCTGACCAATCAGTTCTGCCATTTGCTTTGTCTGCATTTATGCGACAAACCAGATAAAAGCTATGGCTAACTGTTTGCAAGTAGTTGTGGCTGAGTGGTTAAGGCGATGGACTAGAAATCCATTGGGGTTTCCCTGCGCAGGTTTGAATCCTGCCGACTCCGGGGTTGCTATTTATCTACTTTGCATTTTTATGTTACGATCATAACAAAAAAGTTCTGTGACAATGTAATGAATTTTGAAAAGAATTGTTGTTCATGTATGCTTCAGGAGACCTTTTAAACGTACACAACGAGACAGGCAAGCCAAAGGCTTTTTTAATATTGGCAGGTCTGTGAAGGTGTTTAAAGCGCAAGATTGGTTGTGTGCCGTGATCGTATAGTGGTTAGTACTCTGTGTTGTGGCCGCAGCAACCCCGGTTCGAATCCGTGTCACGGCAGGCTTTTCCAATTGTTGATGAAAACTAGCTCATTTTGACACTTCTGCTCACACACACCTTTCCATTGTGTGTGTTCTCTCAAGCTCTGCTGTGTCCTGTGATTTGCCCATCCAGCCAAAGTGTACAGTAGTGCAGAAGGGTGTAGTCATGGCTGAGTGTTTAAGCTGACTAGGTTTGCTCTCTCATTTGCTTTGGCTTTATTTTCTTGTTTTAGAGTGGCTCTCACAGAGACACATTAATTATGCCTATGGACGTGTCTTTGCACAAGATTCTTCTTTTCTATTTCACTTACTGACCCGTGTCTTTTTTTGAGCCTGAAGTGGACACTGTTCAAAAGGTCCAAGTCAGGCAGTAGGAGCTGTGGCTTTGGTACCCCCTGAAAACTTAGAGGCCTTAAGAGTCAGCTCAAGAATCAATGCTTCATATTGTGTAGATAATCTTGCATATCCTTGAAATGAAGAGTTGCCATTCTGCTGTTTTTTTGGAATATTACTGCTTTATCTTCCTGAAGAGATGAAAATCTCACGTAAATGCAAAGGTCCTCCACTCAAAGAGCTCTTATGTGCTTTGTTAGAATTAAGAAAATGAAGTGTGCTCATTGTAACATTCTAAAAATGTCAAGGGCACATTTTGGCTGGACTGTCTTTATCTTCGCCGGGGTGTCGAAGCCTTCATGAGCCTGTGAAGCTCAGCCAGTAGAGCATGGTGCTTTTATTCTGAGGGTACATGGTTGAAGTCCCTGTTTGGGCATTAGGCTATCAGTTTACAGTGAGCTCAATGTTGCTTCTACTTTCCCTACTAAATGAACATATACTTGCTCTTTTGGATGTGAGAAACATCCAAAAGGGATTATATCCAAGTTGAAATTCTTCCTATAGGAATTTAGGTTTAGCTACTGGGGGGCTAGGTGGCAATCTCTAGAGGAAAGTATTACGAAGCTGGCAAAGGTGCTGCTTTGAGAGCAACACTGGCAGGTTTACCTGACCAATCAGTTCTGCCATTTGCTTTGTCTGCATTTATGCGACAAACCAGATAAAAGCTATGGCTAACTGTTTGCAAGTAGTTGTGGCTGAGTGTTTAAGGCGATGGACTAGAAATCCATTGGGGTTTCCCTGCGCAGGTTTGAATCCTGCCGACTCCGGGGTTGCTATTTATCTACTTTGCATTTTTATGTTACGATCATAACAAAAAAGTTCTGTGACAATGTAATGAATTTTGAAAAGAATTGTTGTTCATGTATGCTTCAGGAGACCTTTTAAACGTACACAACGAGACAGGCAAGCCAAAGGCTTTTTTAATATTGGCAGGTCTGTGAAGGCGTTTAAAGCGCAAGATTGGTTGTGTGCCGTGATCGTATAGTGGTTAGTACTCTGTGTTGTGGCCGCAGCAACCCCGGTTCGAATCCGGGTCACGGCAGCCTTTTCCAATTGTCGATGAAAACTAGCTCATTTTGACACTTCTGCTCACACACACCTTTCCATTGTGTGTGTTCTCTCAAGCTCTGCTGTGTCCTGTGATTTGCCCATCCAGCCAAAGTGTACAGTAGTGCAGAAGGGTGTAGTCATGGCTGAGTGTTTAAGCTGACTAGGTTTGCTCTCTCATTTGCTTTGGCTTTATTTTCTTGTTTTAGAGTGGCTCTCACAGAGACACATTAATTATGCCTATGGACGTGTCTTTGCACAAGATTCTTCTTTTCTATTTCACTTGCTGACCCGTGTCTTTTTTTGAGCCTGAAGTGGACA
>JAVLUX010000005.1:12065000-12067500 GCA_032164185.1 Moxostoma hubbsi
GACTACTGGAAAACAGTCTGATATAGCTTTTATCTGGCTTGTCGCATAAACGCAGCCCAAGCAAATGGCAGAACTGATTGGTCAGGCAAACCTGCCAATGTTGCTCTCAAAGCATTACCTTTGCCAGCTTCGTAATACTTTCCTCTAGAGATTGCCACCTAGCCCACCAGTAGCTAAACCTAAATTCCTATAGGAAGAATTTCAACATGAATATAATCCCTTTTGGATGTTTCTCACATCCAAAAGAGCAAGTATACGTTCATTTAGAAAGGAATGCAGAAGCAATATTGAGCTCACTGTAAACTGATAGCCTATTGCCCAAACAGGGTCTTCAACCCTGTACCCTCAGAATAAAAGCACCATGCTCTACTGGCTGAGCTACACAGGCTCATGAAGGCTTTGACACCCCGGCGAAGATAAAGACAGTCCAGCCAAAATGTGCCCTTGACCTGTTGACTAAGTTCATTTGTCATAAACTCAACAAAGAATAAGGATTGAGAGCGTTGTTCTGCTCTTGGCACAAAGGGAAAGCTACAAAAAGTCTGGGATCCCTCTATGGCAGCTTTCCAAATCTATTGTGGTCTAGAGAGCAGAGTAATTATTACTAGAATGTTACAATGAGCACACTTCATTTTCTTCATTCTAACAAAGCACACATAAGCTCTTTGAGTGTAGGACCTTTGCATTTACATGAGACTTTCTTCTCTTGAGGAAGATAAAGCAGTTTTATTCCAAAAAGCCAGTAGATAGTCAACCTTTCATTCCTCGGATATGCAAGATTCTCTACTCAATATGAAGCATTGAATCTTTGGCTGACTCTTAAGGCCTCTAAGTTTTCAGGGGGTACCAAAGCCACAGCTCCTACTGTCTGACTTGGACCTTTTGGAACAGTGTCCACTTCAGGCTCGAAACGAGACACGGGTCAACAAGTGAAATAGAAAAGAAGAATCTTGTGCAAAGACACTTCCAAAGGCATAATTAATGTATCTCTGTGACAGCCACTCTAAAACAAGAAAATAAAGCCAAAGCAAATCAGAGAGCAACCCTAGTCAGCATAAACACTCGGCCACGACTACACCCTTCTGCATTACTGTACTCTTTGGGCTGGATGGGCAAAACACAGGACACAGGGGAGCTTGAGAGAACACACACAATGGAAAGGCGTGTGTGAGCAGAAGTGTCAAAATGAGCAAGTTTTCTTCGACAATTGGAAAAGGCTGCCGTGACACGGATTCGAACCGGGGTTGCTGCAGCCACAACACAGAGTACTATCCACTATACGATCACGGCAAACAACTAACCTTGTGCATAAAATGCCTTCACAGACCTGCCAATATTTAAAAAGCCTTTGGCTTGCCTGTCTCGCTGTGTACTTTTAAAAGGTCTCCTGAAGCATACATGAACCACAATTCTTTTCAAAATTCATTACATTGTCACAGAACATTTTTGTTATGATCATAACATATAAATGCATAGTAGATAAACAGCAACCCCGTAGTCGGCAGGATTCGAACCTGCGCGGGGAGACCCCAATGGATTTCTAGTCCATCGCCTTAACCACTCGGCCACGACTACTGGAAAACAGTCTGATACAGCTTTTATCTGGCTTGTCGCAAAAATGCAGCCCAAGCAAATGGCAGAACTGATTGGTCAGGCTCATGAAGGCTTTGACACCCCGGCGAAGATAAAGACAGTCCAGCCAAAATGTGCCCTTGACCTGTTGACTAAGTTCATTTGTCATAAACTCAACAAAGAATAAGGATTGAGAGCGTTGTTCTGCTCTTGGCACAAAGGGAAAGCTACAAAAAGTCTGGGATCCCTCTATGGCAGCTTTCCAAATCTATTGTGGTCTAGAGAGCAGAGTAATTATTACTAGAATGTTACAATGAGCACACTTCATTTTCTTCATTCTAACAAAGCACACATAAGCTCTTTGAGTGTAGAACCTTTGCATTTACATGAGACTTTCTTCTCTTGAGGAAGATAAAGCAGTTTTATTCCAAAAAGCCAGTAGATAGTCAACCTTTCATTCCTCGGATATGCAAGATTCTCTACTCAATATGAAGCATTGACTCTTTGGCTGACTCTTAAGGCCTCTAAGTTTTCAGGGGGTACCAAAGCCACAGCTCCTACTGTCTGACTTGGACCTTTTGGAACAGTGTCCACTTCAGGCTCGAAACGAGACACGGGTCAACAAGTGAAATAGAAAAGAAGAATCTTGTGCAAAGACACGTCCAAAGGCATAATTAATGTATCTCTGTGACAGCCACTCTAAAACAAGAAAATAAAGCCAAAGCAAATCAGAGAGCAACCCTAGTCAGCATAAACACTCGGCCACGACTACACCCTTCTGCATTACTGTACTCTTTGGGCTGGATGGGCAAAACACAGGACACAGGGGAGCTTGAGAGAACACACACAATGGAAAGGCGTGTGTGAGCAGAAGTGTCAAAATGAGCTAGTTTTCTTCGACAATTGGAAAAGGCTGTCGTGACCCGGT
>JAVLUX010000005.1:12070000-12072500 GCA_032164185.1 Moxostoma hubbsi
AATGAGCACACTTCATTTTCTTCATTCTAACAAAGCACACATGAGCTCTTTGAGTGTAGGACCTTTGCATTTACATGAGACTTTCTTCTCTTGAGGAAGATAAAGCAGTTTTATTCCAAAAAGCCTGCAGATAGGCAACCTTTTATTCCTCGGATATGCAAGATTCTCTACTCAATATGAAGCATTGACTCTTGAGCTGACTCTTAAGGCCTCTAAGTTTTCAGGGGGTACCAAAGCCACAGCTCCTACTGTCTGACTTGGACCTTTTGGAACAGTGTCCACTTCAGGCTCGAAACGAGACACGGGTCAACAAGTGAAATAGAAAAGAAGAATCTTGTGCAAAGACACGTCCAAAGGCATAATTAATGTATCTCTGTGACAGCCACTCTAAAACAAGAAAAGAAAAACAAAGCAAATCAGAGAGCAACCCTAGTCAGCATAAACACTCGGCCACGACTACACCCTTCTGCATTACTGTACTCTTTGGGCTGGATGGGCAAAACACAGGACACAGCAGAGCTTGAGAGAACACACACAATGGAAAGGCGTGTGTGAGCAGAAGTGTCAAAATGAGCTAGTTTTCTTCGACAATTGGAAAAGGCTGTCGTGACCCTGTGTTTCCATGGCCACAACACAGAGTACTAACCACTATACGATCACGGCAAACAACTAACCATGTGCATAAAATGCCTTCACAGACCTGCCAATATTTAAAAAGCCTTTGGCTTGCCTGTCTCGCTGTGTACTTTTAAAAGGTCTCCTGAAGCATATATGAACCACAATTCTTTTCAAAATTCATTACATTGTCACAGAACTTTTTTGTTATGATCATAACATATAAAAGCATAGTAGATAAACAGCAACCCCGTAGTCAGCAGGATTCGAACCTGCGTGGGGAGACCCCAATGGATTTCTAGTCCATCGCCTTAACCACTCGGCCACGACTACTGGAAAACAGTCTGATATAGCTTTTATCTGGCTTGTCACATAAATGCAGCCCAAGCAAATGGCAGAACTGATTGGTCAGGCAAACCTGCCAATGTTGCTCTCAAAGCATTACCTTTGCCAGCTTCGTAATACTTTCCTCTAGAGATTGCCACTTAGCCCCCCAGTAGCTAAACCTAAATTCCTATAGGAAGAATTTCAACTTGGATATTATCCCTTTTGGATGTTTCTCACATCCAAAACAGCAAGTATACGTTCATTTAGAAGGGAACGAAGAAGCAACATTGAGCTCAATGTAAACTGATAGCCTATTGCCCAAACAGGGTCTTCAACCCTGTACCCTCAGAATAAAAGCACCATGCTCTACTGGCTGAGCTACAAAGGCTCATGAAGGCTTTGACACCCCGGTGAAGATAAAGACAGTCCAGCCAAAATGTGCCCTTGACCTGTTGACTAAGTTCATTTGTCATAAACTCAACAAAGAATAAGGATTGAGAGCGTTGTTCTGCTCTTGGCACAAAGGGAAAGCTACAAAAAGTCTGGGATCCCTCTATGGCAGCTTTCCAAATCTATTGTGGTCTAGAGAGCAGAGTAATTATTACTAGAATGTTACAATGAGCACACTTCATTTTCTTCATTCTAACAAAGCACACATGAGCTCTTTGAGTGTAGGACCTTTGCATTTACATGAGACTTTCTTCTCTTGAGGAAGATAAAGCAGTTTTATTCCAAAAAGCTAGCAGATAGGCAACCTTTCATTCCTCGGATATGCAAGATTCTCTACTCAATATGAAGCATTGACTCTTGAGCTGACTCTTAAGGCCTCTAAGTTTTCAGGGGGTACCAAAGCCACAGCTCCTACTGTCTGACTTGGACCTTTTGGAACAGTGTCCACTTCAGGCTCGAAACGAGACACGGGTCAGCAAGTGAAATAGAAAAGAAGAATCTTGTGCAAAGACACGTCCAAAGGCATAATTAATGTATCTCTGTGACAGCCACTCTAAAACAAGAAAATAAAGCCAAAGCAAATCAGAGAGCAACCCTAGTCAGCATAAACACTCGGCCACGACTACACCCTTCTGCATTACTGTACTCTTTGGGCTGGATGGGCAAAACACAGGACACAGCAGAGCTTGAGAGAACACACACAATGGAAAGGCATGTGTGAGCAGAAGTGTCAAAATGAGCTAGTTTTCTTCGACAATTGGAAAAGGCTGTCGTGACCCTGTTTTTCCATGGCCACAACACAGAGTACTAACCACTATACGATCACGGCAAACAACTAACCATGTGCATAAAATGCCTTCACAGACCTGCCAATATTTAAAAAGCCTTTGGCTTGCCTGTCTCGCTGTGTACTTTTAAAAGGTCTCCTGAAGCATATATGAACCACAATTCTTTTCAAAATTCATTACATTGTCACAGAACTTTTTTGTTATGATCATAACATATAAAAGCATAGTAGATAAACAGCAACCCCGTAGTCGGCAGGATTCGAACCTGCGTGGGGAGACCCCAATGGATTTCTAGTCCATCGCCTTAACCACTCGGCCAC
>JAVLUX010000005.1:12680000-12942500 GCA_032164185.1 Moxostoma hubbsi
ATTTGGTCAAGGTTTTTGGTCCAATTTATTTCATTGATACATTCTGCTAATTTGGAGACTTGTAAAATCTCATCAGGTTTCGAAGAAATATGAAGTTGGGTATCATCGGCATAACAATGGAAACTTATTCCACAATTCCTGATAATATCTCCCAAGAAAAGCATATATAAGGAGAAAAGCAGAGGCCCTAAAACTGATCCCTGTGGCACTCCATACTTTTGTTTGATTTGATAATTCCTCGTTTACACAGACATAGTGGTAGCTGTCTGCTAAATAGGACCTAAATCATGCTAATGCAAGTCCACAAATGCTAACATTATTCTCAAGCACTAGAGGAGAAATGCAGCCGTGATCAGATGATAAGAGCAAGTAATTTGAACTGATAAGTGCAGTCTCTGTACTGTGATGGGGCCTAAATCCTGACAGAAATTGTTCATATATATTATTTCTCTGTAGAAATGAACATATTTGGGAGGATACTAACTTTTCTAGTATTTTTTACATAAACGGGAGTTTTGAAATCGGTCTATAATTAGCCAGTTCTCCAGGATCAAGTTGTGGCTTCTTAATAAGATAAGATAAGATAACTGCCATTTTAAAGTTTCTTGGGACATGTCCTAAGCATAGCGAGGAGTTAATAATATTAAGAAGAGGTTCTGAAATTACAGCAGATACAGTATTGAGTATTGAAAGCTATTTGGTTTGTTAAATGAAGCTTAACATTGTCTTTATATTTGTATACAAAGTATGCAATAGACTTGCATTTCTTAAGGTCAATATTAGGTCAAAAATGGCAAAAAAGAAACAGTTTTCTCTAGAAACTCATCAGTCAATCATTGTTTTGTGGAGTGTAGGCTATACAATGCTTGAAATTGCCAAAAAAAAAAAAAAAAAAGATTTCATTCAAAGTTGTACACTACAGTCTTCAAAGACAAAGGACAGCTGGCTCTAACAAGGACAGAAAGAGATGTGGAAGACCAGACGTACAACTAAACAAGAGGATAAGTACATCAGAGTGTCTAGTTTGAGAAATAGACAAGCCACATCAATGGCAAGTGTTACAGGAAGTGTGGGGTGAAATGCCACCTGAGTATCTATACAAACTGATAGCTTGTATGCCAAGGATCTGCAAAAAAGTGGAGGATTTTTTGATGAGAACTCTTTAAAAAAATACAAAATTCAAATTGTGATAGTAATTTTTTACATTATTAATGTCCTGACTATACATTGTGATGAGTTGAATGCTACTTTGGTGAATGTAAGTTCCAATTTCTTTCCATAAGAGCAAAATCTGTACATTATTCCAAACTTTTGGCCGCCAGTGTACATATACAGTATATAAGTGGTATTTATTTATTTACCTACAAATTGTAAAGTTTCAAGTGTTACTGGGGTCATTACTGTAAATGTAATTGTTCAGAAATGATAACCATTGCAAACAGTTTGGGTGATCGTAAAATGTGCTGCTGAACACACTCATGCACTCAGGTTTTGGATCAAGAATTACATAAGGCCTGTCGTTGAAGTGTTAATGAATATCATCCATTGTCAACCGCTTATCCTGTGTACAGGGTCGCAGGGGGCTGGAGCCTATCCCAGCTAACATTGGGCGAAAGGCAGGGTACACCCTGGACAGGTCACCAGTTCATCGCAGGGCCACACATAGACAGACACACACTCACGGCAATTTTTGGAGACAAAAAGCCTGCATGTCTTTGGATGGTGGGAGGAAGCCAGAGCACCCAGAGAGAACATGCAAACTCCACACAGAAAGGCCGGGGCAACCGGGGTTTGAACCCACGACCTTCTTGCTGTGAGGGGACAGTGCTAACCGCTGCACCACCATGCTGCCCAATGAATGTCATATAACACTAAAATAAACTGGATAGATCTGTCACCCCTGAAAACAAAGCCATGCACTAACAGCACGATACGCCTACATTCAGATATTTATAGCCCACTCCCTGTGGCCTACATTTAATGTACTGCTGTACTTTTTACTTGTGTATTCCAAAATAAATACATAAATAATGAAGTTATGACTGTCTGTGTTGGTCCTGTTGAAAGGAAACACTGCTCTCTTCTGTTCAATTCATGTCTGGTTTTAGAGGAAGCACATAGGGGAGACCACGGCTGGATTGTCACAGCGGCTGTATCACAGTACGTTAACATTCAGAAGTCAGACTACACACAGGTTTTCCATGTTGGTTTCCCTCTTAAATTATGAAAAAATATGAATATGTTGGTGAATATTTTCAATATGAAAACACTATATTAATGGAAGGTTCCATGGTGACAACTTACCCCATATACAGTGTGAAAACATGCCCCCCGCAAAATAACGGTGGCAATGTTCAATAGCTTGTTTGAAGCTAAACTTGTTAATGTATGTGCATATACATAAGTGGACTTACTTACCAGAGGAATGTTCACTGGAGTTGAATGTGACAACTAGCCCCCATCGCCCCTTTAGATCTATCTGGATAATTTGTGTAACTACAACATCCTTCATTTGCGTCACATGATGGATAGGTTGCAGTGACTGATTACGTCCGTTAGATGGCACTGTTGATTCTTCTAGAGTGATGCACAGCTGACGTCTGTTCGTGTAGCAATCACCTTTCTTTGATAACTATAAATAATAGCAATAATTGTGCTACCATCTCTACTTGTAGACCACAGAAACCCTTCGTATTACATTTAACAATAACTTCAGTGAATTATTAACAAAGTGATTTAATAACCGTGTACAAATGGCCGTTTTTAGCCATAGGCGAACTTGCTGGCGCCAAAGAAGAGGCCGCCACAACGCACACCAACACCCCCCCACCCCCCAAATGGTATATGCTGTACATACTGTATATGCTTTGCTTGGTAGATTTTATTTCCTCTTCACGCACAGGCATTCAGTCATAAACAGGTGGAATGTCATTTTTTAAAAGGCTCTGAATGTGTATAGCTCTAAATGTGTCGGTTGCATTTTTAATGGGATTCATTCAGCGGCTCCCTGAGGAACATCATCACTACAGGATGTGATAATGACACACACAGACACAATTATGTGGCATGCTTACATAACATATCCATAAATATCTCAACATCAGACATGTTCTGTTACTCTGTTCAACTAATCTCCATTTTAATGACAAGCGATTTAAAGAGATGCTGCTCCGTTTTGTTCCATATTTAATTAACTTTCATTTACTTTCTTAAAAGAAGAGCAAATAAACAAACAGAATGAGCTGACAGCCTGCCATGCCTTTGTGAGCTGTTTACCATTAATAATCTGTTTAACAATAGACTATTTATCATAAACTACACTGAGTGTTAGGGGGGTTAAATAAAGAGTTGCCCTAGACAAAATGATAATGACAAACGAATACTGAAAAACAATAGATAAAAAGCTTTGAAAACAACATTAAAAAATCTATTTACATAATACTCCATAATTAAAGAATAACTCATTCATATTCCATAGATGGTTTAAAAAAATGTTCAACATGACAGAAACTCCTCTAAATCCCAACATACAAATGAATGTAAAACATGCTCTAGAATGTAAATACCCTGCTCGGTTTCAGTAATACATTGATGCAACAAATATTATTCACATAGTCCCAACACAACTGGATTCAGTAAACGTAGAAATATTGTTCACAATGAAATTAAGTTGAGTGACCAATGCTAAAGAATTGTGTTGCAGGAACCTATTTTAATTATGCACTGAAAACCCTAAAAAGTGAATTGCACTCATTTGATTGAGTAAACTCGTTCCCTCAATTCCATTTAGTAATGGGGTCTCCCAAAACTTGAGTATTTAAGTTCAATTAATTTGGTGTTCAAGTGACCTTAACTAATTAAGTTGAGTTAACTGATGCAAGTAGACTTAACTCAGGTTTAACTATTTAAATACCGTTGTTTAAACTGTTGTTTATATATGAAAAAATAATCAAAAGTATTACAATGAAAAGTGACAATCCAAAAAATATACCGGACAATAACCATTAGAGAGCGCTCTGTATATGTTTTTATTTGGTTGTAACACAAAGCCTTCCTGAAACATTCTGGGAAGGTTAGTTTATGGTTATACAAATAGTACTTGACAGATGATTCAATTAATTAATAATTAGTAAGAAATGATCTCTGAAACTTGCAGCAGAAAACTAGCAGGCACTTCTCAAACAAAGCGACTAAAAGTAGAGGAAGAGACCGGCGGGCTGCCTGAGGTTAAGTGCTTTGCTCAAGGGCAGCAAAGTTTGGGAGATTTCAACAAAGGAACTCCCTAAATACAGGCATCTCATTACATGTGCCACAGGAGACAATGAAACACATCACTGCTACATTCAAAGATGCATATTATCCTGTTTCTTGTGCTGCTTTGGGACATTTAAACAGCGTTAACTCTGACAGCATATTAATTGCTGGAGGTTATGTTGCTGTAAAAGCCATTCCTACTCCACTGCCGTATCCAACTGAAAAAAGGGAAAACAGCTATATTGAAAATACTAAACCATTACACTTAAAATCAACATAATATGTCTGTTTGAGATGATCATGTAATTACATTGAAATGTTCAACTTCGAACGGATGGTGTCCACTCAACATGATTTTTATGGCTTTCTCAGGTTAATGCAACACAATTCTTTAGCATTGGTCACTCAACTTAATTTCATTGTGTACAATATTTCTACGTTTACTGAATCCAGTTGTGTTGGGACTATGTGAATAATGTTTGATGCATCAATTTATTACTGAAACCGAGCAGGGTATTTACATTCCCAGCATGCTTTATATGGAACTAAATTAATAGTAATTCATATTCTGTTATGTTGGGATTTAGGGGAATTTCTGTCATATTAATGTTTTATTCAGGTTACCATTATGGAGAAGAATGGAGCTAATGGTCAGGTCGAGGTTGGGTGAAGCTCTACTGAAAAGTTACTGTGTATTATTTTTCTAATTACTGAGGGATCATTGCAAGGCAGTCATTATACTGCTTTATTGTGATTAGTAAACTCTCAGCAGCACCACATTATTCATATAGAACAAAAGTTATAATATGCTAATGTGTTTGATGCTAGGTAACACCAAACTGCAAGGTCAAATGGAGCTATTTGAAAAGATCCAATTTAAGTTAGACTAACTCAATTCAGTAATGTGTTTGATGCAGAAAGTGTTTGAAAAGAATCTCCGTTTTAATTTCATATAAAGGAAATAAACAATTGTGTTGAAACAATGTGCACATTTGAATTAAGTTCTTTCAGATCAGTCGGTAGATCATGTGAGCTCTTATCACCAACTTTCATAAAAAAACATTTTTCTTTAACATTTTTCTTAACATCTTTAACTCATTCCATCATTAAAGGAATAATTCACCCAAAAATAAAAATTCCCTCATCATTTACTAACCCTCATGCCATTCCAGATGTGTATGACTTTCTTACTTTTGTAGAACACAAAGATTTTTAAAAGAATATTTCAGCTCTGTAGGTCCATACACTGCAAGTGAATGGGTGGCAAAATTTTGAAGCTCCAAATCCACATAAAGGGAGCATAAAATAAATCCATATGACTCCAGTGTTTTAATCCATATCTTTAGAAGAGATATGATATGATAGGTATGGGTGAGAAACTGATCAATATTTAAGTATTTTTTAATAGACTCCTCCCTGCTCAGTAAATCTCCACTTTCACTTTCAAATTCTTCTTGTGTGAATAATGTGTTGATCTGTTTCTTACCCACCCCTATTATATCGCTTCTAAATATGTGGATTAAAACTGTCATATGAGTCATTTTAATTCCTTTTATGCTGCTTTTATGTGCTTTTTGGAGCATACCATTTTGGCACCCTTTCACTTGCATTGTATGGACCAACTGAGCTAAAATATTCTGTGTAAATGATTTTTTGGGTGAACTGTCCCTTTAAGATCTACCAAAGCAGCAACAAGCATTATTAGATCTTCACTACTGTTTTAATTCCACAATGTAGAGTGTCCACAAACATCCTGTATCGAATACACAGAAACGTCATCGATTTCTGTGAAGACCTCTAAAAGTTCAAGCTGGTGAATTGAATTGATAGTAGAACTTTCAGCTAATAATTCAACCTCTGTGTGGACAAACCAGCAGGACTGTAAGAGCTGTATGTGTGTGTTTATAACCTGAGTGGACTATGAATCTGTGTATTTTGAATACTATTTCAGGCAATAGCAAGGTCCTCGATCAACATTAAAGACACCTTTAACGTCAGCCTCATTTACAGTGATATATTTGATACTAAGAAATGTGAGTTATTTTGAATCTACAAAAACAGATGACAGCCCTACATTATTACAAATGCTGTCCCACCTAGCTTAACAAAGCTGTCAAACAAATAATTTCATATTGAGCAATGCTGCTCATTTACGAGCTTTCAGCATGCACTGCAGCATGAATCAATGATGCGGTGAGCTTTATTGAACTCTTTTTACGTTTGCTGTTAGATTGGTTGTGTGGTGATATTAAAATCTTATCTTTTGGTGTTTATTGGGTGTCACCAGTACTAAAGTTTGTGTGTCGTGTTGAAGTCTATGTGCCTCAGAATCAAGCAATTGTAAGGTTACCATTTGTCTCTCAAGAAGTGGCCATCCTGTAACACAAATATTGCTGGGTTTACCTGACATTAAGGAATGATAACTATTGTAGTAAAGTCAAAAGAAGTCAAATACAGACATAATTTTATCCATATTAAATGTAGATATATATTAGGGCTGTCAATCGATTACAATTTTTAATCAAATTAATTACATGGTGTCCCAATTAATTAATCGCGATTAATCGCATACAAATATTTGCTGAGAAAGCCCCTCATATAACAATAACTCAATATATAAAGATTATACATATTTATATCAATATATAATTATACATAGTTATCTTTAAATATTTAAAAATTATATATATAAACAAAAAAAATGTTTTTTGCAGAAGAGTTAATCACTGATAAGACAAAAAGCAGCTTTAGAATTCAATGTATTGTTTACTACCATAAAATTGATCATGTCAAGCATTGGCATACAGTTCACAGCAATCCATTTTGTCAATCAGTTAGAGATTTATTATGAGGGCTTGTTTAAGGACCTGTCAATTTACACCTACGTTACACATTTTTTTTAATGAATGCTTACAAAACATTTATATCTAGATCCAAGAGGTATATTAAAACAAACAACAAAAAGGAAAATAAATAAACAGTTTAAATAAAAATATCAAATTGTTTACATATTTCAATACACTTTAGAGCTTTCGTGTTACTCAAATTGGAAATTGTTCTTAGGTATTGCTGAACCTCTGAATTCATAATGAAAACTAATGGTTTATAACAACCATACTTACATTTATGAATACTAAACTTTGCCAACAAAAGCAAAACATGAATCAAATAATATTCCTTATGAAGAGACATGTCAGAGCTAAAAAAAAAACAATAAAACATTTTCAAAACAAAGTTGAAAGCTGGGAATGATATGATCTCTAACAATCTTGCAGAAATCAGACAAGTCGAGTAGGGACAACTCCAAAATAAATTAAACATTTTTTCCATCTGCAGACCACAAAATGTACAGAATATATCAACATCACAATTAAATCTCTCTACAAGAAAAGAATTAGTGGGGTAGTACTTATAAATAAGTTTGAAGGAAATTTCTTTGATTTTATTTGTGATTAAATATTTATGGGGTAATTTCCGAATTTTGCACCATATCAATCCAGCCACACCTTGCGTCAGACTAGTGTAGCGTCTTGGGTGCGTTGCATCATAAAAATAAAATATTTAGGTCACTGTGTCAAGTTAAATATAGTTTAATACTCAATCTTTAAAAACATCTTGAGATCCCTTAGATCGCATTTGCGCTCCGTCAAGTGTTTTGAACGCAAGAACATAACGCATGTTTGTGTTGTTCTGCTACTGAAGTGTTTTCTTCACTGTATAAACTGCGTTGCTCATGCAGCTGAAATTTCACTTACTGCCCTCTGGAGTAAACAGGTGGTACTACAAGCCTGCATTTCTCCCTTATCTTCCTTATTATGGTCTGGGGGAAGTGCAATTAAATGCGTAATTTTTTTTACCTCATTATTTTTGTAAAATTAATCGCATTAAATTAACGCGTTAAATCGACAGTCCTAATATATATATATATATATATATATATATATATATATACAGTATATATATATACAATATCACATGAGCATGAGTGCAATATGGCCCTACATCAGAACTGCTGTGATTCGGCTGCAGGCACGAGTGCCGTAGGTAATTACAGCAGTGCTGATGTAGGGCCATATAGCATGATTGCGAGTGCATATACAACAGTTCAACGAACAAGCAAATTTTTTTAAAAATAGAAAAACTAGTATGGTCATAAAAACGCATTTGTGCATGGAACTACTTTCTTATGTGACAGATCAGAATCTGCTGTTGCTGGTTCAAAACAAATAATTGTTTTCAAAAAGTTCACTTCAGAAATAGTATCACGGCTTGTGCTGTTTCTAAAAAGATATTGGATGAACAATGATAGATGTCTGGATGTGTGTGTGTGAGTGTGTAAGAGAGAGAGAGAGCATGTGCAATCACCTGTTGCCTCACCCAATCAGAGATGCTGTCAGCTTTAACAGTGAAAAATAGATGGCCAAGCGGGGGTATTCCTCTCTATTTTGTGGTAGCTGTTCCACAAGAGTCCTTCACAATAGAAACAGCGATGTCCTCCGCCATTTTAAACAGTATGTATCTAATGTGGAAACTCAGATAAGGACAAGCACATGAGTTCTGTAATAAATCAGTCTGTTGTGTCTTTCAGCATGAGCCTTAACCCTGAAGTTGTCCGTTTAAAGCCATTAAAAGCTATTTCCTAGTTTTGGTAACGTATTAGAAATACGAGCGATCACTGAGTGCAGTTCTATGTAAACAATGACTTATGGATTCACTTTATGTCACCAACAGGCTCATATTACACACAAAAATTATCTTTTGCCATCACCTGCTGGCTAACATATGTAATTTCAAAAATAAAGCCAGTAACTCCTTAAAGATACACTTTAGTTTAGAACAGCATGAACGCGGAGTGATACACACACACAATGAAGCGCCATAGAACGTCTCTCATCCAATCATTTTCGAGGACCGGAACTAACTGTGGTATATATATATATATATATATATATATATATATATATATATATATATATTAAGTATATTAGTTATTAATATATGAGTAAAAAAAAAAGAAAAGTGTACATTTAAAATTGACCAAAACTAAAGTTGACCAAATAGAGACACATATTTTAAGTAGAAATACATGATATTTAAAACATAATTTGTATGTCATTCACAAGTTATTTAACTTTTAACTCATTAACAAGTAACACATTTGTATAATGCCCGCCTCACCTAACTTTATGCAAATGAAGAGCGACATTCGGGAGCGACAGCCAATACGAGAGAAGATGATAAAGCTCACGTGATCCTAATATTCAGCCACTGGCGACATGCAGCGACAAAGTAGCTGACAGTGTGAATGCAGCTTTAAGTGGCTGACCAATCACAACAGACTGGGCTTTTCGGTAAAGGGGGGCTTTAAAGAGACATGAGCTAAAACAGTGTTTCAGACAGAAGGTGAAAAGAGGTGCTGCAACAATAATGTGGATTTTGAACATTAAAGCAGGTAAACATATTCAAGGAACTCCCCAAAATAAAATTATGAACCTATAAATGTACATAATATGGGCTCTTAAAAGGATATTTATTTTTGGATTTATATATTTGAAGTTAAATATGTAAAAATGATTTCTCAAGGTGTATGAATCAAACAAGAAAGGACAAAAATGTGTTTCATTGTCTCCTGTGGCACATTGAATTGTCATGCCATTGTTGCAGTTCATTTTCATGAATTTTGCATGGATCAATACAGGACAGTTTACCACCAACATATTTAAATGAATGTAAATACTTTTCCTTCGTGTCGCTCTGAATCTTGCACACAGAATGATAAAATAGTTGCTCTGTGCCAGTGTGCCTACAAAGTGGATTTTTAAAAACAATTTAATTAAAGATGGGAACACACACAACTCTTTGGGTGAACGAGTCATAGTTAGATGTGAAAGTGAAACTAAACAGGCACATTTTAGTTGAGAATTGTTAAAGTAGAAAATTTAGAATTGAGAATTGTTAAAGTAGAAATTTAGATTAAAAAAAAGGACTTAAATTTGTATGTTTCTCACCCACTCCTATTATATCGCTTCTAAAGACATAGATTAAACCACGGGAGTCGTATAGGTTTTTACTTATATGTTTAATACTTTTATGTTTCCTTAATGGGATTTTTGGAGCTACAAATGTCTGATCACCTTTCACTTGCATTGTATGGACCTACACAGCTGAAACAGTCTTCTAAAAATCTTCATTTGCGTTCAGCTGAAGAAAGGGATGGCATGGGATCTGGAATGACATGAGGGTGAGTAAATGATGGGAGAATTTTTGGGTGAACTAAGCCTTTAAATCAAACACCGATTGCATGGCAATAATGAGGTTTTTCTTTGGAAAAGTACAGCAGATTCATATTCTCATACGGTTTTAATGTTTTCATCACATAAGAACAAAACGGGTCCAACAAATTCAGACCTCAAACTTTGTATAGAACCTTTTTTTTTTTTTTTTTTTTTTTTTTTACACGTCATTACACATACAGTAAAAAGAAAAAGTCACATTTTCAAAGTCCAGTAAGCCTACTGAACACGTTGCACTTATCAAGTATATGTAGTCATCTTAAAACAAGGACATCCATGAAAGTTTGTACTCTTACAAAAGTGCATCTGAATTCAATTGAATGCAAAACTGGTCTACACTGTACATACGGTATTACACAAAGCGTCTGTGGAGCACGACACATCAGTGACTCATGTTGACTTCTGATAGGAATTGTGTAGCCAAACATATCAATTTCTTTCATTTGATTCTGACAAAGTAAGCCATATACAGACTTGAGCAGGCAGTAAACATTAATAACATAAATATACAAGTACATGTGGATGGACAGCAAAAAACTATTTGAAGTTGGGACTGATCACAACTCCATCTTGCTATTAATGAGCAAAACATGACTTTATTTTTTCTTGTTCTGATTTTGCATATATTGATCATCTCTTTCATACTTCACGTCTCTCAGTGGTTGGTGTGTTACTAAGATGATCTACACGGGCAGGGCAGGTTGGTGATGAAGTTTCACGTTTCACGTCAGACGTTTCCAGTTGTCGTCCTGGTTCTTCTCATTTTAGCCCTATCTGGTTAGCCATTTGTTCCATTTATAATGTTCATACACATTTTTTCATTCACAATAAAATGCAAGACTGTTTACAAGAGGAATAGCAAAAACATGGATGACATACAAAAAGTTTGGTTTATATTAAACATTAAATGTCATAAATATCCTCAAACTTTGAATAACTTTGTCTAGAACAAACAGCATTTTTATTTATTGTATTTATTTATTTATTTTTGACCGAAGGTACGGTGCAATGCAAAAAACTTGTATTGTTGACGGGGCTGAGATGGTTTGGGTGTGTTGTTAGCTGCTGTGCACACTCACACTGTGATTCTGAAAGAGAAAAACAAACTGTAAGTTAAGGAACACTTTCACCTCAAATCATGCTTCACTCATGCACTGTACCAACTGACAAACACACATACCAGCTGGCTTCAGCAGCTCTCCTTTAATACAATTTGGTTGAAATATCTCAAAATAAATACAGAATGACACAGTAATAGAAATAGAAATGATTTATTTCTTTATTTAGATTGAAACTTATAATAAACGCAACACTGGAGCAAATTAATTAGTGTTTTATAAATCCATGTGGGTAATAATGAACTGATAAAAATTGCCCAAACTAAATATTTGATCATCTAATTTAATTGGCTTGAATAAGGACAGAAACAGGTTCAACAGCTTTCTCGATTAGATCAAATACTGTGTCTCTGTGCGTCCATCAGTGTGGAATTCAAGATGTGACTCAACCAAATGTAAATATATGTGGTTCAGGCCACATACTATACATACTCTTCACTCCTCCCAAAGGGAAATATATCAGCATGTGGACGTTTGGGAGCCTCTCAAAACAACACATGAGAAACCTTTTGCAAGCAAAAGTTTAAAACAATTACTTAGAAATATAATAAAAAACACATATGCTCCAATTCTTTTTTTTTTTTTTTTAATATTTGAATTAGCACAAAGCATTGAAAACAGTTCATTACTGACATAGAAATTATCCACTAAGTTACATACAAAATAATGCATTGAATGTATCCTGAAAATACTTAATTGTTTTGAGTAGGGAAAATATAATCATATAAATAAGTTCAAATAAATTAACCTTGATGAGGTAACCTTTTGAGTTAAACCTCAAAAAAGATTTGAACTTAAATTTAACTGAAAGTTCTATTTCCCAGCATGCTTTGCATGGCACTTAGCATGGAGAATGTTAAAATGAAGTGTTATATAATGCGTGTTTGTGCAAGATGAACGCTGAGACTTGTGAATGTTTTGCTGTGTTATTTAGACAAGTTTCTGTTATGTTGGAATTTTGGGGGTTACCTTTATGGTGAATATTGGAGCTTGAGCAAAGCTTGAGGACAAGTATGAGTTAATTATGAAAATATTGTTTTACTGATTGAATAAATGTCATGCTATTCAAAAAATAGTGCTATCAAATAGTATACATTCAGTATGTTATAGTACTTGCTAGCTACAGTAGGATTTCTCTACTTGAGATATTTAAATTGAGATTATGTACTAGTTTGAAATTTAGCCAAAGAGTTATACCAAGTGAAGTGCCATCACTGAGTTATGAGGTATGAGTTTGTGAAAAGCAATTAGCATGCATGTGTAGTACAAAATTAAAATAGGAAAGTTCCATTTACTTAAACTTGGGAGTTTCTTGACTTGAAAACTGATGTAAGTGATTACCTCAAATTTGTTGAGTTCCAGTTTCAAGTTTTATTGGTCACATACATAACTATAAACAGTAAAACATGTAGTGAAATTCTTGGTATGACTTTTCTCCCCACAGTTTACGATAAAATTATATTTATATATAGATATAGAGTAGAAATGGAAGTTAAAAAAACAATAAAATACACGGTAAAATAGGAGAAAGAAGAAATATACTGGATGTACAAAGTATGCATATGAATAACAAATAGTGCATAATGACAGCTGTAGAGGTGGTAGCAGCAACAGTTTGACAGGCAATATGTACACTGCGCTAGGTAAAGTGAAATTGTGCAGCAATGCTGACCTGCAACAGGCTGATGTTTAGTGGTGATGTAGAAGTATAATAATGATAATATAATAATATGATAAAGCAGAGTGTAATATTGCTTCAAGTGTGTGGTGTTGAATAGTAAAACTAGTCCTTGTGTTGTCCTTGGTTCAGGACACGGATGGCCTGGGGGAAGAAGCTCCTTCTCATTCTCTCTGTTTTGGCCATCAGGGAGTGGAAGCGTTTCCCTGACCGTAACAAAGAGAAGAGTCCATTATTAGGATGTCTGAGGTCTTTCATGAACTTCCTGGCTTTGGTCCAGCATCCTTTGCTGTAGATGGACTGCAGGTCAGGGAGTTTGATTTGGGTGATTCACTCAGCTGATCGCACCACTCTTTGTCTATCTTGTTTTGTTCAGTTTCCAGTTTCAGTTTTTTAAAGTTTTTTTTAGCACAATAAGGGGCTTTTACACTGAATGGTACAACTCGACTCAACTCGACTCTGCTCCCTTTTTTGGTACCTGATACTTTTTTTAGTACCAGTTCGGTCGAGGTTCCAAGTGAGCCGAGCCGATACTAAACGTGACGTCAAAATCCTGCAGATCACTGATTGTTCAGGTAGAATTGTCACAACCAGCATCACTGGATTTCCGACACGCATCAACCCGCTAGTTTTAAAGTTAGTAACGGCGATAATAGTATCATTTATACACGCGACTTTCGAATTGTGAAAAAAAAAATGGCTGTGCGCAAAACCACGGCGTGGTGCAGACGGTCCACTCGTTAGTGACGAGTGAAACGAAAAAGTTTCTCAGGAAGTGTATCAGCTGTTGTCCACACACAGCTACTACCGGACCTACCAACAGTGTAGGGAAAAGTTAAAAAAATGACATTAAAAGTGACTACAGAACCATAAACGAAAAGTGGAAGTGGTTCGACCAAATGGACGCCCTCTAAACCGGCGAGCAGTGGGAGGGAGAGTGCCCTGGACTGGCGTTGATCCATGATGGAGGATGGTATGTTTTGTTATGTTAACTCAATATTCTGCTTGAAAGCTTCAGTTTATTTCAGTTGACCAGCTACTGGAAGCTTGCTACTAAAACAACCAGACCAATTTAACTGTTACACTTGTGTAAAATCACCATGCAACAACTGCTTTATGCAGCACAATGAGCTAGTAGCTAACAGCTAGCGGTTGTGTTACTGTTTTGGTCAGTAGAGGCAGCGCAACTATGACGATCAGCCTATAATACCTCCCATGTTGAGGGGCACTAAACTGCAGAGGAAATGCAAGCTCAGAAAAGTAAAGAGATTAGAGTTGAGGCGAGTCGAACCATAACGTGCAGTGGAAAAGTGCCAATAGAGGGCAGTTTAAAGTCCTTTAAGTGCCTGAGGTGGTAAAGACGCTGACGGGCCTTCTTCACAATGGTGCTAATGTGGCAGGTCCATGATAGATCGTGTGAGATGTGTATGCCAAGATAACGGAAACTTTCCACTCTCTCCACATAATGGGGTGGTAGTTCCTATCCTGCTTTGTGCTGAAGTCCACTATCATCTTTGTCTTGCTGACATTCAAAAGGAGGTTGTTCTCCTGGCACCAGTCCTCTATGCCTTAGATCTCCTGCAGATAGGCCCTCTCGTAGTTATCCAATACCAGGCCCAGCAAAACCAAGTTCTGCTAACTTAGTATGTATGCTAGTATGATATTGATACATACTAAGTGGCAACTTTCCCCTCTGTTTTTGTTTTTATGCATTTGGCAGACGCTTTTATCCAAAGCAACTTACAGAGCCCTTATTACAGGGACAATCCCCCCGGAGCAACCTGGAGTTAAGTGCCTTACTCAAGGACACAATGGTAGTGGCTGTGGGGTTTGAACCAGTGACCTTCTGATTAGCAGCCCTGTGCTCTAGCCACTACGCCACCTTTTTTTTTTATTTAAAAAAATGTTAATACTCTGGAACCTGCTTATTTATGTAACTGAAAATTATTATTCATTATTTATGCATAATCGAAACCATGAAAATTAGGTAATAAACGTTTAAATGAGCTTTTCTATTTGTATTATTCCTGTATAAAAAAAATAATTTAAATCCTGATTATAGCTGTAAGGTCAGCAGAGTGCAAAATTTGACTTTGTTATATTTGCATATAATGCTGGAATAGTGGATTGCATTTATATCTGTTACCTTGGTCTGAACATGACCCCTGTTTTATGGAATTAAATAGAAGTGAATTATTAATACTTTATGAGCTTTTTTCAACAAAATGTATTGTATTCTATAGAAAAATGTATTTTATTTCTTCAGATGCATGCAGTATGAGTTTACATCCAAAAAGCAACATTAACTTTTTGGCATAGTGTGTAAAAACATAAAATAGATTTGGTTCTGTAGGGATATAAGGAAATTAATTCATTTGACATTCCTCTCGGAGAAATGCATAGAGGATCGAACATGTACAATTGTGGGATTAAAACAAAAAAAATCTATTATTATTGACTTATTTACTTATTAAAAGTTAAATGTAATTGATTTTACTGTACATAGTGCATATGTCTACTGGCATATGTTTTAGTTGTGAGGGGTTCAAGAGAAGATTTCAGGAGATTCATCTTATTAACAATGCCATAAGTAATTCACAACAACGGGTGTCCTCACAAAACTGAAGCAAAGTAGCGTTTATTTTGCGGTAATAGAATCTCTTGTAAAAAGTTCACAGGAAGTTTACAGGAAGCAGAAGTGTGTCAGAGATCAAACGAATGCTTGTTTGGATTGTGCTTCTCCCAGTGGTGAAGAGCAGAGAAAGAGCGTGCTCACAGGCGGCAGCGAGCGTTTGTCACCGTCTCAAGACGATGTGTTTGCACACACACACTCACAGGACGATGGGGTTTGTTTACTTACTGTTTCTGATATACATGCATCCATGTGTCACTAGTGGGTAATATCAGAGCGATCTTAAGAATAATCTCTACTGCCATAAATGGCTTTTATTCTTACTTCAGTGCAAGTAAACTTCAGAGATAATGTCAAAAATCTGAGTGATATAAGACTATAGGCTTTCTAACTGGGTTATTTGTTTAGTCCTCAGTGAATAGTGATAAAACCTTCACCCAAGTGAATCACATGCATCAGTTTTCATGTCACATCACTGTCATCAGTGTGTTGGATGGTTTTGTGGACGTACTGTACAAAAAGAAGTCAGAATAAAGGAATAATTTGTCACCCTCCATCCAAAATAAATGTATTATTTTATTTATTTTGAGATTTGTTAAACCAGCAGAGAAGGCTTTGCTGGTCCTTAGAGTTTGCAACTGATATGGGGGTGTGTGATTGTGTGGTTTGGTGAGTGTGATTGTGTTTTTGGTTGTAGAGTGAGGTGTGTGTTCCTCTGAGAGCTGATTAGGTTGAGTTTTACCCATCATGCTGTTTGTCAGGTCAGTGGGAATGCTAGGACTCCTCACTGAGCTCATGTTTTAAGGGGGAACGGTCAGGGCAGACTGTCTGTCACAGCTTTAGCAATGAGCTCAACCATATAAATAAAACATCTATGCATCTTTCCATCCTCATGACCCCTGACCTCTCTGACTGAGCTGAGAGAGCTGCAGTGTCAAGAACTGACAATCCAAAGAACCTTCACTTTCTGGCAAATGTTCCACAAGAAGTAAACAAACAAATAAATATAGATTTTCATTGGAGGGTTTGTATTTGTATAAGTCTTTCATAACCCTCCATGACCCAGAACAAAGTTTTTTCATTGATGTTAGTGATGTAAACTCCATGTATCAACTGGAAAACTAAAAGTGCCACAATAGTCATCAAGACTAGAGAGATGTCTGCGCCTAAGGTTATTTCAATTGCACCATAATTGCTGTTATGGACTTGAGCTAAAGAAGCAAAAGTGTGATACCATGTTTGTAAGATATTATTAGAGAGTTGCGTCGTTACTATTTAAAGTAGATAGGGATGTACTTTGCATGAATTGAAACGACCTACCTTGGGCACTCCATCATGCATGCCATATCTAGAGCTATCTATATGTCGTATAGCGTTCTTTGATTTATAGGGCTGGTATTGATACAGGTTTCCAATTCTTTTGGGTATATTTCAGTTATGATGTCCACTTTACTAACATAATGTATAAAAGGGCAGTCTCTCTCAGCTAATGCTGTTAAATATAAAGGAGACGTTCTAACATAGTACATTGAGAAAATAACTATTTAATGGTTTTGATTTCATAGTAAAATTTGATTTCATAATTTTTATCACATTTGATTTTTTTTTTTTTAAATGTACCAATTCCATGTATTCCATCAATAAATATGATCTTCATTCTTGAATACATGTATAATTCACATTTAATGTCTAAACCTGCTGGGCATTATTGCATGCCGCACCTCCGCCAGTGCTTTCAATTGTCTAGCTACAGGGTTTCGCACCATTAATCCCGGAACATCTCCTGGTGGTGGGGCAGTGGCCAGGGACGTCTCCATCCCACCCCCTGTAGCTGGACACCGGATCCTTTCAATTGCCTCTCATTCTTGCTTTCCCATCAAGATATTTCTCCATTTTTTTCAACAGGTGCTGCATAGATGTTCCAATAAACCCTTGAAATCTGACCTCCACAGGGTAAAAGGTAGCCCTCCTTCCCTTTTCCCTGCACTCTGTGGCCAGATCAGCATATTTTAGCTTCTTCCTCTCATAGGCAGCCTCCAGTCCCTCTTCCCATGGGACAGTAAGTTTATTAGGAACACTATACTAATACTGGGTAGGGCCTACCTTTGCTTTCAAAACGGCTTCAATTCTTCATGGCATGGATTCCACAAGATGTTGGATACATTCTTTTGAGATTCTGGTCCATGCTGACATGATTGTATCACACAATCCCTGCAAATTTGTCAGTTGCACATTCATGCTGCGACTCTCCCATTCTACCACATCCCAAAGGTGTACTATTGGATTCAGATACATTGATCACTGAATAACAGTGAACTCATTGCCATGTTCATGAAACCAGTTTGAGATTAACTTTGCTTTGTGGCATGAGCATTATCATGCTGGAAGTAGCCATCAGAAAATGGGCAAATTGTGGCCAGGAAGGGATGCACATGGTCAGCAACAATACTCAAACAGACTGTGGTGTTCAAACGATGTTTGGTTGGAATTAACAGGCCTAAAGTGTGCCAAGAATACATTCCCTACACCATTACACCACCGCCACCAGCCTGGACTGTTGACACAAGGCAGGTTGGGTCCATGGATTCATGCTGTTGGCACCAAATTCTAACCCTACCATCTGTGTGCCTCAGCAATAATCGAGATTCATAAGATCAGGCTACGTTTTTCAACTTCAACATCTTCAACTGTTCAGTTTTGGTGAGCCTGTGCCCACTGCAACCTCAGCTTTCTGTTCTTGGCTGACAGAAGTGGAATCCGAATTGGTCTTCTACTGTTGTAGCCAATCCACCTCAATGTCTGACGTGTTGTGGATTGTGAGATGCTATTCTGCTCCCTACAATTTGTACAGAGTGTTTATCTGAGTTACCGTAGTCTTCCTGTCAGTCTGGCCATTCTCCGTTGACATCTTGCATCAACACGTTGTTTCCATCTGCAGAACTGCCACTCACTGGATGTTTTTTTGTTTCTGGCACAAAACTCTAGAGACTGCTGTACATGAAAATCCCAGGAGATCAGCAGTTACAGAAATACTAAAACCAGCCCATCTGACACCAAAAATCATGCCACAGTCAAAATCACTGAGATCACATTTTTCCCCATTCTGATGGTTGATGTGAACATTAACTGAAGCTCCTGACTATATCTGCATGATTTTATGCATTGCAATGCTGCCACACGATTGGCTGATTAGATAACCGCATGAATAAGTAGGCGTACATATGTACCTAATAAAGTGCTCGGTGAGTGTATTTTGTTACATGTTTAATGCTAACTATTTACTTATTTACTTTTTTTATCTAATTTTTACTATTTACATAATATGACATTATATTTTATTGATAAAAGTTAATTATATTTAAGTATTTACATTTATATGTAGAACAAGAGGGCCCCCTGGTTGAGAACCAATGGACTAAAGAGATGGTTTTTGACTGCTGGACGTCTCATGCAGCCCACATCCTCCTACATATAAATGATACAGAGGAGGAAATAGTTAACAGCTTTAATTCCTGAGGGTTTACTTACAGACCACCTCTCATGGAACACCTCATTTAGGGAGTTTAACACCTTTATATTATAATATTAAACCTCACCAGTTTCAACAAGTCTATTGTTGAGAGCAAGTCCCTACAGCAGATGGCGAAGTCTGAACTGCACTGACTTCAAAACCTATTGTAGGTGTTCATAACATCTTTGGTATCTAAACCAAGCAGTAAAGAAAGCAATGAAACCATAAACCTTATAAACACTCACCTTACTTTGAATACTCAGGGGGTAATTCACTAAGAATGCATTGCACCTGGTAAAAGCGCTGAGCATTTGCACCCGATTCATTGATTTCAACAATTTCCTTTTCCTGTAACAAGCTACATTTGCAAACAAAATGCTTGATTTGTCACATTGTATTATGAACACATCAATGGAGCTGAGGGAGTAATCAAACACAATCACTTAAACTGTCCTCTCTCTGATGCAGTTCTGAAAACCAAATCATAAGTGAATCAGTTCTCTCGGGAGTTGTGGGCCCCTGGGCTTTAGCCCGTTTAAGCTTGTGTGTTAATGCCCCTCTGCCCTCACAGCCTTAAAGGGACTTTTATATGCAGTTAATTGCAGCTGTTTATCACTTTATTTAAATTCTGTTATATAAAATTTATTTTCATACATTTAAAATGTATAAATATATGTTCAATTTAATGTTGTCACTCTTTATGTTTAATGCTTACGAAAGTAACCAGGTTTTTACAGTAGTAATACTGTAGTAAATATGAACCATGTTTAGTTGGAAACCATGGTTTTGTTACAATTGTTACATGGTTACTACAGTAATACTGTAAAACCATGGCTAATATTCATAAGGGAATGTCACACTAATTAAATATACAACTATCAGGTGATATTGTTAAGGTTTGCATTCAGATCTGATTGCAGATTAAAATGATATTGTATAATTTTTGTTATATATAGATTGTTATATATATAAAAATGTTTTGTTCTTTAAATAGCTTTGACGTAGTTAGCGACTTATTGTTAGTAGCTTGTAGTGCAGCGAACTACTTTTTAAAAGAGTAGCTTGACTGAGGTAGCTAGTTTGGGAATCTACAGTTTCAAAGCAGCTACACCTACACTGGGCGCAATCTAATTTACATAGAAGGGAGGCATATTTACATGGAAATAAAAAGACAATGACTTCATTTAAATATTAAAGACACAGCGCTATTTCAGCAGTGATTCCTCTGCTTAAAATAGATTGTGTGTGGGTAGTGAATAAGACTTGAAATACCACGCACAAAAATGGCACAACTGTTTAGTCACCACTCAGTAGGCTACATTTCTTTGAATACTAGTTCCTCAAGTCAACCATGTACACTTTAATTATCAACTGTGCTTATGTTTGTGGGGGAATATCTTTTGATGCAATCCTATGTGCATGCAGTTCTTCTCACAGTGCAATAACGCACTATACTGTGCACAATGTTTCATACTGTATATCAGAGTCTCGCACATAGGTGGGTACCAACGGGTGAACTACTATTATGTTTGATTTAATGAGTGGAAAACTATTTACATTGTCATTTGCGATGCGGGTGTGGGTCGGGAATCAATAGGCTCAGGCGGACTGTGGATTTTAATCTTTCTCATCTTTATTCTGTTAATTGTCACCACAACCATACACAGGCAAGCAGACTGGCACAGAATGAGAATGGGAGGAAATGTGCAACTTTGCGCATTGCGTTCAGATTGTGGGCTCATCTGCTTGCCTGTATATAAAATGCATCATCAATAGGGTGCACACTGAACTTGGTCACTATTTTAGTACATTAAGCCACGTTAAGCGTTTTAAAATGTCTCCGTTACGTGTCTTTTTTTCTTAAATGCTCCAACACAGAGTGCCTAATTTTAGTTTGATTGCTTGTGACATGAGCAAAACAATTTTTGTCTACCTGATGTACAGTAGTGTATTTATTTTAATGCGGGTGTGGTTCTGATTGCGGTCTTTAAGTTAAACAGTTCGGGTCAGGTACGGAATTAAATTAGTGCTGCTGTCGGATAATGGGTCGGGTGTTCTGTTTAGTACTTAAGTACTTCTGTTAATCACAAAACAGTACACAGTAATCAGAAAACCCACGGGTGCTGTTTACAAAACTGCATATGTTTTCTGTATATTGTGGATATTGTGTACTGTTTTCTAATTAACAGTTTTTGTTGATTTATACAATTATCAAAGACAAGCTTAAGATATTCACCCCTCCTCCTCCCAATCCCCAACCCCACCCCCATCCTCAACAAGCATCCCTGTGGTCACAGTACACACACACACACACACAAAACATATATAAATAAAAAGGTTTCACATCAAGTGAAAAAAAAGTATGGGAAAAGTATATTCATTTATGCACTCAATACTTAGCTGGGGCTCCTTTTGCATGAATTACTGCATTAATGCGGCGTAGCACATAGACAATCAGCATGTGGCACTGCTGATTTATTATAGAAGTCTGAAATTGTTGGGTCTGGTGTCTCTCATATTCCTCTTGACAATACCTCAAAGATTCTCTATGGGATTCAGGTCAGGTGAGTTGGCTGGCCAATCAAGCACAGTTATACCATGGTCAGCAACCAGTTACTAGTAGTTTTGGCACTGTGGGCAGGTACGAAGTCCTGCTGGAAAAGGAAATCAGCATCTCCATAAAGCTTGTCAGTAGATGGAAGCATGAAGTGCTCTAAAATCTCCTGGTAGAAGGCTGCATTGACACTTGACTTTAGAAAACACAGTGGACCAACACCAGCAGATGACATGGCACCCCAAATCATCACTGACTGTGAAAACGTCACACTAGACTTCATGAATCTTGGAGTCTGTGCCTCTCCATTCTCCCTCCAGACTCTGGGACCTTGATTTCCAAATGAAATGCAAAATTTCCTTTCATCTGAAAAGAGGACTTTGGACCACTGAGCAATAATTATTTGCAGTAATTTGTGCAAAAGCATCCCCGACCAAGTATTGAGTGCATAAATTAACATACTTTTCAGAAGGTCGACATTTCTGAATTATAAATACTTTATTCTGGTATTTTGAGGTATTGGATTTTTGATTTCCATGACCTGTAAGCTGTAATCATCAAGATTAAAACATAAAAAGGATTGACATTTTTCACTTGATGTGTAATAAATCTAGAATATATGAAAGTTCCACTTTTGGAATTAAATTAAATATTCTAATTTTTTTAAGATGCACCTGTATATAATAATCACACACATTTAAAACTATACTTCTCTCTCCACTGCCCCTCCCCGAGAGCCTTCCAAGAATGCCAAATAGTTGCCCCATTTCCCATCAAATTAATCCAAGTTCCCAGCCTTCTACATAACACTTCCTTGAAAGCCACCCTCCCCATCTCTGTGCACCACTCTTGAAATGAGGGCACTCCAGCTGACTTCCATCCCCTTAAAACAACCTGTCTGCCGATCATAACACTGGTTTGGACCCAATTTTTATGTGTTTATCCCCTATTCTGGTGACCGCCCCGTAGCCTAAAATACAGAGTCTGGGGCTAAATGAAATTTGAGTGCCCAATATGTCACACATAAAACTCTGAACCTTCAACCAAAATGATTGGATTTTCACACACCACCAAAAAACATGGTTTGTGTCTCCATCTTCTGATTGGCATTACCAGTTGGGTGTCTTTAAGACCCAGTCTATACAATCTAGAGGGGGTCTAATAGAATAGATATAAAATCTTGAATTCCATAAGGTGCACTCTTGCATCTCTAGATGTAGACTTGATGTTTTTTAGAATCCTAAACCACACTCCCTCCTCCAAGTTTAAATCTTTCTCCCAAAATCTCTTGATAGCAGTTAAAGCTCCATCCCCCAGACTCTGAATTAGCAGGGAGTAATACACTGATGCCTCATGAACTTTTCCAAAAGCAGTAATCAACACTCCCAGAGTATCTGCCGCTTTAGGGTGGTGTATGCTACTCCAAAAAATAGTACAGAGCAGGTGGCGCAGCTGTAAATACCTACAGAATTGAGATATGGAAATCCCAAAATGTTGAACCAAATTTTCAAATGATCTCAACATATAAGTCACAGAGTGTATTAACCTCCCTCACAATCCAATCTAACCAGCAGAAAGGGGACTTCTTAATACATCATTTTGGGTTCAGCCATATGCTTGAGGCAACATTTAAATAAATGTCAGAATTAAACACTCTGGACACTTTTGTCCATACCGAGTGCAAATGCGAGATAACTTACATTTTCCGATTAGTTTGATACAAAAGGCTTTGCAATAGAGAAATAGGGGCAAGTAATTCCTGTTCAATACAAAACCAGGGAAGGGCTAACTCAGGTGGAAGCAACCAATGAACCAAATGTCTGAGACCGAATGCAAAATAATAAAAAAAATCTTGGGTAGGCCTAGCCCGCATTTGTTAATCGGCCTTTGCAATTTAATTAAATGTAATCTGGGATGTTTACCATTCCAAATGAAGGACTTCGCTCTGCTATCTAATTGCTTGAAATAAGAGAGAGGGACATCTCCAGGGAGAGGTTGTAACAGGTAGTTGAATTTTGGAATCCAATTCATTTGAATAACATTAACCTTCCCAATCATAGATAAATACAATGAAGCCCATCTACCCACATCACAAATTAAAGGGTCAGAATGAACTCTAACTAAATCAAACAAATTTGCTCGGAATAAATGCCCAAATACTTAATGCCCTGTTTGGGCCACTTGAAGCCACTGGGCAGTACACTGTCTGACCCAAAGCTTTGGATTTAGACCAGTTGACTTTGTATCATGAGAACTTAGAAAAGGAATTCATAATTCTGTGGAGGCAAGGCATAGATCTAGTAGAGTTGGAGACAAATAATAAAATATATTCTGCGTAGAGCAAAAGCTTATGCGCCATACCTCCTGCCATCACCCCTGGGAAATATGGTAATGGTTCCAGGGCAAGACAGAACAATAATGGGGAGAGAGGGCAACACTGCCGGGTGCCCCTATCCAGAGTAAAATAATCTGAAATTAATCCATTTGTTTTTACTGCCACTACCAGGTGTCTATATAGTAAATTAATCCATCCAATAAAAGTATTCCCAAACCTGTATATTTCCAAAATCTTAAAAAGATAATTCCATTCTACCATATCAAACGCCTTTTCGGTGTCAAGTGAGATGGCAGCGACCGGAGTCTGATAATTCGCCACTGACCACATGATATTGATGAAACGCCTAATGTTATCAGAAGAGCTATGGCCCTGAATAAACCCCACCTGATCTATATAAGAGATGTCATAACTTAACATAATCGGTTAGTCCGAATATTTTTACATCTAGCTGGATCAGGGAAATTGGACGGTAACTCTTACACTTGCTTGGATCTTTGTCTTATTTAAGAATCAGAATAATCCAGGCTTGTGTCATGGTTGTCATTCTTTAATGATCCATATAAAATTCTAGCAAAAGTGGAGCCAATTTTGTAGCATAAAGTTTTAAAAAAAAAACTCTGTGGCAAAGCCATCTGAGAGCCTTAATTAACTCACCAGTCTCCTCCACGGTTATCTCAGAATCAAGAGAATTTTTTCGCTCAGCCGTCCATTTAGGAAGTTTATGTTTCTAATATCCTCTTCAGTAGACAAAGACGTGGAACTATAGAGATCAAGATATAATTCTTTAAAAGTAATATTAATATCAGTGGCCGAGGTAAAAATTTCACCACCAGCAGATTTCACTGAGGGAATGGAAGAAAAAGACTCTCTCTGTTTTATATATCTAGCCAAAAGTTTTTCTGTATTGCCCTGAATAACCAAAACTCCACCTTCCGTGACGAAATAGAATAATATTTGTATTTCAATCGGGTCAATTCTCTGAGGCCATCAGACAACATTTTGGCACTTCAACTCTGCTTCGGCACTTTTAATATTCCCTTCCAACTCCACGAGTTCTCGTGCTTTGGATTTTTCGGTGAATGAGGCATACTGTATGATCCGACCCCTAAGAACCACCTTAATGCCTCCTAAGCCACTCCCACAGAGGATACTGAGGACCAGTAGGTCTCGTTATAAACATTGATTTCAGTCTTTAACATTTGTTGGAAATCAGGATTTTGCAAAAGAGATACATTAAAGCACCAATTATCTGATTTATTTTTCTCTATATGTGGCAACATGTCTAAACACACGGGGCATGATCTGAGCTCTGAAAAATAATACTCAAGTAAAAGTACTGTTACTTCTTAAAAAAAATAATTTTGAGTAGAGTAAAAGCACCTGTCCTAAAAACTACTCAAGTAAAAGAGTATCTCATTTAAAAGTACTCATGAGTAGTGAGTTTTAAATATTTTCAATATCATCATGAATGAAACAATTACATTAAAATCAGTTTATGTGGAGGGTCTAAATGTTCTTTAATGCCGACTGAGAAAGTTATTGTTGTGCATAAAACATGTTTATAACAATGTATGGAATGCAAAAAAACAAAAAACAAAACAATAAACAAGCAGGGTCACTTGGTGCGTCATGTCCCGCACAATAAAGGCAGTAGAGCAGTTGTTTGGCTTCAAAGGAATAATTCACACGAAAATGAAAATTCTCTCATCATTTGCCATCCGGAATGTGTATGATTTTCTTCAGCAGAACACAAATGAGGATTTTTAGAAGAACATCTCACCTCTTTTGGTTCATACAATGCAAGTGAATGGGTGACAAACTTTTGAAGCTCCAAAAATCACATAAATCAGCATAAAAGTATCCTAATTCATGTGACTCCAGTGGTTAAATCCATGTCTTTAGAAGAGATACTATAGGTTGGGTGAGAAACAGAACAATATTTAAGTCCATTTTGACTCAAATTCTCCTACCGGCTCAGTCAATCTACACTTTAACTTTCACTTTCTTTTTCTTTTGTTTTTGGTGATTCACATTCTTCATGCATATTGCCATCTACTGGGGAGGGAGAAGAATTTCTAGTAAAAATGGACTTAAATATTGATCTGTTTCTCAACCACACATATCTTATCACTTCTGATGTCATGAATTTAGCCACTGGAGTCATTTGGATTACTTTTATGCTGCCTTTATGTGCTTTTGGAGCATCAAAATGTTGGCATTCATTCACTTGTGGATCTACAGAGCTGAAATATTCTTCTGAAAATCTTAATTTGTGTTCTGAAGAAAGAAAGTCACACATCTGGGTGGCATGAATTAAATATTTCAATTTTGTGTGAATTATTTCTTTAAGTAGCACATGGGGGGTCACATTGTCCTCTTTTTCAGATGCAATGTTCCACATTGATGTAGTTCTTGTATCTTTAAAGTCCAGAAATAGTTGTGTTCTCATTCTAATGCAAGATGCACAATTTTCTGAAGTTTGTGACTGGAGGAAAGTTCTGCTGAAGTATTGCTCTACAAAGATTGACACTTCTATCAGGCATTAAATAAACATGATAAAGGCTAAGCATAATTCTAAATTATTTTATCATCTTTACTTTCCTGGTAATTTATTATACAAATGAACATCTCTACATCAGGGGTTGGTAAAATAAACTAACAATATTATTACAAATATTATTATTAAATGTATTATATTACATTAATATAGACATATATTATTTGTATAGACATCTCTTCTTTCTTTTTTTTTTTCCTTCAGATAAACATCAAGATTGTTTTATAGCCCAGCCCTATTGATAACATTGCATTAATCTCTCACAGCAACCCAATAATCTCAGTTATAGATAGCTAATTTACAGGATACATTATAGACACAATCAGGACAAGGAAGTAGCTAACACAGACGGTGGGAAAATATTGCAGTGAAAGCACAGCACTTAAAATGTACTCAAGTAAATGTATGCCATTTTAAAACTACTTAAAAAGGTAAATTCCCGGGGAAAACTACTTAATTACAGTAACGTGAGTATTTGTAATTCATTACTATACACCCCTGGATCTGAAACTAAAATGTTTCCAATTGAGCAATCAACAACAGATAAAAGGACTTGGATATCTAAAAAAAAATCTGTTCTAAAGTAAATCTTATGGACTGATGAAAAACATTTATAGTCCCTATCAGAATGGTTCAAAAGTCTCCAAATATCTGTAAGAACAAGATGTTTACACATCCTGTGAAGCATCAGTGTTGCTCTATGGCAGGGGTGGGGAACATTTGAGAAATAATTTGAAAAGGCCTTGATTCAATTATCCTGAAAAAAATGTGACAACTGTTTCACACATCGCATGCACAAAGCCATGCTCCTTAGCGGAAGCAGTGCGTGAAACAGGCCTTCAGAATTTCTTCAGACTCCCTCAACAGTGCAAATGAATGAGCAACTAAAGTCAGTTTGTCAGATTCATCAGCCAATCAGATTGATTTATTTGTTCATGGTGGGTGTGGTCTTTAGGATATGTCCCGGTCCAAGCCTTCTAGCTGGCCTTGAGTGATGCAATCACGCTTTAAGTGATGTAATTTGAAAGCGAAGAGCACGAGATTGTCATACCTGCCGTTATTGCCATTGAGAAAGAGATCCTAATAGATTTAAAAACACGAGATGTTCTGCATGACCGTGTGATTGATTAATGAAACAATAAAGGAGAACTGATTTTCACTTCAAGTAAATTGGTAAGTGGTTTTTGTATTGTTATAGCAACATCAGGAGTTTTCTAAGTGGAAATTAGGCTGCTTGAGCATTCAGTGTCAGATCAAGTTTTGAAAAGTAGTGCTGTGTTCAATTGAGCTCTGAAAGTCTTGTAAGCTTGTGAGCTTGTGCAGAAATTCTCAACTCCGATTTCAGCTTGAGAACGTAAGTGTCTTTTAATGTCTCCAGAGCCTGAGGATTTTTAATTATTTGATATATTGTCCTCCTAGACCTGTTATGGAACTGAGAGTACCGAATCTCACTGGTTTATGTCATTAATAATGTTAAAACAAGCAAAGTGAGCAGAGCTCACCATTCACATGTCCGAACCTCACATGGCGTCATGTCTACCATGGATATTGTGCACTGTTAAAGCCAGTAGTGGTTTTAACCACCACGCAAACCAAGCAATTGCGTGGGGTCCTGAACTTTGGGGGGCTTGCCCAAAGCTCCCCAAAAGATTATTTGAGGGGTGACATCATTCTTAGTAAACGCATGAATACACTGTTGTCAGCAGTCTCAGAGCGGTTCAAATTAGAGGTCCGCCGGGTCCATGTCACTTTTTCAAGTATTACTTTGCGTTAGGGTTAGTAAATTATGAAAAAATATACAGGCTTTAATATATATATATATATACTTGTTTTGTCCATGAGCTCTCTCACAGATATGCATGAACGGATGAGTTAGGGGCTGTTCACATCAAAAGTGTTTTTATGTGCTTCTGCTCTGTTTTTCCATTGTTGTCGTATGTAAACACAAGCTGGACGAACGTCCTTGACTGCTGCATGGCATCTCATTGTTTCTTCAGTGTCTCAATTTTTAGACACTGTGTCAAGTTAAAAAGAACTTCAGGTCTCAAAAAACGCATGGAGACATCTGCATTCTGTTTCATTCATTTAGATGTGTCTGGATTGTTTTTAGCGCAGTTGACACAAAGATTTAACATTCTGAACATGTTCAGGTTGCAAAGAGGTGACTGTTTGTTCAGATTGTTCTGCACCAAGCAAAGTTTGAGCACTTGATAAACTACAATGTTTTTTCCTTCTGCTCTAGTGTGCTGAGACCTTACTGAGCCTTGTTGGTTTTCTGTTACAATAAAGTTATTAATGTTTATAATAATAATAACAACTGAATTCCAAAATGTTAGTGAGTGAAGAAGTCTGTTTTGCACCCTGTTCATTATAAAAGAAAAGAAAGAAAAAAGTGTTTTGTAAAAATATATGTAGGTAAATATTAGAAAAACATGCATTAATTATATTGAACTAGATTTGTATTTATAATTAAACATTTTTAATGTACTTGGCTACAATGGCTGATAGGCTGAATTTTAAATGGGGCCCGGGTTGGTTGTTTGTTTAGGGCCTCAGAAATTGTAAACCCGCCACTGGTAAAGGCAAAGTCACATTTACCTTAGCATGGCAAAATTCTGCAAGTGAAGATGGTGTGGGCAGACATTGAGCATGTGTAAAATCAGGCAGCCAAGCAGCCTCTTTTTAATGCTCCACTTTATACTCTGGGACAGTGAAGTGAAAAAGAAACTCTTGAATGATGTCCTTGTCCATTGTGAATATTCAGAGTAGCTGTGAAAGAAGCCAAACCAAGTAACTTCCAATTAGTCATCACGTCTAATTCTCCTGTTAAAGTTCACAAAACTTGAACTCCATGCAAAATCCGTGAGGGGAAATTCTTTGACACAAGGAACTCACGACCGCGTGGATTCCCATTGAGATGACTGTATTTTGCCTCGCGGAATTTCGATCTGCGAAGGTAAATGTGACAGCGCCTTCAAATTTAGAAGAGCTTTTTTTGCTCCCAGCTATGGAAAGGCTAGTGCACAGAAATGAGACACTATCAATATTTAGGTCCATTACAAAAACTTGTTTCTCCCAGCATACAGCTACACCACAGGCATAACTTTGGTCAGATCATCTCACCTGAAGCTCAGTCTGGAAGAAGAACTTCTGTGGACACTGTGAGCAGTCGTAGATCTTGTCCTCCTGACCGTGTGCAGTGAAGATGTGCTGCTGCAGTTTGCACGCCTGCACGAATACTGCAATGGGACAGAATTACATGCATTAGATGAACTACTGAAAGAAAAATCAGAAAACAATGTTTTGTTCATGTCAAACATTTACATATCAATAGATAACAGAAAATATTCAAAACTGAACTTCAGCTTAACATGCATATTAAAAACGTGATGGTTATGGCATCTCCCGTTAAGCCATCAATGATTTGAAAATAGACGGTTCAGACAGTCACTAAAAAAACTGGTGCACACTTACTAAGATTACTACAGTAACCTGAAGGAAGAACAGACAGATACGCTTTGTGCACATTCTTTCATTGAGTTGGGCAGCAAATCTTCACATAATGACAGAATATCTTATGTACATTTTGTAACTGATTATTTTATAACAGCCTATAATAATGAATAGACGATACACTAGAACAACAAGATGCAATGCAGCAGCCAAAGACGTTTGTCAGACATATTAATATATACAGTTATGTACATGTCATTGCCCCTCAAAATGACCAAAATGCCCATCCCTAGTTGATCAGTGATGAGCATGATTCCGAGATTGCATTTTCCCTCTAACATTGGATTTTTACTCCACTGAAGGTTAGGTTTAGGGTTGGGGTTTGGGTTGGGGGGGGGGGTACAGTTTAAAAAACATGCATTCCTCTTAACTGTATACTGTTTACTGTATACCTGCTAGTAAAAGCTCCGAGTGGGATTCAAAGGCGGGCGTGCTTACGAGGAGGCTAAAGGCTACAGCCCCTAGCGTCAGTCGCTAGTGCGCCTCTTGAGGCCAAGGGAGTGAGGTTTACATACACTGCACAGCTATCACATACCAGCTGGCTCCCTTTACAATAACACCCAGAAAATGCAGCTCTCACATGCCAATACACACTACACTTACCACTTTGGCCTCTGGGGGCAATGTTTTGAATTTCAGCAAGGACAGACTGATTTTAGCTAAAGGAAAGTCAAACCACTTTTTCCGATTTCACTGTGAAAGTAGTCTGACATTTGGCAAAGCGCCACCTACTGGTCAAAAATATGATTTTTTTCTTTCTTTTTGCTTATATCTTCTGAATAGTTTGGCATAAAATCAGTAGACTGGTCTCTTTAGATTCCTTGGGAATACATACAGAGTCAAATAAAATCCATGTCAGCCATTTTTAATATTGTCATAGAATACTACATTTTACAAACTCATTGGCACATTAAAACTTGGCATGTGCCATCAGCATAATACCTGTAATAATAAGTCGTTTGGGGCCAGTGCAGTAATTTTGACATAGTGTCATGGTTGGCCATAATTCCTGTCCACAATTTTGAATTTCACAAAAAAAAATTCACTAAAGACTTTTTTAAACACCTCCCACAGTTTTCATTAGATCTTTCCCAAATTTTGGGTCAGATAAACTTCAGACCATGCTGGGAAAAACTATATCAAAAGCTTTTTGATAGACCAAACTGTTTTTGTTATACAGATTATTGAATTTGATGGCAAGATGTCAACAAGGATCTGAGGTTGTATCTCAACAAAGCTTTAACATGTTGACATGAAACTTTGCATGACCCTTGCAACGATACCATGACAATACCAAATACATTTGGTGACAGCACCACTTACTGGTCACAGGTTATAAGAAGTTTAATTTACACTTTAAGTAATTCCACTTATGGCTTTTAAATCAACTTGATTTTACCATCTCTGGTGATAATTTTAGGCAATCAAATATTATTGGCATTGTTGATGTTGGTGTGCTTAGCTGCTTCCAGATATATTGTTACATATTACTCTGTTCAGATTAGTAAAGCTTGAAAGGCTCACTGCTATAAACATACCAGTGGAAAATGCTATCTCTCAAATGTTGCTTATTGGAGATAAATTAAAAAGGAAATCCATTAATAAAAATACACTTAACTTAAATGAGACAATTGTGCCTACAGTAATAGTATAGAAGTACTGATTTCTGTAGAAATATGAGAAGTAGGACAAATAGGCAAATGTCTCTCTGTTTAATCTCACTGGTGTCTAGGAGAAACAACTTTGAAGAGCTCATTGTGATTGTCTTTCTTTGTGTCTGCTCCATTACAGTTAAATTGAGATTTAACACCCTATGGCAACATTTGAAAGGAGAGTGTCACGGTGAAAAAGTGAAAAAAGATGCTGGTAAATCCAAATATTTCCAGTCCTTTGGATTTGCATCATGGGAAAAGCAATTCCGGCCATGTGAATGGAGTGATCAAAAAGTGGCTTATATTCATATCCAGCTGGAAATGTGGCAGAATTTTGCTCTTTTTTGTGGTTCACAGAACCGTTATTTATTTATTTATTTTTGGAATAATGGTCAGTCCAATGTCTGGAATAATTACATGCTTTATTTAGACACTACAGGGACACACTGGGAAATAAACAAGGAATTGCCATCAGCCTCAAGTGCATAAACACATTCTATTAGTCGACAGAGCTAATTAATACATAGCCATTATTAATATTCATGTGTGGAGTGGGTCAATTTGTGGGACGTGGGTGTATTTTTAGGGGTTTATTTAATTTTTTACATTATTTTAATTATTTATTTTTCTTTATGACTCTCAGCCTTTGTATTCATCCATTGTTGGATCTGTGTAATTTTGTACAATCTTATTGAACAATTGCATTGAACCTTCTGTTCTTCAATAACATTTAAAAATCTACAGTTTTAGCACAATGTGTGGACTTTTCAGATGACCCCTTTACTCGCCATATGAAAAATTTCCAACTTGAATCAATTTAACTTCAAAGACCTGGAACCAATTTGCGTGAGGCTATTGATTTGATATGGAAGCATCATTTCATATTTGAAGATGGGATGATCCCCTATTTTACAGGACACGTGACAACACTACCTGGAGGTCTAATACATTCTCATAAGCAAAGAGTGTTTGCGAAAAATCATGAGTTTATTGGGAGAAATTTTATTGGCAGATGGCACTTTGCATCCTGCCCTCTATGCACGCATCATTGCAAGCATATAAGTGGGAACGTAACGCCATCATGACATCATTTTACCTGAACATGTGCTTCATCATTGTTTCAGCATCTTCACAACGAGTGGATTGATTATCTGCTTTTCTGTGGTGCTTTGACGACCAAGCTGCATTTCACTATGTGTGCTGTAAAGCAGGGGCTGGACTCCAAGCAATGTTTGTGTGAAGTTAGCAATTTGCACAGTTAGTAATTTGCATAAAACAGACATGGAGTTTGTCCCTAGTTGGTTTGTTTGAGCCAGTGCTCGACACCTTACTTACAGGCCAGAGCCCCCTCTATGAGCTGGCTGTATGCTTCGAAACGGCAACTCTCCTCTGATTGGTGGTCTTCTCATGGTGAGGACCCAGTGCGTTACCGTGTTATGACAGTGCTTCAGTTCTTGCAAGAGCAACTGGATGCTGATCTGAACCGGCCCAAGTATACATGGCAGCAATTTCAGTGGAGCATGTAATGTTGGATGGTTTCCTGTTGGGTCATCCTCTGGGTTGTCCTTGGTAAAGTGTTTTTTGGGATCTTCTGGCCTTTTTGGTCTATGACTCTTGTCTGGAGTTCGGGCATGGCTTTTCAAAAGCCGTCCTTAAGCTGAGGCATGGTTTTGTGCCTGAAGTTTTGACCACCCCCTTTAGGGCTCAGGTGGTAAATCAACAAGGTTACAACAAGCGTGGATTGGCTTGGCACATGCAGGAGCAAGGGATTTCATATAAATAAATACATACTCCTCTCTCTCACTGTTAATAGCATGACAGTGATTACCAACCACGTGTCAATGCTGGCATGAATGGTTCGTGCATGCTCTGATGACACGGCCAAGAACGCCATCTGGACCTGTGTCTTTACAGATGTTCACCCGTCTGAAGGATTGGGTTACATCCGCAACAGAGACGGAGAGTGAACCATCCTCTGTAGCGTTGGCCGCGAGTGCTCTCTCCGCGAGGGCGGTGTTATTTTCCTCGAAACGAGCATAAAATGTATTAAGCTCATCCGGGAGAGAGACAGCGGTGTTCATGGCGGAGTTTTTATTCCCTTTGTAGTCCGTGATGATGTTAATTCCCTGCCACATACTTTTAGAGTCAGTTGTGTTGAACTGTCCTTCAATTTTGTGCCTGTACTGGCGTTTGGCTGCTCTGATAGTGTTATGGAGGGCATAACTGGCTTGTTTACGCTCCTCCTCGTTCCCGGAATTAAAAGCGGAGGTCCGCGCATTAAATGCCGCGCGAACATCGCCGTTAACCCATGGATTCTGGTTGGGGTAGATCCGTATTGTTTTGGTCAGAACAACGTCCTCTACGCACTTCCTGATGAAAAACGTTACACTATCAGCGTAAACCTCGATGTCGTCATGTCACCAGGGTGCGTGGTTTCCTGCTCACTTCTACTCCCATACAGTTCCTTGAGTGTTGTGAAGAAGGCTCACCAGCGCCTCTTCTTCCTGAGACGGCTGAGGAACTTTGGAATGAACCACCACATCCTCACACGGTTCTACACCAGTACTGTAGAGAGCATCCTGACTGGCTGCATCACCGCCTGGTACGGCAATAGCACCGCCCACAACCGCAAAGCCCTGCAAAGGGTGGTGCGAACTGCCAGAAACATCATCGGAGGTGAGCTTCCCTCCCTCCAGGATATATATAACAGGCGGCGTATGAAAAAAGCTTGGAGGATTATCAAAGACTCCAGCCACCCGAGTTATGGGCTGCTCTCACTGCTTCCATCAGGCAGGTGGTATCGCAGCATCAGGACCTGCACCACCCGACTACATGACAGCTTCTTCCCACAAGCAATCAGACTTTTGAACACTTGATCTCTCACGATCAATATACATCAGCACTGCACTTTATTAATCTTATTATCTCACACTGGACTGTCATAAATTATATTCTCCACAATACAACTACAGCATATATATATATATATATATATATATATATATTTTTTTTTTTTTTTTTTTTTTCTTTTATATACTTTTTATTTTTTAATTTTATTGTATGTGCATTCTATATTGTGTGTATTGTTTACTGTACATTCTATATTATTAATGTACTGTGTAATTATGTGTACAATTGGTATTTGTCTCGTGACTGTACGTATGATGTTCTTTTTGTGGATATCTGTGTTTGTTTTACACCACATGTAACAGGTCCAAACAGTTCCACTTTCAAAACATCAGTCCACAGAACATTTTCCCAAAAACTTTTAGGATCATCAAGGTGTGTTTTGGCAAAATTCAGATGAGCCTTAATGTTCTTCTGGGTTAGCAGTGGTTTTCGCCTTGTCACTCTTCCATGGATGCCATTTGTGGCCAGTTTCTTTCTGATTGTGGAGTCATGAACAGTGACTGTTATTGATGTGAGACCGGCCTGCAGTCCTTGGATGTTGTCCTTGGCTTTTTTGTGACTGGGTGCGTCGTCGCTGTGCTCTTGGAGGAATTTTGGAAGGTCTGCCACTTCTGGGAAGATTCACTACTGTGCCAAGTTTTCTCCATTTGGAGATAATGGCTCTCACTGTGGTTCTTTGGAGACCCAGAGCCTATGAAATATAGCTCTTCCCAGACTGCTGTTTTTCAATCAACTTTTTTGGAATTTCTGTCGACCTTGGCATAGTGTGCTACTGGATGAGACCTTATAGTCAACTTCATGCTGCTGAAGTTGACTTCTATTTAGATGTTGATTTGATTGAACAGGTCTGGCTGTAATCAGAACTGGATGAGTCAAGTACAGCTAAACCAGATTATGAGTGTAGTTTCATAGATTTGGGGATTTAGTAACTAGGGGGGCAAATACTTTTTCAAACAGGCCCAGTTGGTATTGGATAACTTTTTTGCTTCAATAAATAACATTGTCATTTAAAAACTGTATCAGAATTAATTCTCAATTACGTAAAACTCTGGGATTTCCCCAATGTACGATCAAATATTCACGAACGTGAGGGACAATCAATATTTCACATTGGTTTGTATAAATGGGTATAGTTTATTTATAGTGCCTTTTTTTCCTCACTGTACTCCCAGAAATATTGAATTCTTTCCACTGTGTTGACTTATTGGCCCAGTAAGTCAACACAGTGGAAAGAATTCAACATTTCTGGCAGTACAGTGAGGAAAATAATGACATGTTTTATCCGGTCTGTTCACACACATTCAAAATGTGAACTTTGTACATTCCTCAAAAACCTGTAAAAACGCTTATGCATTTACATGACCACAGAAGCTGTGTTCATTTTTACATATTTTTATATTTGCTGCTATTTTGTATCCTTTGTACCATACTAAATAATCAAGGTTAAATATATTTTTAGCCACCGGACTTCGGGGGGAGGACAAGCTAGATTATTTCACAATTGTCAAGTTACTATTTGAACAAATTATGCCATATTTACAGAGTCAGACAGCATTATTGAGTGTACTGTTTTGTTTAGTAAAGTGAGACTAAAGCTCATGTGTGGCACGCGCGTGTTTGTTCTGCGCTTGGGCTCCTCCAGGGCCAGTGGAGCTGCTTTCTGCTGCAGGCTGCCTCACTTCACAAAGCTGTCAAATGTGTCCTGTGAGAGCCATGCTTCTGATGACTCCCTGCTGCCTCTGGATGACTCCTCAACTCCCCCCTCACTCTTCTCTGATCCTCCCTCGCTTTCCTTATCACACTGCGTCTGTCTTTCCCCATCTGCATCCCTTCACTTCTACTCACTCACTCTAGAGTCTTGAAACAAATCTGTACTAGAACTGTATTAGAACTAGTTATACTGAAATAATGAAAATACATTTATATAATTAAAAAAATTCCATGGATCAAATTAAATCTCATCACAATGGGCATTAAATATGCAGAAACAAGTATCCCTCACTTGTAATCAAACACAAATTTGTCCTCCACACTTTTTCATTTGGTAAATGTGAGGCCTATACCATGAAACCAGTTTCTGTGGCAAGCCAGGTAAGTTTCAGTTTAGTTTGCATCGACCCTGGGTTTTTTGGTCCCATGAAGGCTTGTTGGCTTTTAATAGTGTTCATCGCCATAGTTACTTGCTACACAGATAACATGGTCCTTAGCAGGTTTTGTTCTGGGTAACAGATACTGAACCAATCAGCTGTGTGTAAAGTGACATCTCTGACACAATCATGTCACTCCCATTCTCTCTTAAAACGCATTTCACAAAAAAGTTTTTTTTAGAAATCCACAAAATCAACTCTTTATGATAAATTATTTATTTGAAAGTATAAATATAAATGTTTGGCAGATGGATATGCATTTTATTTTAATACAGCAGAATTGTTTTTAATTTACCTACCTAATAAAAAAAATGATACAATATTCAGCTATCTATAAAACAGCTAGTAAAATGGATTAATATATTACCTGCTAATAGTGATCGAATTTAAAATATTGAAAGCTTCCACCCAAACCTCTTCTTTCACAAGATAGAGATGAAAATACAGTATTTCACAAGGGACACGCTGGAACAGTATTTCACAAGTTCAAAACAAGTGGTACACAAAATAAAACAGAACTGCATGCCAATTATTGCATACAGTATTCTGAGTGCTAACTTTTACATTTTTAAATAGTAGCCTAGCCTATTAATCATTTGTCAGCTGTTTTATATTTTTATCACCAGCAGTCCTCATGAGCTCTCACAGCAGTCGCTGTGTTTCTTCTTGCTGTGTAAATGTGTTTTAATCTATTGTGTAGTATAAAATCATCAAAAAAATCATTCATTTTTCATGTTTTTATAACAATCGCTTGTTATACTGTTTACATATCGGAGTGTCTATTTGCACCACGGTGTAAATATCATCTGCCACACAATGCAATTATTTGCACCCCAATAGTCTTGTGGAACAACAGAAATATGCAAAAAAACGAAACATTAGGTGTCACTGCAGCGGTGTTGGGTGTAAAACAGTGTGTTAATGTGTATGGTTCGAATCCATGATTTATCCAACTCTTTTTCCCATAAATACTTTTACACCCACATATAGCTATTTGTGCATATAAAAGGTCTGCAAAGTTACAAACCACAAAAGTTATTCTCGCCAACAGACAACACTGCTCAAGAACTACAAGAAATAGCTGGTTTGCAGTCCAGCCATTTGTTCTGTAAAGTATCTACATCACTATGTAACACATTTGCATAATGCACGCCTATGGGCTACTTTGGCTGCCCTCAAACAAACATAGTTATAGCCAGGCCAGGATGAGTTAGGTTAGTGTTGTCACCATGTCGAGAAGACACTGTTTTCTTTACTGCAAATGCAAAATGTCTTTGTTTGTACTTCCAAAGGCAGATGAGATGAATATTTTTATGTGAGAATATTCTTTATACCACATCAGTATCGGAAGTATTGATACTTTAGTATCGATCCACCCATCTCTAACGGTTACTCCTGAAAGATGGTGCAGTTCCCAATTTATCGGGACAATCTGGTGCTTCAGGATAACAACCTGTTAGTAGGCTTGATTATTTGTGGAATTATCTACTACCGAGAGTTCAAATGCTGAGTTTTGTGTGTAGCTACGGTGTACACCTAGTGTAGAGCTGTAGGCCTCTGCTAAACTGCTAGCTAATTCTATTATGTTGAAATAGTTTTTTGATTAATAGTTAATCAGCTGCAAAACATTTACCTACAATTGTGTAGAATTATGCAGATTGTTTGTCGTTCTTACTATCATGAATAGTGATCAAGTGTTTTGTCTGCAATCCACGGTAGTGCTCGTCTAACTTGCTATGTAATGTTATTGTTTAGGTAAGGGTTTACTATTCAGCTGTGGGCCGGCTTTTACCTAAAACTGTAACAAAATGGTCGATCTCATGAGTCTTATATAATTATATAATTACAAGCTGTAAAGTTACAGCCACTATTCATGGTAGTCCATGGATAACTTACTCACAAACCCTCTAATACCCCTGTAATGTCCAACCTGGAGTAAGCCTCTGTTCTCCGTTTATAGCTCTGCCATAAAAAGTTCGGCTACAAACATTTCAGCAAAAGATCACTAACTTAGATGCACTATGTGTCTTTTACTTGAAGGTCTGTTAGGTTCACCATAATCAACATTTACTGCCCCGCCCTCTGCCCTGACACAGTGTTACATTTCCGACACACGCTCTACGCTGTTGACCAATCACAACAGACTAGACCAGCTGACCAGAGCAGACAGGGCTTTTCGGAAAGGGGGGCTTTATAGAGAAATCAGAACATATGAGCCAGAGGAAGAAGAGAGGGAAAAATAAATATACAGTATGAAATAATGTGTTTTTGAACATAAAAGCATGTAAACCTATTCTAGTAGACCCCCAAAATAAAATTATGAACCTTTAAATTAGCATAATATGAGCTATTTAATAGTGATGGTATTTGACTAACAGGGGCCCAGGTCAGGAAGCAGACAAAATGACTTAACCATCCCTCTGCAAGCTGCATGCAGACATCACAAAGGTCACATAAACTACAACCCATTGAGAATGTATCACCTAGATATCATATAGAGACTGTGTCTCTTCCACAAACCACCAAACACAAACCCTTAACTATATAATTTAGAAAATTATTAAGCTTGAACTTGAAAATAACAAAAAAATGTAAAATAAACATCATATAAAGATAGGGCTACTAAACATTAGATCTCTTTCAACCAAAGCACTGATTGGACGTACTCTCTTTGAATTAAACCTGGCATAGGTCTAAACTGGATTAATATCTTAGTTTACTCCCCCAGGTTATTGATATAAACATGAGCCTCGACTGAAGGGTCAAGTAGGTGGTGTTGCTACAATTCACAGTAAAGTTTTTGGTGTTACTCAGAGGACAGGATATAAGTCTTTTGAACAATTAATGCTTAATATGACATTGTTGGATATAATTAAAAAGTATCTGTTGTATTTTGCCCTTGCTACAGTATATAGATCACCTGGGCCGTATTCTGATTTCCTTGGTGAATTTGCAGATTTTCTATCAGATCTATTAGTTACTGTTGATAGAACTTGAATTGTTGGTGACTTCAACATTCACATAATGATACATTTGGATTAGCATTTTATCTGACTCTTGGAGTCAGATAAAATGTGACAGGACCAACTCATCGCCATTATCATATGCTAGATTTAATTCTGTCATATGAAGTTGATGTTGATTCTATAGAAATTCTGCCGCAGAGCATTGACATCTCAGATCATTCCTTCGTCTCTTGTATGCTGCGATTAGCTAATGTCACTCAATCTACACCATGCTTTTGTTCAGGTAGAACTATTCATTCAACCACTAAAGATAGCTTCACTAATAATCTTCCAGATTTGTCTCAAATTCTCAGTTAGTCAAAAAGACAAGAAGAACTTGATGTAATCACAGAAAATATAAATAAAGTCTTCTCTAACACTATTGATAATGTCGCCCCACTTTAGTTTAAATAAAATTAAAGAAAAAAGCCCCTAATTCTCTCAAGAGAGCAGCTTGGGAAAATAGAGCACAAGTGGAAGAATATAAAATTAGAGGTATTTCGTGGTGCATGGAAAGATAGAGTCGGTAGCTACAGTCAGGCACTAAACACTGCCAGGTCAGCATATTTTATCAAACTCATACAAAATAACCACAACTATCCTAGGTGTTTATTCAGTACTGTGGGTAAATTGGATAGGAATTAAGCCTCAACTGAACCAGATATTCCATCGCAGCATAATAGTAATGATTTGAATTACTTTACTGATAAGATTGAAATAATCAGAAATAAAATGGGAATTATGCAATCATCTGACACAACACCTAAGAAAACACTGTCTCATAATTTTCCAACAAAACATATAGAAACATCAAAAGCCACAACATGTACAGTATGTTAGATCCAATACCAACTAAGCTCTTAAATGCGGTATTCCCTGTAATCTCAGAAACTCCTTAACTCCTCGCTATCCTTAGGACATGTCCCAAGAAACTTTAAAATGGCAGTTATCAAACTGCTTAAGAAGCACAGCTTGATCCTGGAGAATTGGCTAATTATAGACCAATTTCAAATCTCCCATTTATATTGAAAATACTAGAAAAGTTAGTGTCCTCCCAACTATGTTCATTTCTAGAGAGAAATTGTACATATGAACCATTTCAGGCCCCATCACAGTGCAGAAACTGCTACAAATGACCAAATGGGGTGTAAAGTAATGAATTACAAATAATCATGTTACTGTAATTAACTAATTTTTCCCAAGAATTGTACTTTAAGTAGTTTAAAAATTATATACTTTTACTTGAGTATATTATAAGTGCTGTAACTGTACTTTTACTGTACTATTTTCACACCATCTGTAATTGCTACTTCCCTGTCCTGATTTAATTTTTATCTATCAACATGACTGGCTAAAGAGAGTCTCATGACTCCCGTCAAATCAAATCAGACGTAAAAATCTGGCAGCTTCATATCTGCGCCAACTGTGGAGAATGTCTCAAGCATATTTTACAGCTGAACATCTCTGCCACACCTGGAAGGGTTTTTCGTAGTGAAAAAAGCCAACTGCTTGATCGTGTCATGTAAGTTTAACTTGCTCAAGCCAGATATCAGCATTAATCCTGCCCCTAATTTAAAGAAACATATCAAGGTAAATTTCATATTTCTATTTTCTAGACACTGTGTGTCTTAAGTATTAAGTGGAAATACGTCACATGGTCTTGCCGAGACTAGTCGGAAGTCTGCCATGTGGAGAAGTCCCATGGTAGGTCTTGCCCAACTTGGGGGAGGATGCTCTACAAGCATGGAGACCGGGGAAGAGGGGCCTCTGCCTAAGGAAGATGCTGTTTGCCAACAGGGAAACATATTTCAGCGGAAAATATGTCGCAAGGGGTTGCCTACAGGGAACCAACGCATGCGGAGCATCTATCCCAGAATGGGGGTTAGTTAGCACCAGTATTGGGCTGGCAGTGAGTTTCTCTGCCAAACTCACCTCCTGGTGTGCAGCTATTGCCGCTATGTACACCTTCATGGTTCATCGGAGCCGTCCGGGTTTGAGTACGTGTGTGAGGTCGGGGCGCTGGACCTGCCATAGAGAGATAGAAGCCGGTGGTTGGGGTGAAGGCCGAACACACTGGTTATATGACCCAGGGAATGAAGAAAACTGCTCTTTTGTTTGAGTACCGCAGCTACTGGAGCGTGCAGCAAAACAAAATGGAAAGGGAACAAAAAATGATCTTCCTGGCTCTCCACAGAGGGATGGAGTGGTCTTCTTACCAGCTCCAGGGCAGTGGATCCTCACGTCCCTGGGCCGCCAGTCTCAGGGGCGCTAGGAAGTTTTCTTCTACGTGGCCGGCCTTGAGACGGGTGGCATCTGCTTCCTGCAGGGGGCTCGGTGCCTTGGCGACAAGCAGACGGGGTGCAGGATCTTGAGCCGTGCCAGGCAGGATGTGTTGAAGGCCTCCATCTGCTGCTTGACCATCAAGAACTGCTGGGCAAAGTCCCCGATGGTGTCGCCGAATAGGCCGGCCTGGGAGATAGGGGCGTTTAGGAAACGTGTCTTGTCGGCCTCGCTCATCTCGACCAGGTTCAGCCACAGATGGTGCTCCTGGACCAACAGAGTGGAAATCGTCTGTCCGCTGTGACCTTCGTTGCACGGAGGGCAAGGTTGGTCGCTGAGTGCAGCTCCTCCATCAATCCCGGGGCAGAACTACCCTCGTGCAGTTCTTTAAGCGCCTTGGCTTGGTGTACTTGCAGGAGAGCCATGGTGTGCAGGGCAGAGGCGGCTTGTCCAGAGCAACGTAGGCTCTGGCCGCCATAGATGATGTGAACCTTCAGGCCTTGGATAGAAACTTCGGGCATCCGCACCAGGTGGCGGTGCTCCACAGGCATAGGTGCAACACGAGGGCCTTATCCACTGGGTGCATCGCCGAGTAACCCCTGAGGTTCATCAAGGGTAGTGAGAGCGGGGGAGCTGAGAGATCTGGACGTCAGTGAAAGGTGCCTCCCACAAACTCGTCAGCTCCTCGTGCACTTCCAGGAAGAAAGGCACTGGGGTGGGGCGTGGCTGTGAGCATGGCCCGGGAAAGCATGTCCATCATTTCAGCGTCCGTCTGTGACTGGGTGACCATGCCCGAAGTGGGAAGCCAATCGGAGTTTCTGCGTCAGACAGGTTTCCACTCTCCGATGCTGCGGCTAAGAGCTCATCACCTTCACGTACACCGAATAAGAGGTCGTACTCGCCTACGGCCTCATACCCATAGGTGGAAGGACCGAGGCAGGGAGCGGCTGGGATGGCTTGCTTTCCTACGAAAGGTCATGGCCTCACAATGAGGACATGAAGCATCCACGAAAGAAGTCTCGGAGTGCCCAAGCACAAAAAACAACGATCATGGCTGTCAGATGTCGAGAGATGTCGACCGCAACCAGGAATAACACACAGCCGGAATGGCATCTTTAAAAAGACGTAAATTCTCATTGGCCTTTGATCAGAGGCGTCTCGGGCTCTCAAGTGTGACCCCTCGTGTCACAACATCGACACAACATCGAGTGAGTGCCAGATATATTAATATAATTGTTACATACATTACGATTTAAATTGGTGATTAGTGTATTGAAAATAACTTTTCAATCTTTTCATATCTGTTATCATGTCTCCCTTTTATTTTTTTGGAATTAGATTCATGTAGCGTTTATCATAGATAAGTGATGTATTTTAAAAGTTGGCACACAGTATTCATAAATGGTGCATAAGTTTTGGAACTCAGTACTCAATACTCACTACTCATGAGTACTTTTAAATGAACCACTCTTTTACTCTTACTTGAGTACTTTTTAGGACAGCTACTTTTACTCTACTCACATAAAATTTTTTGGGAAGTATCAATACTTCTACTTGAGTATGATATTTCAGTTCTCTTTCCACCCCTGCAAATGACTTGTTCTTGTCATCTGATTGTGGCTGCATTTCTCTTCTAGTGCTTTTAGATCTTATTGCTGCCTTTAACACAATAGATCACGACATTCTCTTGGATAGGCTTGAGAATTATGTTGGCATTTGTGGACTTGCATTAGCATGGTTAAGGTCCTATTTAACAGTACGCTACCACTTTGTCTGTGTAAATGATGAATCAAATCAAACAAAAGGTTTAGGGTCTCTACTTTTCTCATTAAATATGCTTCCCCTGGGAGATATTATCAGGAATCGTGGAATATGTTTCTACTGTTATGCCGACAATACCCAATTTTATATTTCTTCGAAACCTGACAAAATGTCAAAATTCTCCAAATTAGCAGTGTATCAATGAAATTAAATATTGAATGGCCAGAAATGTCCTTCTACTCAATTCCGACAAAACACATGTACTAATTATCAGACCAAAAACCTCTAAAAATAAGACACGAAAATATAATTTGACTCTCGATGGATGTACTGTTAAATTGTCTTCTACAGTGAAAAACTTTTTAAATGTTATATTTTAAATGTTATACCAATCTATCCTTTGAAAATCAAATGTCCAGTGTCTGTAGAACAGCATTCTTCCACCTCAGAAATGTTGCTATATTACAACACATGCTCTATGTTGCTGATGCCGAAAAATTATTTAATGCGTTCATGACCTTAAGACTAGACTATTGTAATGCATTACTGGGAGAATGTTCTGCAAGTTCAATAAATAAACTTCAACCTCAGGATATCCCAAGGATAGCTGTCCGGCTCTGGATCCAGCTCCGTTCCTGCTAGGTGTCACTGAGTGACAATGACTCCAGCTGGTGCCAGCCAGACATCATTTCAGTCTACTACGATTGTCTTCAGAGGATGAACTGATGCCAACTCCAACCGTAAAACATGGGATAATTCATATGCCACTGCCTCAACCTTGGACCTAGGATGGACCTCACCGAAATTACCTGTTGGTTGAACTGTGATGCACCTCACTGATCTCTGCCTGCATCACCTTGGTCTATTGATGGACTACACTCTTATAATGGAATACATAGACTATCATTTCATTGCCAACAGAAGCCTTAATCAGCCAACTAACAATGGGCAATGCATGTGAGCTTCTGCTGTTAATCCAGGATTGACTTCAAAGACATTAATCTTACATTTCAAACAAAATCTTTGTTTAAACAATGGCCCTTTAAACATACTTTTTTACTATTTTTAAACCATCACTTGCACTACACAAAAAAACGAACATTGACATTATATTCATGCTGTTTAGCCAGAGGGGAACTGGCCCCCACAGTGAGCCTGGTTTCTCCCAAGGTTATTTTGAACCAATCAACCAACATCTTATGGAGTTTTATGTTCCTTGCCACAATTGCCTTCAGCTTACTGACTGGGGTTCTAAATACAATTATTATTTACCTTTTTATATTTATACACAAATTACAACCATATTTTAATCATCCTACATAATGATGACACTAAGACTTTATAGATATTACAGTTTAATTTTCTGTTAAAGCATAATTATCTGTAAAGCTGCTTTGTAACGATGTGTTATGAAAAGTGCTATCCAAATAAAAATGACATATGACAAATTTGTTCACAAACTTTAGCTTAGTAAGTGCACATGCATGCGCACACACACACACACACACACACGCAAGCACACACACAACACATACAGAGAGAGAGAGAGAGAGAGAGAGAAATGTACCTGTAAAGCAGACGGGGCACTTGAAGGTTCCTCCCATCCCCTCAAAGCTGTGCTCGATCAGGTGACACTGCAGCTTCGCAGGGGAATCGAAACTCTGACTGCACATTTTACACTCATGATTGAGACCTTCCTCTGAGAATACACAAATACACCATGTGTTATTTTAAAGGTGAACTCAGCAACATTTTGGTGTGTATCTTGAACTTACACTGACACCTAGTGGCATGGAAGCAACATCATTCAAACTCAATAGATTAAATTTACAGATGCCATTGTAGAAATTAATTATACACGTGAGACATTATTGACTTATTGACTTTAATCCATGAGTGAAAGTGTCCAATAACAAGGCAGTTATTGTTTATATGGTTAATTTACATGAACTGTCCGAAAGAATAATTTTCACTTAAAAGATTTGGGTTTTCCCAGCTCTACATGGGAGAGAGAGGAATGTTTTTGGTGAGTGTGTTTGAATACTTCCTCGACTCCACTGCTGTGTTCACAATACAATGTGACAAAGTGTTTCGCGACATTACAGCACTACTTGTTGGAGAATGTAGCTTGTTACTGGAAGAGATACACTACTGTTAGTTAGTAATGTCACTATTTTTTTAACTACTCTCCAACAGTTAACATTCATTAACATGAATGAATGACATTATAGGTGAAGTGATCCGTGACTCGTGAAGGTTTGTGTCTGGCATATGAGACTGTTACTGTCAGTCACACACTACCAGCTGCGGCCCACCAAACCACCACAGATGGGTGTTTAACAAACACACTTTAAACACTACACTAACACACCTGGGGTGACAGCACATTTAATAAAACATAGGTCATCTCATGCTACATCAGAAAAAGCTCTTGTCCACTGTAAATGAAGCAGCAGTATGTTACTCTCGTCATCACTTTGTCAACCAACATCATTTTTTATTCTGTACACAAATTTATAATGTAGGCAGCCTGATCTCATGAAATGTACGTGGATGTGGTGATATTTTTGTAAAATGATATGATGTAGCATTTCAGAGGTCAAATGTCCACTGTGTAGCACTAAAAGCAAATTAAATGTTGTCCAAAACAGATTAGGTTTTTAAAATATCTAGTTGTATCTCGACCACTCATACGCCAGAAACCTCCACAGACATTGAGAATAATTTGAGATGAATGAGATCACAAAGCTGAGCACAAAATCCACTGTGCAGCCTGCAATACATGTAGACTATATATTTAAAAAATGTAATCACAGTATTTGCACTTTAATGATCATGCTGGGCCATGTGGCAAACTGTTTATCCAGACAAGTGAAGCGTCTTTCAAAACATGTCAAAATAAAAGTACGATTAAAAATAAAAGCACAATGCCTCAAATTTAAGAAACTGCAACAAAAATATATTACAACTGTATATTAAAATGTAATATTCACTGCAGTAATATTAATAACAATAATAAATAATTATTAAATAATAGTGTGTGGGCACTAAATGCATACTTTGAGTGTACTTGCAAGTTCCGACTGTCTGATCAGCTCTTTATATGCTATGGAGGACACACAAAAGGAATGTCTGTCTCCAAGCAAAGACTTTCTCAATGGATTGTCGATGCAATTACCCTGGTTTATGAGTCGCAGTGTAAGACTTTCCCAATTCACTCAACTAGAGGCATGGCCATGGATGAATGTTGTGTCCTTACAAGACATATGTTTTGCGGCAGGATGGTCTTCTCAAAACACATTTGCAAGGTTTTACATCCTAGACGTAACGTCTCTTTCTTCACAAGTCCTCTCTGTTTAAAGCACTTGCTATTCATTGGCCAAATATATATATATATATATATATATATATATATATATATATATATATATATATATATATATACTTATGCCCTTCCCTTTAAGTACGGGCTCCCCATCATTTTCACAACCGTCTGCATTCAGGCCGTTATAATTTACCATATAGGCGCAAGCACTTTCATTATAAATAAACTCCCTTCCCAACTGGGTTCATCAGGAGTTAATTTATACTATATGACTATAGTTCATATATTCGTTATGAGTGCTCTCCTCCTGGCGAACACGAGGATCACTCACAGTAGCATACTTATGTCGGTCACCGTCCCACAAGACCAAGTATCCTCTCTGGGAGTTATGTTGTGTAGTGTGGAGTGATGGGATTCTGTTCCCCATATGTGTAGCTACGCATTGTCAAGTGTACAGAGTCGTAAGAGAATGTTTCGGTTACGTACGTAACCTTGGTTCCCTGAGACGAAGGGAACGAGACATTGCAAACGCTAGCCGCACTACAATACTTATTGAGAGTAATAAGAGTTATTGAGGCATGAGCGATGCGCTCCTTGTTCTCAGTCAGAAATTCTGAGGAAATTGTGTTTGTGCACCTGTTTTTATAGCGGACAGTTTCACGGAAAAACAGGCGGGTTCAAACACTATAGTCAATATTAGAATACTGGCATTATTGTAGAGAGGTTTCAACTAGGTCGTGTAAGAAGGCACACAAAGTCTCAGGGAGGTTACATACGTATCCGAGACGTTTTACACACACAGAGATACAAACACACACATACACACTCTCTCTCTCTGTGTGCGTCTTTGCATCAGTTTCTCCACTCGCCCTGTGAACTGCTCGCATCAGGGGGAAGTTCATTAGCTCAGCTAAATCAGAATTAGTCTCTTCATTGTGATGGCTGAACTTCATTAGACGGGCCCTTCACAATTCAGCAGGGAGCCGAGATGAATCAACACAGGACATATCTGCCTCACACAGCACATTCACACTCTTCCTCCACACTGTTCTCTCTCTCCCCCTCTATTATAACATTTTTTCGATAATTTCAATTTCTATCACAATTTCATTGAAATCAAGATGAAATTGCTCAAAAACAAGAATCAGACATCTGCATATAATTACTGAGACAAACTGATATTTTATACTACATTTGCATGTGATCTGCATTAAAGCTGTTGTGTGTCAACGTTTCACCCTATCCCAGTTTAATATGCAGAGACAACTATAAATAATCGTTAATTTCCCAAAAAGTGTGAACACTGTGTCTTTGTGGTACTATACATATTCTATACATAGTATAATCATATTGTACTCTTCAGACTTTACCCGAAAACAGTCAACAAATAACGTCTCGGTTACGTATGTAACCTCCATTCCCTGATGAAGGGAACGAGATGTCGTGTCGAAGAAGCGACACTAGGGGTCTCTCTTGAGCGCCGAATATGCCTCTGATCTATGAAAAAAGGCCAATGAGAGTTGCCGAACTGTATTTGCATACCCCGCCCCCGGACATACAGGTATAAAGGTGAGGGAAATACGCTTGTTCATTCAGGATTTTTCTGAGGAGCCGGGAGTGTCCGGCCACCTCAGCGGCTCGGCTCAGCGATGTGGCCGGGTGGACACGACGTCTCGTTCCCTCCATCTGGGAACAGAGGTTACATACGTTACCGAGACGTTCCCCATCTGTCGTTCACTTCGACGTCGTGTCGAAGAAGCGACACTAGGGGTCCACTTCAATTCACGCCATGCGCTGAGCCGTGTACGTGTACTGCTGACACAGGAGCGGGCAGGTATTTCACGTGCACAAGCGACCAACTGTGTTTCAGACTGCATGTACCCTTCCCCAATGCCCCAAAAAAGTCATCGGAATCCTTTTGGTTACCCTAGAGGGGAACAAGGCGACGCTTGCCAACTTGGGAACGGGCCAAGCCTGGCTGGGCCTCTTTTCTCTCTATGTTTTCTCGGCATAGAGCAAGAGCAGCAGGGGCACTTACCGCATCGCTGGGAAGGGGGTCTTACCCGAATTCCTATTCTTTCAGGGGGAAAAAACCCTGCGGAGGCCACACCTTCCCGAAAGGGGAGGTAAAGGTGGCAAAATACATCACATGGCCTCTTCGGGCAGCCCAGGGGAGGTATCAGCGTTAGACACCGCGCTCTCCGATGGAGCGGCGAGCTTATCCACCTCGATCTCCAGAGGATAGGCAGACTGGCCGTGAGCCGAGCCGCTGTTGCCTCGAGCAAGGACGGGAGTCAACGAGCGTGCCGGGGGGCGGGTGGTCCGAGGGGGCGTACCCGGCAGAGCTGCACCCGCTGCCCTACCCAAATCGCCTCCATTGCCAGCCGCATCTTCCTCAATGCCGTGGGAAGAAGGAGCGACATGGGGGGCAGCTGGAGTGGCATGCTTTCTGTTGAAAGCAAGCCGCGACTGCAATGTTGCCGCGAGAGCATGAACCATCCACAAACGCTGCCTCAGTGTGATCGGTGCCCAGACACACGAGACAACGCCTGAGGCCGTCTGAAGCGGAGAGCACTCTACAGCATCCAGGAACTACACAGGGGCAGAATGGCATCTTTAAAAAGATGCGTCCTGAAAAGGACATTCAACGCCGCTGTGTATTGCTCTTTTAGAGAAATAAACTCTTTTATAGAGAAAATTGCTCTTTATAATAAAACTCTTTCAGAACTCTGCGCTGTCAAATCACAGCTACATGTATGTCCAGTCAAAATCACAGCCAGAGTCAAAACAGATTGTGCTACAAAGAAAAGACATTATTCATTATTTTATTACCAGTCATTTATCATTTATCAAACAATAAGGTCTAAAATGGATCAGATGATGTTGATCTTAAAATCTAGTGACTGTGTGATGGTTAGGTTTAAGGGTGGTGTTGGGAATAGAAAATATAATTTGCTTGATATGAAATCAGTGGAAGACTATGACAACAAACCTGTATGAGTGGGTGCGTGTAATATATACATCCACAAAGGAATTTTGTGGCACTAGAGATGCAGAATTACACACATCAGTTTTTTTATTTTCAAATGATGCTAAGACAATAACAGTTTTTATTAACATTAACATTATTGCTCATATACCTACAGCTCCAGCCTTTTTCACACACTTTCGAGCAACCCATCTCATAAAATTGTGCAGTATCTGTCAGCCAGCCTTCTTATTGGGATAGTTCACACCAAAATGAAAATTCTCTCATCATTTACTCACACTCATGCCATCTCAGATATCTTCTGCAGAACACAAACAAAGATTTTTCAAAAAATATCTCAGCTCAGTTGGTCCACACAATGCAAGTGAATGGTGATCAGACATTTGTAGCTCCAAAAATCACATAAAGGAAAAATAGAAATAATCCATATGTCTCCAACGGTTAAATCCATGTCTTCAGAAGCAAGGTGTGCGTGAGAAACAGAACAATATTTAAGTCCTTTTTTACCCAAAATCTCCTCTTTAACTTTCACTGTCAGATGTGAAAATGAAACTAAACAGGCACCACATGTGACTTTCAATTGTAAAATTGAAAGCGAAAGTGGAGATTTAGATTTATTATCTGTTTCTCACTCACACCTTTTATATTGCTTCTGAAGATATTGATTAAAACACTCAAGAATATTACTTTAGTTTCCTTTATGTGATTTTTGGAGCTACAAATGTCTGATCACCATTCATTTGCATTGTAAGGACCAAAAGAGATGAGATTTTCTTCTAAAATCTTTGTTTGTGTTCTGCAGAAGAAATAAAGTCATTCACATCTAGAATGACATGAGGGTGAGTCCACTAAATTTCTTATCCAACCCATTTCAAAATAATTCTGGCAAACTTGCCGCAAATTTACCACTCATTATTTTCAAATGCAAATGAGCTTGCTTTTAGCAGCAAATGTTTGACAGAAGTTTGCAGTTCTACACCGGTATAGATGAGCCTGCAGCAAACATTTGGTGACAATAAAGAGAAATTTGCAGCAAGATTGTGGCATCTCTAGATTTTTTGTATGGCACCAAATGTGTCGTCAGCGCATCCTAGCCTAGTTCATGCTCAAATGGTTCCTCATACAGCTTTGTCACACAGCATCAATACAGAATTTTTCTTGCAATGTTAGAATTCTTGTAACAGAAAATTGCCGAAGCTGATTTGCAGGCATTTCAACAATGGGTCGTTCACCAAAGTTACAAATCACTTGTATTGCTTGGACCTACAGAGCTGAAATATTCATCTAAAATCTTTGTTTGTGTTCTGCTGAAGAAAGAAAGTCACACATCTGGGGATGGCATAAGGGTGAGTAAATCATGAGAGATTTCTCATTTTTGAGTGAACTATTCCTTTAACTTTTACAGTTGTTGGGTGTCATTGCAACACACAGTAGTAGATGATTTCAACATACAAATGTAACACGCTAAACATCACATTACCTACTAAGAACATATACTGATGTGAGTGAAAACACTGGAGACTGGAAATTGAAAACAGGCATACGCTATGAATCAAGGAACACTTCTGTGTCCAAGACAAAGCTGGATACAGATGATAAAAGTAAAGAGAGAAATATTTCCTCTTTCTGTTGCTGATGCCTGTTGTCATAGTTTCACAGTTAAAAATAGGCAAAATCACCAATCACATAAAGAACAAGACACAATTAGCAAACGGATCAGATTGTTGTGCCACATGCCAAATGAATGAAACAGCACGTGGGAGCGGCTCCTGTGAGATGATCAAACAGCGGGCATCACATTGTGATGTGATATAAAACATGCTTAACCAGCAAAACACTAATCTCAAGCAGCAGGTGTGAAAACGATCTTACAGTATATTGTGAACAATATTAAGAATCTGCATTAGTTAAAAAAAACACATTTTCTCAGCACTTTTCAACATGTGGATTATCTGAGACACACTTTACTTGAACAACTACAACGATGAACAACAGCAAATATCTAAAAGACATGATTATATGACACACAACAAAGACCATTGAATGAAAGGACTAGTTTGAGGTCTTTTAAGACGAAAAAGTTCAAATGGAGTTTAAGTGTAAAATTGCAAACAAAGACAACGTCGTGTCTTGAGTGTCGGTAGTATTTTTCTTTCTACATGAATGAAATATCTTTTGGCATGATGTTAAACGGCATTGCTTGCATTAGCGGGGGAGTTTGAGGGTAGGCGCCCTTGTGGGATCATGTGTTTGTGTGTGTTTGCATTGATGTGTGAAGGGGGTGGGGTGAAAACTTGAGCTGCTGTCTGCACCTCACAATAACACAAGAGAGAGACTTGCTCCCTCTGCGCTCGCAATTATTTTCTCATGCACAGGCGCAGAAAAAGATTTCTGTGTCACTCCTGCTGGATGTGTCTTGGACTGGCTGACAGCACCTCTGCCCATGCTGCCCCCCACCTAGTCACATTTGCAGTGCATACCCCGGTAAATTTCAGGTCATTGGGTACGTGTGATCAGTGCAGCCCATGTTATGCTCCTGATGTAAGAGGAACAAACCACAAAAAGCACTTTCCACAACTAGGGTGCAAAATAGGGGCTTGTAACATGGAAAGACAATGAGCAGTGCAGTTTATTTATAAAGTGACAACAAAACAAATATAACAAATAAACAAAAGACTTGACTAGACTATGACTTGACTGTGACTTAGAGCAGGGGACGGCAACCTTTTTGACATGAAGTGCCATTTGTTGTTTTCCTGGTCAATGGCGGTGCCGACACTGCTGAACCACTGTAAGTCCATTAAGGGCAACTTAAATGTATCTTTCTGGCATATTTCACAGTTTACCAAAGACAATGGGACATTTAATACGTAATACAGTATAACTTATATTAGCCTTCTTATGTAAGCATAATTGTAAATGGTAATAGAAAGACAACATGTTCTTATTAAACAGATTATTTAATAAAACTTGAATAAAGTAACATCACAACGCATTAAAACTTAAATATGCCTAATCAAATAATACAAATTTGGTTAGAGGAGATTAGAGTAAGAGTGTGCAATGAAAGATTCCTTCTCTCTCCTCCTCTTCTTTCTTCCTCCAATGGATGTTTCAAATTGGCTTGCCTATAGTCTTTTTATAAGGCAGTAACAAATTGCATGTAAGGTTACAATTACACGGTGCCTTGAACTCTAACCAGATGATCTATTAATATTTTGATGGGTCTATGAGTAGTTCAATACCGATGCCCGTCATTTTAATCCTGTTCTGTGTGCATTTGCATTTGACAAAACACTTCAGGCTACACGAGAGTCGCTTATGATTCACATAGCGTACATTCACGTTACATGCATTTATTGAGTCACTTCCATTAATCTCTATGATTGAGCATCAGTACATCTGAAATATCTTACTAAAGCCATCATTATTTCTAGAATTCAATTCTGAAAATGTTGGCGCCTCGACAAGTTTACAAACAACTTCCATGTTTGTCAGTATTTCCATATTTTTCATGTTGAGAAGACAAACTCTGGACATATTTGTGATCCGACCTTTGGACTGGACAGCTCCCGTAATGAAGCACTTAAGGTCTACTTTCTAATGAGTGATCCACGTGCTGCTATAGGGAACAGACATTACTGCATCGTAAAATAACAAGCTATGTTATTAAGATGATCATTAAAGCTTCAGTTGCAACGTTATCGGGAAATCCAGCCAATGTCACAAATCTGCTTATTTGATTACTGATCACAAAACTGTTGACATCTTACATATTTCTTATTAGGGCTGCCACCTAATAGTCAACCAAACATTAGTCAATGAGAAGAGTCTTGGTCGACCAAGTTTTGATTGGTCGGTTGGTCGCAGAAAAAAAAAATCCACAGGAAACCGACGAACTGCTGGATGGACGTTAGGTGGTATTATGGGGTAATTTTTGTTAAGCAGGGTTAGGGTTAAGCCTACACAATAAAGCAATTTTTATTTATTTAAACAAAAAATTCAAATGAAACTGGAAAAAATTAATTTCAATTAAAATGCGTATTGTTCAACTTTTTGAAAGATGGTTTTTACAACAGTTGTGAAGGGCAACATCTCTTTGGAAACCAACCTACTTAATCTATCCAGTCTCTACCAGTCGTGTATTTCGTTGTCTGGGAAAATGCATCATGTATGTAAATAAATATATATATAAGTAACCACCTTTCCATTTACCGTCAGGCAAGTATCTGTCTAAACATGCAGGTGGGAAATTCCTTACACAAATTAAGACATAGAAACTATTATAAATGTAAAAATAATTATTATAATGATGATAATAATCATGGTTTGGGGTGAAAATTGTATTATTTTATGTTTTAATCACAGATGTATATAGGCAGCAGATTTGTGGTCACAATGAACTGCTCTGTGGAAATAAAGTGAACTGAACTCAAATCACCTCCTGAGCTGAGGCGTCTGAGGTCATTTGCAGCACTCATAGATGATACTGTTCTCGCAAAAAAAAGGGCATTGTGACGGTGGAATGATACTTTATGGGGCTTCAGGGGTATTCCCTGAGACATGTATAAGTCTAAAAGGAACATTTTGATATTTTATTAAAGTGAGAATGACTGTTGGTTACCAACTAGTAAGTTTATTGTCTTTCCTTGTCATCCGTGCCAGAGATGATGGCATCTGATTAATTTTCACAAAATTAGAACAAAAATATATTTGTTTATATATTATATATAGGCTCGTAACATGCTGGTTAATAAAGCTAAATTTAGAAGGAAAAAACGTGGTCTAAAGGCGCTTTGGAACCATGTTAACTTATGCGGCACCTCATGTCTACTCGCATGCGGGGAAAAGAGGCAATGCGTGCGGAGTGGGACAGTGCATAAATGAAGCATGTTTGGTGTTAGAGAAATATATTCAAGAATTCAGCACAGAAAGATTAGAGCTTGGTGTACACAGCACTGTTGTTTTGTCACACTGATCACTAGAGACGATGAGAGGGTACAACCGTCTTCATGAATCTTGCAGTGCAAATGGAATCAATCCGGGGTCTGGACCCAGACCGCAGTAACCTAATCGCTTGCAAGGCAGCTAACATTAGCAAGTACAGTCTGACCCTACGTTTCCACTGGTGGGATGTGAGCGAAGCTGAGAGAGTGTTTTCAATTAATTCCTATGGAAGCAGAGCGCCACTCTCACAAGGTGGATTGTAGGATTGACAGCGATGCGGAACAAGACGTTTCCTAGCGTTGTGAGCGTCTTTGAGAGGATTTCCACATCAACATTCCAAAAAGGCACAAAATGACTAATGTTCTGCAGGGAACAGCTGCATAAACAGGGATTTGTGCAGCTGGAATTTGTGTCTGATGATGGTGTAAATAGCTCCATTTTCAACTTTCAAAGTGCATGCTTTCCACATCTCCTCATGAACACTTGTGCTACTTGTCCAGTGAAAAGTCTACACTCAACTCTAAAGTCAGTGTTTGCTTTGGATGAATTGATCTTCCCCTGACCACTGCCAGTAGAAACACAGCTCTGATGTGCTGCCAGAGCTGTCAAGATCACACAAAACACACAAACACAACAACAGCAGAAAGCACATAGAGGTCAGAGCGTGATGAACTCACACAGCCTGACAACATGGAAAGACTGTCTTTCAAAATAACATCTACATGCGGTTTCTTCTTTCTTCACATCGCCTCATGCAGCTAGTTAGTCGCCTTTTAACAGTTATTTTTAACCGAAAAATCCTGATCAGATTCACATTTATTATTGAAATATTCTCATTAATTCTGCATTTTGGACTCACTGAACATGTTTACATGCACATTCTTAAACCAATTATGCTTAATAAGACGACAACGTTTGTGGTCATGTAAACGCTTAAAGCAGCTTTCCTTTATCATTGTAAGGCCATAAATGGCTTAAGAATAAACTAGCACGGGTAAACAATACAATACCAAATTTATGCATACACCTATGCTATTTTTTGTGGTGTTCAGTCGCAAAAGTAACGAGGATCTAGAGCAATTTATCAGTGTAAAACCATCAATTTTTCTCTTCAAAATGTAATGAAGTAAAAGTCTACAGAAATATGTATACTTAAGTAAATTATAAATACATTTATAAACTACTTAAGTACAGTAACTACACTGGTGGCCAAAGTTTGGAATAATGTACAGATTTTGCTCTTATGGAAAGAAATTGGTACTTTTATTCACCAAAGTAGCATTCAACTTATCACAAAGTATAGTCAGGACATTAATAACAGGAAAAATGACTTACAATTTGAAAGAAATGTTCTTAAACTACCTCAAAGAGTATAAAATAATCCTCCACTTACAGCAATGACAGCTTTGCAGATCTTTGACATTCTAGCTGTCAGTTTGTCCAGATACTCCTTTCACCCTACGCTTCCTGTAGCACTTGCAATAGATGGCATTTCTCACGCACCTTACAATCTAGCTGATCCCACACAAGCTCAATGGGGTTAAGAACCATAACACTCTTTTCCAGCTATCTGTTGTCCAATGTCTGTGTTTCTTTGCACACTCAAACCTTTTCTTTTTGTTTTTCTGTTTCAAAAGTAACTTCTTTGCAATTCTTCCCATAAGGCCTGCACCCCTGAGTCTTCTCTTTACTGTTGTACATGAAACTGGTGTTGAGCGGGTAGAATTCAATGAAGCTGTCAGCTGAGGACATGTGAGGTGTCTATTTCTCAAACTAGACACTCTGATGTACTTATCCTCTTGTTTAGTTGTACATCTGGTCTTCCACATCTCTTTCTGTCCTTGTTAGAGTCAGCTGTCCTTTGTCTTTGGAGACTGTAGTGCCCAACTTTGTTTGAAATCTTTTTTTGGGACATTTTTAAGCATTGTATAGCCTTCATTCCTCAAAACAATTATTGACTGATGAGTTTCTAGAGAAAGCCATTTCTTTTTTGCCATTTTTTTTTTTACCTAATATTGACCTGAAGACATGCCAGTCTATTGCATACTGTGGCAACACAAACACAAAGGCAATATTAAGATTCATTTAACAAACCAAATTGCTTTCAACTGTGTTTGATATAATGGCAAGTGATCTGCTAGTACCAAATTAGTATTTAACATGATTACTCATGGATACAGTGTTGAAGTGATGGCTGCTGGAAAAAGGGCCTATCTAAATTTGATCAAAAATGACTTTTTTCAAATAGTGATGGTGCTGTTTTAACATCAGTAATATCCTGACTATACTTTGTGAACAGTTGAATGCCATTTTGGTGAATTAAAGTACCAATTTCCTCCTGAAACAGCAAAATCTGTACATTATTCGTAATTCGTAAGTATTTGTAATTCGTCACTTTACACGTCTGACATACAGTAAGACTAATGTGGATTTTACAGCTCACATTATTTGGTCTTGGGAGAATTTGATGAGAAATCATAATTTCACATCTAAGGAGAAACATCTGAGGAGCAGGAAGGCTAAAAAGGCTGAAAGTGTCCGTTTGCTTTCCATTTAAAGGAATAGTTAACTGTCATCATTTACTTAACCTCATCATCCCAAACATGTATGACTTTCTTTCTTCAGCAGAATACCAAAGGAAAGATTTAAAAACATCCCAATCCCTCTTTCAATACAATTACCATGGATTATTCCACTTTCAAGCTTCAAAAAGTTAAAATAAGTATTATAAAAGTAATCAATGTGATTATTTAGTCGCAACAACTGAGGTATAAAAGAGATCCTAGTGTTTTTTGTATTGCTATTGGAGTGTGAACCCACTGAGATTAGCTCACCAACAGACTGGAGAAATGTAATGGGTGTAAGGAGAATGAAGTTGACGGCTGCCTCTGTCAAAGTGAGGTTTAAACATTAGTTTCCTAATATGAAGTAGTACAGGTGGCAAATAATTATTTTTTACAGTAAGAACTCAAATGCTTATGAAGCACAATCCATAGAATGATAAACACAAGGAGCAGAAACAGATCTGGATAAAAAAATGTGAAGATACTGGATGCATGGAGTGAAACATTACACTGGCTTGTTCCTGCAGTCTGTTCACAGGCTTCAAGGTCGTCTGCGGTGGGCCGTTGGCTCCATGATTCAGTAGCGGCATTAAGAGCAATTCACCTGCTTGCGGCATCCCAGCGGCGCAACTTCCTCCCAGGAAAGCAGGTGGAGCGTTAAAAACCCTCCACATATGGTGAAGTCAAGCTGCTCTGAGGCTGCCACGTGTCTGCTGCTAGGATTGCTGCTCCTAAAAGGTCCAGCTGCTCAATGGGAAGAGCTTCTAGATTACTGCATCCCTCGGAAAGAGCACTGGCCCATTCACACCAGAAGGCCATTTTAGACTCAAACCCCCACCCCTTCCCTCTCACAGGCTCTGGATCCACAGCAACATTTGGTCTTCCACTGCCGCTTAATCAAATTCCTCCATCTGTCCACAGTTTTATAGCACAACAGGATGACATGCCTCCAAGTGGATATTGGAGAAGAGGGCCAGAGACTCATGAACTTACACACTCACACAGCTAGCATCTCGTCACAGTAACCTACAGAAATACTGCAGATCTGATCCACACATCACAAAATATTGTTCACATACAGACCACAAGCAACATGAAAAGGCTTCTTAACTAGGGATGGGCATTTTCGAGTAACTTTGTAGTTGAGTACTCTAACCCGCAAAAAATAATAATTCATGACACATACAGTACACGAAACTTATATTTTGTTTTATTCACAAATGTTACCAAGAACAGTTACAAAATAAGATAACTTCAATCTACATAAATAACATCAATTCATAAAGAGTCAAAATATTACAAGTATTGCCTTATAGCACAGATGCCATTACACGTCTCATTCTCTCATCAAACACCTCAACAAGACTCTTAATTGTAACTGCGAGATTTGGTAAGAGATTCAGAGGGAAAACCGTAGACAAGAACCAAACAAGCACTAACCATAATCCATCTTAGAACATCATGGAAATTCACACTGGTCAAAGATGGTCTTTTCAGTTGGAAATTTTTGCACCAGAAGAAACTGCTATGAGTACAAATATATATAATCGAAAATAGCATCTCCATCCATCTGCAAACAGCAGTTGCAGGGACTTACCATACAAACTACACAAACTAAAGAATCAGAAGCCAGCAGAACTGTGAATATTAATGCCAACTAAGGCCTTCTTTAGCCAAATAACAAAGGACACTGTGTCTATGTGCACCTCCATAATCAATTCGAGATGGACTTCAAAGGCACTTAATCAGTAATCTTACAGTTCAATCAATATCGTTTAGTTTTAAACATTGGCCACCAACATCAACTCAGTTCACTCAAACAATACATGATTGTTTTACTCATGGCTAACTGATATTGGCATTATATTCATGCTACATAGCCAGAGTGGAACTGGCTCCTCCTGCCGAGCCTGGCTTCTCCCAAGTTTCTCTCTCTCTCTCTCTCTCTCTCTCTCTCTCTCTCTCTCTCTCTCTCTCTCTCCATTAACTAACATCTTATGGAGTTTTGTGTTCCTTGCCACACTCGCCTTTGGCTTGCTCCTTAGGGGCCTAAAGATAAATTATTTTTAAGGCATGATTTCCATTCATGTTTTTCATTTAATCTGCCCAAGGGGACTTTATAACATCACACCATATTTTTCTGTTACAGCATAATTTTCTGTATAGCTGCTTTGAAACACGTTATACAAATAAAAATGACGACTTGAATTAATGCTAATCAATTCAAAGGTTATGATTTAACTCTTAAAAGCATGGCTCAGGTCTTTATTGACTCTGGACATTATTGAACCTTTTACCTCATGCATTTACCTATTTATTAGATTTTTTTTTTTAGTTATGGCCCCACCTATTTAGTATTCCTCAACCTATCACTTATAAATTGTGTAACAATAAATAAAAAAAAAAAATAAAAAATTGCATAAAAATATAAAACATTTTCTGAATGCTTAATTACCAAATGTGTATATGGTCCTTAGTTACCCAGGATATATACATAACTGTTGCAATATTCAGTATATTTGTGCGTCTGATCATCATATTATAAATATTTTATATCTACATAAGTTGACTATCACATAAAACCTATTTCTTTGTTTAATACAAGACAAATGATTACTATATTATATTCATTCAAATGACTAATATCAGTCAATGCTGGAAAATGATCAGTATTCAATATATACTATTTGACAAAGCAGCAATGTGGAAGTAAACTATAGCAACACAAGAACAGTATTCTCTTACTTGGGTGTATTACTGAATTTCTGGAAGTTGCATGTCTATTTAGATTCAGTATGTGCCTGAAAAATACTTATGTGTAGTTTATGCGTTATATATTGCTTAGTGTGTGTTTGACAGCCAGTTGAGTGACAAAAAATTTAGTGTGGAAGTGATAAATCCTGTTCTATCAATTGTTGCATCATATAACATATGTACTGTGGTCAAAGAAAACAAAATGACAAACATTACGCATACCATTGAAAACATGTTTAAGAAATATTGAAAAATACTATAATGGTTACAATAATCAGATTTTTGTCTCCCTGATGTTTTGCTGATACGTTTATTTTTTCCCACTCTTTGATCTTGTTTCTAAGATCTTTACCTTTCATATCAAATAATGGAATTTTGTGCAGAGCATAATGTCCCTATTGGTTCACTCATTCTAGATTGACAGCTTTTCTTGAGCCAATCAATAGTAATCTGATGACGTCACACCTTAGTGCCAGAGGTCATTTGTATGTATTGCTTAAAAAATACAATTTGCAAAACGTGTCCTATATGGTTGTCCAGTAAAGGTGGCCAAATGCATTTTGTGTGTACAGATCTCTCCTTCCAAGTTAAATCGAGGATTCTGGGAAATATACTATAGTATATATAGTTATATATATATAGTATATATAGTATATGTAGTTCCATTTAAGTGAATGCAGGCTGGAGGTTTTGTTAAAGTTTTCCTCAACAGTTGACTTTTTCGCTTATATTAAAGTGTTCTTGTTTTGCACATCATAGCCCTTTGGTAAAACTATATTTCGTGCTCACATGTACACCTATACAAATGCTGAATGACAATAAAATGAACCTTGAACCTACAACACATGCATTCTGAATCTTCACGTTTAGAGTATGTGATAACCTCTGTTTGGCTGTGTCCAAAGATCATTTGACAAAAATTTGGAGAATTCTGAACAAAATTTGTATAAGCAGAGGAGAGAAAAAAAGTGTTGGAACCTATTTCTGTCTGACATGGCAAACAGTGAATTACAATAAAACCTAAACTATCTTTAGAAATATACCAAAAAAAACAAAAAAATCAATTCAACAAACAATATTCAATCAGCACCGGTGATTTTTATGCCTAAAATATAAGCTGATTATTCCACACAGGTGATTTCCAGTACCATGAATGCTATCGATGTTGTGAGGGTCATTAGGAGAAAACATAATGAGATAATGAGAAGAGGTGGAGAGCAGAGAGTGCACAAACATACACTGATAGAGAAAGTGAGAGAGAGAGAGAGAGAGAGAGAGATGTTTTTTTATACAATGCCTCCAGGGCTTCACCCTTGAAGCAGAGCATTCATCATCATGCCTCTAATATCAGTTATTCAGTGGCTCATCTGCTTACAGCAGAATTAATTTGAGTTTTAATTATTCTCATCGCTGGAATGCTGATGAAGGAAAGTGAGCGGCAGACTGGGACTTTGGTGCACTTTTTTACCGCTGGAATTCCACATGGACAATCCCGCTTGCAAACAAGCAGCAGGCCAGTCAGCGGGGCCACATCACGACCCTGTCGCAGATGCACACCATACCGAAGGTGCGACTCGAAACATCTTTCAACTATGCGACAGATAACCATCAACATATCAAATATTATTTCCCTTATTTTATTGTGTTTTCCAGTAAAACTATTTAAACCTCTTTAACACAAAATCTATTTACTTGAGAAGCGAAACTGCGTAATAGGACTTGTTTTCAGAGAATATATTCTCAACCCTTTGGCAACATTTTGTGAAGCTTATACTTAAAACGAGATCAATATATCTTCATATACAAGTCTTGATATTCATTTTTGCAGTGATCAATAAACTAAAACAGACCACAATAGTCATGTTTCCATCCAAGTAACAAATTTGATTTATCTAAAAATCTAAATTACAAAAATCAGAATATCACAACAACAATTTGCGAATAACAGTTTTCAGCTCTTGTGTTGAAGAGGACAAAATCGTCACCACTGGGGAAACTGGTGCAAAAAGAAAAAAGTGAAGTTGATGCCACTGTGGCTCTTTTGGGGGTTTTTTTATGTTAGAAACCTCTTGTGATCAGCAGATGCCTTATATCTGGAAACAAATGTGTGATTTCAGATGCTAAGCGATGATGTTGGTCTGTTGGTTAGTCCATTTATGTGAAAAAATCCACTCCTATTCATATCTGAATGCACATTCTGGAGATTTAATTAGCAGCCATCATTTTGAATGAAAATTTGCATAAGAACACATGGATGGAAGACAGATAATAACTCTGTCAACCCATCAGAACATTTCTAAACTTATCTCAACTCAGACAAGCAAGAGAACCATGAGTAATACAGTATGATCCTAGAATTAGTGATGTCTGCTTTTGCTAACACCTCCTTGCTATGAACCATTCCAACAAGATCGCAAATCGGACTGAATGATCATGTGACAGCAGTTCCCGAGTCAACTGTGCACAGAACTGAGAACCGTCTCTCTCTATTATGTCCAATATGCAGAGAACTGATGAGCTGTTGATACTATGAGCATGTGTGTACCGAAGGTTTGTCCGGGGGGCAAATCAATATTTATATTATATTAAATTTATGGTAAAATCCGATGCACGCTTTTTTAAATCGATGCATCACATGTTAATTTTAAAGCAGATGCACCGGTGCGAATCTGTGAATCTTACCATCAATAATATTAATGCACCTGTAGTGGCAGTGCACTGTGTTACTCACCCAAACACAAAACACTATTCATTTACGGTAAAATCATACTTTTTAAAATGATTTATTTTATTTTTCAAAAACAAACTAAAAGAAAAACTAAATGTATTATCTTGATAAATATATTGCAATTTTATGTGTTAAGGTATCTACACGTTAACAAATTTGAGTTGTTTTTCCAGTAACAAAAACATTACAGACCTTTTTCATGTATTTTACAGTATAAAAATATGTTTTTGATTTGATTATATTAAAGTTTTAACAATGCATGATGCTCCTATCGCAACAGTTCTTAGGTCAGCAGAACACTGATCTGAGAACTGTATCTTTTGGACATGTCTGAAATGCATCTGATCTAAGAGCACAAGTGTACCGAGGATTTAAATGATATATTTAATAAATTAAAAGTACTAGAAATATTTTTACGAGTTGATTTAATTAAATAGCATTTTATAATGTACGTTGAGTATTTTTTTCACTGTGCATGCAATGTGTTTAGACTTTTTGAGCTGCATCATGGATTCTGATGCAGCTTATGGAGGGAGTTGATTAAGGCTAGTTTATTCTCTTTATCACCGTCTCTGTATCATGTGCTTTAGGTGAAAAACTGTTAAACAAAAGACCTAATCTATATTTGAGAGTCAAACTCAACATACGGGATCACTGAAGGAAGCACTGATGACAATATACACCCTAATTGTTTTAAATCAATAGAAACAAAGTAATAATGCACAATATGGTACAAGATATGGCTTTATTTGTATATGTTTAGGTATGTATACAATAACGGCGGGATGTTAAAATTAAGAAAGTGATGTTATTGTTGGGCGGCACGGTGGTGCAGTGGTTAGCACTGTCGCCTCACAGCAAGAAGGTCATGGGTTCAAACCCCGGTTGCCCCGGCCTTTCTGTGTGGAGTTTGCATGTTCTCCCCGTGTCTGCGTGGGTTCTCTCCGGGTGCTCCGGCTTCCTCCCACCATCCAAAGACATGCAGGCTAGGTTAATTGGTGTCTCCAAAAATTGCCCTAGGTGTGGATGTGAGTATGAGTGTGTGTCTGTATATGTGTGGCCCTGCGATGGACTGGCGACCTGTCCAGGGTGTACCCCGCCTTTCGCCCAATGTTAGCTGGGATAGGCTCCAGCCCCCCGTGACCCTGTACAGGATAAGCGGTTGAAGATGAATGAATGAATGAATGTTATTGTTACGTTCCATATCCTCTTTTGTTTATGCACTCTTATTTTTAAGTTCTGGCACCTGTTACGCTCCATATTGTCTTTTGTTTATGCACTCTTATTTTGAAATCACTCTTAGGTTCCTGTTTCCCAGTCTTGTCATGTCCTGTTTTCCCTCCATGTTCATGTGTCTGGTTTTCATTGGTTCATTGTTTGATTACTTTATTATCAGTTCTAGTTTTGTCATTGGTTTTAGTTAATTGCCTTGATTATCTTGTTTTGAGTTCTGTTTGCCCATTTGGCTTTTGTTTCCCCTTTTGGTTTTGTATTTAAGCCCTCATGTTCACCTTGTCCTTGGTTGGTTATTGTTTGAAGTTAGGTGTTTGAAGACGTTCCTTGTTGCTTCTGTATTCTACCGTGTTCCTGCCCGTGCCCTCCTTGGATGATTCCCCGTGTATATATCTTGTGTTTGTACCTTTTGTTTGTTCCAGTGTTCGCCGTTTGCTTGACTCCGTGCACCTTCTCAATAAAAGCTGTACCTGGCTCATCACTCCTTGTCTGCCTCCCCTTCGTTGCAGCTATTATGTTTGAAAGATCTGGAATGTGGAAATTAATCAGACGTCCTAGCACTGGTCCAGATACTACTTAAAGTCTGTTAGGAGTAAGTTGACTAAAATATTTAATCATAATTAATTGCATGAATTTTAAGAGTTATTACAATTAATGGCAGATTTTGAAAGTGCTGAAATTGGACTCTATGGGCCCTATTTTAAGAGCGCTATGCTTTAAGCACTGCACTATGCGATACAACATCCGCAAAGTCAGTGGGCATGGCCTTTTAGTGCAAGCATGAGCCAAGTCAAGGCGTGTGTAGAAAATGCTAATGGGCTGGTTCAAGTGCAATTTAAATTGGAGATTTATTACATTCGCTGTCAAGCAACATCAATACTATGAAGACAGCCTATTCATAAGAATTTGGTAATGTAAATGGGCTGTATGTAATGGATTAGAATAATAGAAATATGGACCATTTGTGTCTTATTTTGCCCAATAACTACATGCATGCTGTTAACACTCTCTCTCGTTTTGTCTGTCAATGCTCTAGTGCAGAGGTGCTAGGGCTGGGCATTGCTAGCCACCTCACAATACGATACGTACTGCAATACACATGTCACGATTCTAAATATCATGATACATCATGTAAATGTAAATTAATTTGGGTATAGTTATATATATATATATATATATATATATATATATATATATATATAAAATGTCCATTTTTACTTGCATACAGTATGAAATAAATGATCTTTCAGTTAATACTGTTATTCATTATACAGGGAACATTCTAACTTGTTAAATTATGGACATATCAATTTGACATTTTATTTTATCATTATTTTTTATCATTTTGGTGACATTTTAGCTTTTTTTATGTTGTCCATGTTTTACATCAACCATGATGTATTGAAATTGCATATATTATATTGCATATATACAGTATATTTCTACATGCCTAATTTGTACTTTTTATAAGAATTTACTTAGATAATGGTACTGTCTCTTTAAGACCTGTGGCGGGACTTTGCCAATCATGTTTGTTTGGTCAAATGGCTTCTGTACAGCATCCATGCTATGTGTGATTAGAATTAAATCTTTCTTTTGTTGTTTGTGATAAATAACTGACGGCAGAGAGCAGAAAGGATATTAAACATTGCACATTATTAAACAACAAATGGTTGGCTTGAATCTTGTCTTTGGACTCACATCATACAGAAAGAGTCAAAACTTAGCATGCAGTGAAAAGATCTCGGTGCTGAACTTCTATGCCCATACACCACTCAAACACTGGTGAGTGAAATCTAAACATTTACCAGCCAGTGGCTAATCACAGACATTTTTTTGTAGCAAATGGGAAGTATTTATGCACATCTGATTTTGGGAATTGCAGATAGAAAGAAAGAGAGATCTTGGCCTTTTTAAGAATTGACATTGGGATAGTAAAAATGAAGATTAAGTAGAAAATCAATATTTTTGCCCGGCCCTAGATCCAAACATGTGAGAGAGGTCCAGCATGTCTGTGTGAGAAACCGTGAATCCTGCTGGATCAGTTTCGGTCTCTTTTGTGCCTCATAGGTGCTTCTGACTGCACTGAAAATATCACACTATATCACGATCTAAGTGTCGATACAATATCGTGAGAAAATCATCACAATATATTTTTATATCTGATTGTATTGACATCTAAGAGGTGCCCAAACTTTTTCCTACGAAGAGCCAAAAATCTAAATTGATTGAGGGCAGTAGGCCAAAACAAATTGTAAAGTGTGCATTGTTGAAACAAAACTTTTCTCCTTCACATATTTCAAAATATTTTTGCTATTATATTAACAGCCTACAGAACTAATTCAGGATTTAATTCAGCATTTTTCCAGATTTGAAATTAGGAGTTTATAAAAAAAATCTTAGCAACTCCTTGTTGCCAATTGAATAATTCAATGCAAAAGTAAACATTTAACAATGAACAGAGATATGATTCGTACACTAAAAGTGATTAATGATCTGTAAAATGATTAATATATCATTAATAATGTTTTATTTAACATCAAGGCTATTTAACGCATCCTGATTACAACCCCAATTCCAGAAAAGTTGGGACAGTATGAAAAATGCTAATGAAAACAAAAATGAGTGATTTGAAAATTATATTCACCCTTTGCTATATTGAAAGCACTACAAGTACACATTATATGATGTTTTAACTTGTGAATTTCATTGTTTTTTTTTTTTGTTGTTTGTTTTTTTACAGTAATTTATAATCAGATCATTGCAACACGCTCAAAAAAGTTGGGACAGTCGAGTGTTTACCACTGCGAAACACCATTTGTTCAAATAACACTTATTAAGCATTTGGACACTGAAGACACAAGTTTAGGTTTAGAAAGTGGAATTTTCCCCCATTCATCCATTATGTAGGTATTTAGCTGCACAATTGTATGGGGTCTTTGCTGCCATATGGTGTGCTTCATAATGCCCCATACATTCTCTTTTGGCAATACAGTTTAGCACCCACACTCTCTGCTCACACAGGCATGCACTTCAAATCCAGGCAGTATGTGGTTTGAAGCTGTCCTGCTGGTAAATGTAGGGACGTCCCTGGAAAAAACCATGCTGGATGGTAGTATATGTAAAAATGAAAATCGATTAATTTACTCACCCCCATGTTATTCTAAAAACCTATGACTTTCTTTGTCATTCCATGTCATACAATGGCATTGGATGGTGACCACCTCTTCAAGCTTTAAAATGAAAGAAAAGTATAATTCGTAAGTGTAATAAATTATTCTATGTGACTCAAGCCTGGTTCTGAAGGCATATGATAAGGTTTGGTGAGAGAAACCGAAATCTACTTTTTAGTGAAAATCTTCACTGACTATTGCTCTCCTCTGCACATTCATGAGAGATCAATACAGCAGCAGAATACACAAAACTCACAAAACATGTCTGAAAAGTCTGAAGTCAAAGAGGAGATGCATTTCTATGCCCAGGAGATGCATTTCTATGCATTTCTATTTCTACGCCCCCCGTCTCCATGACCCCTTCCAGGACCAGAAAAGCTCCGAAGCGCTCCTGAGACGGGGCGGCCCAGACAGTCAGATGTTCTCTGGGCCGGGAGGAGAATCCTTGTTTTCGTTACTTTCATTTGCCGCACCGACTTCGGGCTGCGGCACCCACATTCTCAATAAAAGAGAAATTTCCTCACTCCCTGGGTCATCCAGCCGGTGCTTTGAGTCTTTTCTTAGCACCCAAGCCTTGGGACGCTCTTTTGCCTCCCGACACACTATTACCTGCTCCCCCCACCGCGAAGGCCCGCCCGGTACGTCAAAAGCACAGACTTTGCACAGGGCTTTGCACAGACTCCCGTTCAAAACGCTCACGCAGAAACAGATTCTTACCTGCGTTCGACAGCTAGATTTGTTCGCGGCAGTAGACCTGAAGGACACGTACTTCCACGTCTCCATCTTGTCTCGACACTGACACTTCCTATGGTTCGCATTGACGGCCAGGTGTATCAGTACAAGGACCTCACCTTCGGCCTGTCCCTGTCCCCTCGCATCTTCACGAAGGTCACAGAGGCAGCTCTTGCATACTCAACTACCTCAACAGAGCAGTTCAGAGCATCTCTATTCTCGGCATGGAGTTAGACTCAGTCTCAATGACGCGCTCAGTCACTGCTCAGGTGCCTCGCTCTCTTCGAGCCCGGCACAGCGGTTCCTCTGAAACAATTCCAGAGGCTCCTGGGGCATATGGCATCCTCAGCCGTGGTCGCGCCGCTCGGGTTGATGCATATGAGACCGCTTCACCATTTGCTACAGACTCGAATCCCGAGATGGGCATGGCAACACGGCACATACCATGTGACAATCACCCCCTCCTGCTGTCAGACTTTCAACCCTTGGACAGACCTCTGCTTCCTGCAGACCGTCCCCTTTCAGCAGGTGTCCAGATGTGTCGTGGTCACCCCAGAAGCCTCTCAACAGGGTTGGGGCACTGTGTGCAATGGGCACGCTGCCGCTGGCTCCTGGACAGGACCCCGGCTGTGTTGGCCCATCAACTGCCTAGAGTTGCTGGCTGTATCTCTTGCCCGGGCAAGCACGTCTTGATCCGTTCAAACAGCACCGCGACGGTAGCGTACATAAGTCGGTGGCATGCGCTCTCGTCATATGTCACAACTCGCCCGCCATCTCCTCCTTTGGAGTCAGCCGTCACTCAGGACACTGAGCACCACTCACATACCTGATCTCTGGTACTCCCTGACAGAAGCTGCTCTCTGGACAGACGTGCTGGCACACAGCTGGCCCAGAGGGCTGTACAAGTACGCATTTTCCCCAGTGAGCCTCTTTGCACTGGTGCTGTGCAAGATCAGGGAGGACGAGGAACAGCTCCTTACTGGCCCACCCTGACCTGGTTCTTGGATCTTACACTTCTCATGACAGCACCTTCCTGGAAAATTCCCCTGAGGAAGGACCTTCTTTCTCATGGATGGGGCACCCTCTGGCCCACCACGAAGCAGTAGATAGAAAGTCCCTTGGTAAGCACGACTTGATTATCAGGTTCCTGAAAGCCTGGAGACTGAACCCTCCCCGGCCAAGCCTGTTACCTTCCTGGGATCTCTCAGTGGTCCTCTTGGGCCTTTAGAGACCCCCCTTTGAGCCGTTTGATTCAGTTGAGCTTAAGGCCCTCTCCCTGAAGACGGCCCTCCTGATCACATTAGCCTCCATCAAGAGGGTTGGGGACCTGCAAGCGTTCTCTGTCAGTGACACCTGCCTGGATTTCAGTCCGGCACACACTCATGTTATCCTGAGGCCGTGACCAGGATACGTGCCCAAGGTTCCTACGACCCCCTTCAGGGACCAGGTCGTGAACCTGCAAGCGCTGCCCTGGGAGGAGGCAGACCCAGCCCTTTCGTTGCTGTGTCCGGTACGTGCTTTGGTCCACACGCAGAGCTTTAGATGTTCTGAGCAGCTCTTTGTCTGCTTTGGCGGATGGCAGAAAGGGAATGCCATCTCCAAACAGATGTTAGCCCACTAACTAACCAGACCCAGGCCTTGCCCACCCCCTTGCGGGTCTGAACACACTCAAAAAGAAGTGTGGCATCCTCGTGGGCACTGGTCAACGGCACCTCACTAGCAGACATTTGAAGAGCAGCAGGCTGGGCAACACCCAACACCTTCGCCAGATAGTTCCCTCTTCAGGCAACTCCCCGTGATGTATTTTCCGTGGTACAGTCCCCCTGTCGGAAGACCCACATCTCCCTTGGGCAGTCCCACTGCCCCTGGTCGCCGTGCTTGAAGAGCTCCCCCCTCATTAGGCAGGACCTACCACCGCGCTGCTCCCATGTACGGCTTCACAACACTTGTGGTGTATTTGCCACATGTTACCTCCACTTAGCCTGGGCAGGATGTGGCCTCCACAGGGTCTTTTCCCCCTGAAAGAAAATGACCGGGAAAGACTGCCTTCCCCGACGCATTCATAGCGGTAAGACAGCCCCAACCGCTTCACATCCTATGCGAGACATAGAGAGAGAAAAGGCAGCGGCTGTTGGGCTTGCTCCCATGCTAGTTATGTAGCACCTGTTCCCCCCTCAGGGGTGCAGGGAACCTACGGTCTGTATATGACATCTCTTTTGGGGCCGTTGGGGAGGGCTACTTGCAGCTGACACAGTTGCCTCTAGCACATAGCAGCCTGCTTGCACCTGTCTCTTCAGTTCACGTAACACAGACTAGTGTGTGGCACTTTTGAATGGGACCCCTTGTGTCACTTCATTCGACACAACGTAACCTCAGGTCCCTGAGGGAGGGTATGACACTTTGTGTCCCTCCTGCCACCTCACTAGACCTACCACTGTAAAAGGCCATGCCTTATTCTCGGCTCCTCAGTGAAAATCCCGACTGACAGACGCACGCCCGCTTACCTTTATACCCGTATGTCTGGGGTGGGGCATGCAAATTCTGTCTGCCAATTTCACATTGGCCTTTTCTCAAGTTCAGAGGTACACGAGGCTCCCAAGGAAGACCCCTTGTGTCACTTCATTCGACACAATGTCTTGCTTCCTCCCTCAGGTAACGGATGTTACGACAGTAACCATGATGTTTTCAGATGCAGCCCAAGGTAAAAGCACTTCAAGTATGCTATAAGTAAATATCTTATTCAGTATGCACTGTATGTACAATTGGTTTGATTCAGTATTTTTTGAGACAATGCATTTGCTAATGTGATTCGTGGTTGCTGGAATACTGTGTGTACTGTTATTTCCTTCTTCCTAATATATTAACAATTTCTTCATGAGCAAATAAACTACAAAAATTTGACGACTAAACAGAAATCTGAAGAAACTGATATCTACCATTTAAAATACAATATTATTTTTTAGTTTTGTGTGAAATTTTGTAAATATAGTGCTAAATAAGAGTTTTTTTGAAAGCCAATTTTATGTTTATGTTATTTACTATATTAAATTGTGTGATATAGCAGCATTGTTGCGGCCTTTTGGCCACCCTGCTATCTGCATATCTGCATTGGCCATTAAAAAACCCATATTGGTCGAACACTACTCTCCTATACGACTACAAAATCTTCCAACGTGTTTTTTTAAGTTAGGTTCCCTGGTTTGTGTGCAGCTGTGTTGTTTTCTCTGTTGTTAATATCAATGTGGTGTTCTGGTTTTACTCTAAACAAAGCAAGTTTTCGCTTAAACGCCCAATCTCACAAGAGGGGATTGCGTGAACTGTTGCTCTCGTGCAATCTCATGAATGCACATAGGTGAGCAATAGTCAGTGAATCTTTTTACAAAATTATAAATTAAATTTTGGCTTATTTCTCAGCAAACCTTATCGTATGCATTCAAAAGATGTGTCATACATTGACATGGTATGGTGACCAAGATTTTACAGCTAGAACTATTTTTACTACACTTACGTAACCATTTGAATAACAAAACTATAATGAAGTCATGCCACAAGTGAATAAATGATGTTGCGGATATTACCACCCAGTTTGGGCTCATGAGGAGGTCAGTGATGTCATGTGCAGGTGTAGGTCTGCTCATAAGTGTGAGCTCTGTCTCTGGCCACACAAATCTCTCCCTTAATGAACATCTGGGTCACCAATGCTTGCCACCTTAATTTTTCTTAATGATAATCATCATTACAGCATAAGCATCTTTCCCTCAAAAGAGTGCTGCCATTAAGGCATTCTTCATCAGAGAAGTTCAGTTGCTTGAAGAAAACGACCTGAATCACTAATGAGATCAAACCACAATTAACAACTTGCGCTCTTAATGATGGCAAATGCTGAGCATGCCACACTGGTGAACCTCGAAAATGACTGCAAGTTTTCAGTGATTTCCCAAATGAACAAACACTTTTACATGGAATTTTTGGGAAATGTTGTCATGCTAGTCAAGTTTCAATAGATTACTACAACAACAAAAAACCTTCTACAGTACAAGCATGGTCACGTTTTACTGCAGTGTATCTGAAATCAAAATGTTAATTTTCGTATGATTTGAATATTACTAATAAGGTGTTCCACAAGACCCAAAATTCGGATTAATATGTACCTACCAAATAAATAAATGGACACGAAATATTGAATTGCGTAGAAATTATGTTATTATGTTAGAAGAAAGAAATTAAGGAGTATCTAGAAAGTTTTTATTTTGCGAAAACGACCATCTGACTGCTTGATATCTTGCTTATTTAAATGAAGGGCTCTATTTTCGTGACCACGCTAGGCGCAGCATTACACAAAATGACCATGAACTGCAAAGTGCAAGTGGCCTTAGTTGGAAGTGTTTGCAGTTTTTGTGGGCATATATATATGCAAACAGTTTTGCAAAGAGTAATTTGCTATTTTCCTGAGAAAATGTAATTGCATAAAGACACTTATTTACATTTAGGGCTATATTTTCATGACCGCAATGGGCGCAGCTCTACGCACAACTACAAAGCATCACGTCTTATCCAATTTTCGTAAAAGAGCAAATTCTAAGTGCAATTTTCGTGTCATTTAAAGTGCTAGTGGGTGTGAGTGGGAGTGTTTACTTGCATGAAAATACCTAAACGAATACATGGCCATGCCCACTGCACATGTTTCCCATAGCACTGCGCTCAAGATGTAGTGCTCTTCAAATAGGGCCATTACATTAACATGTATTTATTTAGCAAACACTAAAAACGTTTCCCTCTGGCTAAACAGCAAACATATAATGCCAATAGTAGGTAGGCAATGTTTTAAACTAAAGGATTTTATACAAACTCTAAGATTAATGATTATGTGTCTATGAAGTCCATCCTGAATTGTCTGTGGAAGTGCACACAGATGGAGTGTCCTTTTTTATTTGGATGATGAAGTCTTTAGTTGGCATTAGTTTATTGTCTATGTATTCTATTTTAATTACATTTTAGTGCAGTCCATCCTATGACAAAGATAATGCTGATAGAGTTCAGTGAGTTATGCATGAGGTAGGTATTGCAGTAGTCCAGTCTCTATATAACGAGAGCCTGGACAAGGAGTTGTGTATCACGCTCTGATAGGAAATGTACTTAATACAATACTACTTTCCAAATAAGTAAATAAATACATAAGAAACATTGAATTAAAATATAAAAAATTCAAGATTGCCAGCTGTCAGATTTGGATTTCTACAAAGCAGAATATTAACTTAATCAGGTTTTGGTAATCGAGTAAATGCTTACATGATGGATTTCTTATCTTCCACAAAGAAACAAAATAAAATGGCATATTTCTAATATAATGTGTCTGGTTATAAAATATACATATCAAACTTGAAACAATAGCAAATGCCAAACTGAATTACTCATTGCCATTAAAAGTATTAACACCCATTCTCACCCCCACACCAACTTACAAAACATCTGAACAATGAACATTTTCAGATGCAGTTGTGCCGTCTTCACTGTATTTAACCCAAAGCTAAACCTCTGTGAATACTGCTGTCAGTGTGGGCACATCACAGGCCATTATCTGCCCCATCCACATTCATTATTGAAGCTAATGATCTGTTGTCCTCCATGCACCTCATTGAAGGAGCACTACATTAGACATCTTGCAAGTTAATTAGTAATTATAAACGTAAAAGATTAATCAGAGAGAGAGAGAGTTTATGAATGTCCCTCTTCAAGGGCATTTGAAAAGAGAGAACTATTATATTGTAAAGACACTACAATCTTTGCAACAGTCGATGAAAAGAATAAATAGTAAACTGAAGCAACAGAGCATACAGTAATACCCCATACAGTAATATCACTGCATCTCCAGAGTATCTTGCATCTTACAAGTTTGAAATGCTTAGTTCACCCAAAAATTTTAATTCTCATAATTTACTTTAATTTATTTACTTCATATTTACTTTATCTTTTCTTCCACTGTGGATCAGTTGGTAGAGCGGGTCGGCCACTAATCGCTGGTTTGGCGGTTCGAATCCCGTCCCACAAGACTCCACATGTCGAAGTGTCTTGGGCAAGACACTGAACCCCAAGTTGCTCCCAATGGCAGGCTAGCGCCTTGCATGGCAGCTCTGCCGCCATTGGTGTGTGAATGTGTGTGTGAATGGATGAATGAGTCACAGTGTAAAGCGCTTGGAATACCGTTAAGGTTAAAAAGGGGCTATATAAGTGCAGACCATTTACCAGAAGCTTCTTTCACACTTGTTGCATATTCATTCAGATGTATCACAGCAGGTTTGATGTCAATCATAGCAAATGTCATTGGTTCTTGTAAAAATTTGCAATGCGTCAAATCTTTGAATGTCACGTTTATTCAAGAAGACTTTCTATCGACATCATTGACGTTTTGGTTTGTTTCGGTCTTTCGATCAATCAATCACATAAAATTATCATATCAACTAATTTGATAATTTTATGGTGCTTCCTGGCTTTTTTGGTAATCTATTATTTTCCTCATGTTTAAAGAAGTAACTGCATCATGTTTAAAGTCTAGTGACCAGGGCTGTGTTTCCCAAAAGCATCGCATGCTTAAGTTGATCGTAGAGACAATTGGCACCAATGTTTTCTACGATCTACTTGGCTTACAATGCTTTTGGGAAATGGAGCCCATACTAATGATATTATATAATATTGTATTATATTATATTGCATTTTCCCAATTAAATTAGAAACTGCTGAGATCAGTGTACTTTTACGATTATGTTCTTCTTGGTCTCAGGAAATTGTGTAAAGGAGAATGGCATGATGCTATGTCAATAATTCTGCATCAGGTTTCCACTTGTAGATGTTGTTTTTGAGGTTTGGTGGAACAAAAAAATTCTATAATAATATTCATAAGCACAAGTGTTTAAAGAATGAAGAGGACATGTATATGGTAAATACATTTTTTTGTTTATTTTTATTTTTTTCTAAAAGTAGTTTTAGGGTATGTAGGGTTTGAAATAGCAATTCAGATGGAAAATAAATGCTGTATATTCAAAAACTTTTGCAAATAAAAAGCTATTTTCTTGCTAATATTACCACAAAGACTATGATAAAGCCTACGGCTTTGATAAACATAATACCTTGACGAAGACAAAACTCCATGGGCAATTCAGTTGATTAAACTGATGTTGATGTCTTTTGAATTTGAGTGGATATTAAAGCACAGTGCTGGGAGATAGTATGGCATGTGGCCAGAGTTTTGAAGCACTGGAATCTTATAAGAGCACTCTGGAACATTCCACATGCCTCCACAACTGCAGCCAGAGGGCATCGTAAAGGAGTGCTCACTATCAGCATCCTATTCACTAACAGACCTCGGGGGGCCAAAGCAATGAGATAAACAAGAGAAACCAAACTGACCCAAGCTCCACAAACACAGAAAAGTCACAGTTTGAGAGACTACTTAAAAGTCTACAGAATATGTTTGATTCCAGTTATAATTGTTGTATTTACAAAGATGTTTCAAACATGCTCCAAATAAAATGTATGCATACATTATTTCCCTAGTTGCGTATGATAAGCTTAAAGCTCCCTGAATAAAATAGAAAGACTAATCACAAATGACATTTTTTTTTACGTACTGTATTTCATACGTTGTATGATTATTACATAACAAGTAGTAATAAAAAATACAATTTTATCTTATATCATAATTGTTATCCATAAGGTGCATTTTTATTTATTTTTTTAATGAAAGGGATAGCTCTGGTCCTGGATTCTGATTGGTCAATAGCTCTGACCTCTTAACCAAGCTTCTATAGGGCTATTTACACTAAAAATTATATTGTCATCCTTCACCCTGGGTTAACAAAATGAAATTGTGTCATGTTTCACACACTGTTCATAATTTACCCTGGGTTAATAATTAAATAATTAATCCTATGTTCCGAGGTTTCACACTGTACATTTGTAAACCCTGGGTTAGCATTCTTATTTGCATATTCGCAGTGTCAATAACAATGATTGCCAAAAAATCAGCTCTGTTTGTCTTTCGTCATATGAAACATACCACGAAAAAGCACGCAAAAGTATCGGAACGCTATCATCACACCAGTATTTTCATCACTGTTTGACATTTTACCCTTCAGACAGAAAATGTAAACAGCACATGAAAGTAAGCACTGAGGCATTAAATGATTGGTTGTATGTTGCAAAACAACATTCTGTAACTTTATAACATTATAACACTTTAAAAAGAGAATAACCAGGGGTTAAGCGCTGTGGCAGCTAATATTGTTGCATATTTCAGAAATCTTTTATACTGATATAACAACATCCGTGTTTTTACCATTGGAGAGAGTGTAACGGTTAAGTCACCGTTTGTCGATACCATACAAATAAATGTGAAGAGTTGTAAACTGAAACCTAACTGTCACAAAATGTTCAGTGTCGTCTCTTATAAAAACAGATATTTTATCATAGTAAATTCCACACATATGCTGTGTCCCAAATTACACACTATACACTATGCTCTTTCAAAAAATACTATACACTCAGCCATAATGTGTATGAATTTTCAAAGTGTAGTATCATACCAAAAGGTTTTTTTCTACACGGAAACTTTCGACATTTAACAGCTGACTGAAATGATGTTTCACTTGCACATGATGTGTTGCCACTAGCTTTAGCGCATTAGCATCCAAAACTTGTATCTTAAAAAAACTTACATATTTCACACAGCTTAGGATGATGGTAAAGCTTTCAAATCACATTTGAAAGGCACTGTATACCTGAAGTTTTGCTAACTGCTACATTCTTCATTATTTACAACTGTTTTTTAGACAAGCATCATACGTATGGAAAACCACATGTGATGAATGCATGAAGTGTCCAACATTTCACATTCAGTTTTGATGGTTGAAAAGGTGCATCCAGGTACTTAAAGTACATTACTTTTAACTGTATTTTCAGTGTTAACATAGTACTCGCAGTACTTACACTACAAAATGGCGTGGAATAGTTCAGAAGTGTGCGGTTTGGCACTTATAGTTCATTCCAAATAGATTGTTTAATGTAAAAATTTTGAAGATTAGCAGACAGGCAGTCAGTTCATTAAGTTATGAGCTATTTCCTCACAAAAGCAGTTTAGTCAGCACACTGAATCATCTTCTCCATAGATATCCATCAAAAAATGGCCTCTGGCCTCCTCACCAGTGTACCGCCCGTATAATGTCTATGGGACCACTGTGCAGGGTTGGGAGGGTTACTTTTGAAATGTATTCCAATACAGATTACAGAATACATGCTGTAAAATGTCATTTGTAACATATTCCATTAGATCAACATATTCTAAATACTTTGGATTACTACTTCAGCACTGGTAGATTTTTTTTTCACTTGTTTTAACTATAAAAACTCTGCCAGTACAGTAAGACAAAATACAAATGTTAAAAATACATTCTCTGAAAAACCCAAATATCTTATGCAGTGTTGTTTCTAAAACAAGATCAATCAAGCTGATCTTGTTTTAAAGATTTTTAGATATTTTTACAGGAAAACAAGTGATTTTTGCCCTAATATCAAAGATTTTATTCGAAAAAAAGAAATTATGATTTAACGTGAAATTTCTTGATAAAAAAATATTATTGTGCCTGGGAACATGTGCATGTATAATGGCTAGAAATAGCATTTTAGCTTTTTACACAAGGTTTATTTCTATTTCTTCTGCTCCAAACTTCTCTGTCTGCTCGTATGAATATAACACATCATAAGATTTCATATAAAATCTATATATTCATATAAAAGATTTCATAAGATCAATAAGTTTTTTCACTGCCATTCAAATGCACTTTGGATCCCATCATTTATATGTATAAATGTTTTCCATCTGAAAGGACTAAATATTAAATGAAACAAATGACAATAAAATGCAAAATAATATCTTCAGTAATCAAAATACTTTTTGAATGTAACTGTATTCTAATTACAATGATTTAAATTGTAATTGTAGTGAAATACAGTTACTTATATTTTGTATTTTAAATATGTAATCCCATTACATGTATTCTGTTACTCCCCAACCGTTACTCCCCAACTTCACTAACCTTGTCAGTTCCCTTTGGTAGAACATTTCTGACTATATCTTCTAGCAGATGCTGACGTTTATTGCTGACGTCATACATTATTGGTCAAGCAGTAAAACACTACATGTTACGTATTATATTCTAATGTTGGAAAAAAAAATTCCCCATTTTTTTTTATGAGAAAAAATATATCTAATAACAAAAATAAATCTCAGAATTGTGTTATTTATGCATAAATGCTATGCTATTGTGGTAAATACTTTCAATACATTATGGTTTCAATATATTGATATACTGATTCTGGGTTGGGCCTCCCTTTGCTCTCAAAACAGCCTCTGATCTTTGTGACATGGATTCCAGAAGACACTTAAAACATTCCTTTAAGATTCTGGTCCATGTTGACATGATTGCATAACATCATTTCTGCAGACCCATTCTACCACATCCCAAAGGTGTTCTATTGGATTCAGATCCGGTGACTGGGAACTCACTGAAGAACTCATTGTCAAGTTCAATGAAACCAGCTTGAGACAACGTTTGCAGCCCAACTGGCTCAAGGTTTGAAGTGTTGTGCATTATAAGGTGCAATTCTGCTCACTACAATTGTACAAAGTCTACTGTCTGCTCAAACAAGTCTGGTCATTCTCCGTTGACCTCTCTCATCAACAAGACATTTCCATCCACAGAACTGCTGCTCACTGGATGTTTTTTTGTTTTTGGCACCATTCTGAGTGAACTCTAGAGAATATTGTTCGTGAAAATCTGGTCAGATAATCTCCTGAATAAGTAGGTGAGTGTATATGCTACTCTACTTCAAAATGTTGAGAAAATTAGTTTTCAAAAGATATAAGCATTTAAAATCTGCAGTCTGTCTTTCAGATAAACAGACCAAAATGATGCTGTCACATAGATACTGAGAAATTTTGTCCAATCAATTGCTTTCTAGTATGAGAACGCACCCTTCCCCTACATTTGATCAGCGCACATGACTGTGTTCTCATCGTCACTGCTGTTACCTTTGCAGGACTGTTCGATGGGAGCACAAACCATGAAATATTGGTGAAAACTTTGTCGAGGACCCATGGAAAAATCATTACGCAAACTGACTGCAAAACACCAGACATGACTGCAGTCATTAGAATTTCTGGCCAAGTAACCAAATCTCTAGACTTTCCTCTGTCTTTACCAAAATGCATTATTAAATGACTATAAATAAATATGCAATAAATGTCCTCAAAAGCAATGTCTCTTCACATCTTTCCTGGTCTGTTTGTCCACTTTTCTTTATACACAACAATTTTCTCATCTCTCTCTTTCCAGCATGGTATCAGTTCACAGTACTGCTTCACACAGAGATGCCTGCTGGACAACAAATGTGCATACCGCAGCATCCCAAGACTCAACCAACTGCTCTCTGCCATCCACCTCACCCACCTTCCTCAGGCTGGGCTGACTGGGCCACTCACCCCACACAGAGCAAAGCCTGGATACCCTTCCTTCTTGGGTTGGAGCCACTAAAAATCAGACGCCTCCTCCTCCTCCACGCCACATGCAATATGAAAAAAAATATATATATATATGTGTATATACACTGCCGTTCAAATGTTTGGGGTCACTTGACTGAAATTATTCTCTAAAAACCTTTTGATTTGAAAACATATGCTTAAATGTTTGAAATTAGTTTTGCAGACAAAAATATACTGCATGCCCAATTATTAGGCAAATTGTATCCCACAGTATTCATTTTATTGTTGAACAAACACAATGCTCTCAGTCAATCCAAAATGTTATTGAACCTCAAACCTGAATGTTTAACAAAGAAAAAGAGAGTGTTGTCTTTCTCAGGGAATAAATGTGTGCACAATTATTAGGCAACTATTAGTGTGCACAATTATTAGGCAACTAAATTACAAAAATAATTTCTCCCAACTCAATTGTTTATTCTCAATTTTTAGAGTAGGTGCAACAAATAAATAGCACAAAATTACTATTTAATAAGATTTTTGGCCTTTCAAAAATATTCAGTGACCAATAACCTTGCTGGCACCTGACTCGAAGTGGTGTCCTGTGTCCATTAGTGATCCAGCCAAGGGCCCATCCATCTGGTCCATCAATAATCACTCTCATTTAATCTGTCCATAAATCCTTTGAAATATATGTCTGCATGTATTTCTATGCCCTTGATGCTTCAACTTGTGAATATATTCAGAGTGGTCCTGTTTCAGCCTTCTTGACCTTTTCTCTGAGTACTTGGCACCTTGTACTTCTGGACACTCCAAGTAGGTTGCAGTTCTGGAATATGGTAGAATTAGAGGATAAAGGGTTCCTGGTTGCTTCACGTTTAATTCTTCTCAAGTCTTTTGCAGTTAATTTGTTCCTTTTCTTCTCCATGCTTTTTTTGTCCCCCAGTTGACTATTCGCAACAAAATGTTTGATTGTCCGTTGGTCGTGCCTCAATAGTTTAGCTATTTCAAGAGTGCTGCATCCGTCTGAAAGTCATTTTACATGACTTGACATTTCAGTGTCATCTAAATCTTTTTTTGGGCCCATTTTACCCAAGTTAATGAAGCTGTCTAATAATTATGCACAGCTTAATATACGGTGTTAGTCACTTTCGCCACACCCTCCCTCATTACACAAATACATACCACCTGAAAATGAGTGAATCCAATAAGCATTCAAGTTTATGTGGTTTGGAGTTGGAAAATGTGCATGGAAATAATGACAAGATCAGAATACTCAATTGCCTAATAATGCGCAGTTTACAGTGTAATTGTGCCAACATATTAATTTATTTCATTACAAAACTAAAATTTTATTTAAAAAAAAAAGTTTTTGAAATTGATGACTTGTTTCATTTCGAAATAATAATAATAAAAATGAAATATGCTTTGAATTTTTTATTTTTCATTTTATTTAATATGTTAGAAAGTGAGAAATTTGTGAATTTCTAATGTTTAATATAAAATAAACATACAGCTTGAATATTTGAATTGCACTTGTGGGTAGATCTGAAACGCGATGTCACCTGCGCTGTCATCCATCCTGCCTCAATCACGACCCATCAGAATAAGAGTTTTAACATGAAATAGCTCTGTAGATAAGATTCATTTTTAACATTTAACATTCTTTCAAACACTTGGCAGTTGCATATTTATTATAACTCTGCTGTTGCTAGTTTATCAACCAGACAATGGATTTATACATCAACTCACCATGATGCTGAATAGCTCGGTTTTAAAAGGCAGGGTGTAAATTATAATAAAGTGTTGTGACAGAAATGTCTCAAACTTAACGACAAATTCGAACATTTCTATACATTGTAAATGACTAGATTTCAATTTGTGAGTTAATAGCGGATTGGTAAATGCTGTTGTGAAAATTTTTGCTTTCGCTCGGTTGTTGTCTGCACACAGTAAAGCAGCTGAAATATTAAAATATGATGGCAAATTGCTTTGCTCCTTACATAATAAAGATGTGGACTTGTGTGACAAATGCATAGTTAAAAAAAAGAAAAAAAAGAAACATGGTATCACACAACATTAGATGCCGCAGAAGAGACATGATTGTGAGATCTTTAGTTACTTAGAATGGTATTCACACACAATAAACTTAAATTTGGCTTGCCCACATTTAACCCTTAAATGCACATCTTGGGTCTTTTGTGATCAGGGATCTCATTCCACCTCCTTTACCTCACCCATTTAATGCCCTCACTTCTTTAGTATTTCTCAGCATTTCTCTTATGAATCTTCTAACTAAAGAAAAAGCCAAAATTGCAACAACAACAAAAAATACAATAGAAAATAATTAGTTTAATTATAAATATATTATATTTTATATATTAAATACAATAGGTTTAATTAGTGTCGCAATATATATTTCCACTTAAATCCATAAATCTTGTTTTTAATTATTTGTATAAGTTTTCATAAGAAAAGACAAAGACACAAAACAAGCGACATGGATGACAAATCATTTTAATATCTATGGAAATCCCATAATCATCCCAATCATGGGATGTATATTTCTTTGTTTATAAAAAGACAAATGAGTACCATATTCATACAAATGACTACTACATTTTCTACACAGTGGAGCGTATTATCAGTATCCCATATGCATGTACACATAAATATTATACATGTTATTTGTTACTCATGTGGCCTCATTTATATCTGACATTGCTTTTTGAGAAACAAACAACATGGAAATAAACTATAGCAAGTACAAAACATGAACAGTTTGATATGGGCTAACATCATTTGTGTGAACAACTGAACTTCTTTAAGTTTAATCTATTTAGACTCAATATGCGCCTGAGAAAATACAGATGTGGAGCTTCTGTCCTGTCTAGCTCAATTTGTGTTTGACAGCCAGTTTAAAATTTCCATGTGGAAGTAAGGAATCATGTTCTATCATTTGTTGCATCCTCTCTTTGATATAAGAAAAATAAAACAACAAAGAATTTATCTGTAGAGCTGTATCATGTTAAACTCTTATTCTGATGGACCCGATTGAGGCAAGTCAGCTGACAGTGAGGGCTGACCAATCATGTTTCAGATCCATCCACGGGTGCAAATACAACTTTTATTCATAGCTGAATAAAATAGCTGTTTATTCCTTTATATCAGTGAGCAATAAACATTTGAAATTAGTTGATTTCTTACTTTTGTTTTTTAACTAAATGAAGAATACATTTTTTTTAGCTTTCTTGTTTTTGAAAGGAGGGTAGAGTCACATGGGTAACCTCCTTTTGGATTAGTGGTTTTCGCTCTCAATGGGGCGCATGGAAAGTTGCATGTGGATCGCGGCGAATAGCATGAGCCTGCACATGCGGAGTCCTTGCGGTGTCAAGCACAACGAGCCATGTGAGTGGTGAGCGGATTACAACAAGCAATGTGCGCGGATTGACGGTCTCAGAAGAGGAGGCAACTGAGACTTGTCCTCCACCACCCGGATTGAGGTGAGTAACTGCGCCACTACGAGGACCTACTAAGTAGTGGGAATTGGGCATTCCAAATTGGGGAGAAAAGGGGATTGAAAAAAACAAAAAAACAATTCAAGTAACACTAATCATTTCCAAAACTCTAAAAGAGGGGTTGACTAAATTAAAGAACTAGTCATTGCGTATTCATTGCAATGGGCATTAAATCTCTTAAAATTTCATCCTCCACAATATTATTTAGCTGGCAGGATGTGACTATTCACTTGATATCCAGCATTAAGCGCCACTTTGAACTCCACATGAAAAGCACTGCAGAGAATGACCGAGCTCATAATAGCATTCTATCCATTCTACACTTACTATGTATGGCAGAATAGTAAGAGCAGTATGGTTGTATGCCATTCCAAACACGGGCTACGTCTTCTTCTGCTTTTAGCACTGGCATTGCCCATGTAATGATACTTCTTCTGAATTGTCCTGTAATCATTATCTGATGCTTTGAAAGATCAGCGGCAATGGATTAAAATCTGAAATTATTTTAACTTTGAGCGAAGCGTTGACAGATCCTCCATGGGAGAACAAGGTAGCCTACCACACTATCCCTCATCAGTGCCATGTGTCGTCACTATCGTTTGGTTGGCTTTTAAGTAAGAGTCAAGTCTTGATGTGCCTCTGGTGTAATTGCATTACAATTGTTAAAGAAAAATGAGCAAATTAAACATGAAACATCTCATCTCTTCCCTCCTTCAGTTTCATGACAAATCAAATGTGTGAGTGGGTCATGCAAAATGCCTCCAAATGTGTCAAACCAGCTGTCTGCTTCCTGGCATTGAAGCCAGCCCATTTCTTCCACTGCAGAACAATGAAATGAACTGCAAATATGGATGGATCCATTTAGGCCTTCAAGCTGTGAGCTTCAATCTCAAAGCACCCCAGGGATCCTTGGGCCAAGAGAAGTCCCCGCTGTCTTCCTCCACACAACTTACCTCATTAATGTAAAATCTGATTACTTTTCTCAAAAATATGTCTGCTCATATCAGCAACATTTAAGACCACCAAAATGTGCCACCAAATCTGCCAGAATCAAAGACAATAACTGGGCTAGAATGCTTAAAGCACACCTTTCTATATTTACCAAGCTGGCCACAAGCACCTATTGGCTTTTATGCTCCTTTTTTATAGCCTCACATTCTCTACATATTGAGTTATCGATGGCAATAAAGCAAGGACATGTGCCTGGAAACAGCACCCTGAAGAGCAAAGTGCCTGCACCATTACATACGCTAATAACAGTGACAGCTGAGTGGAGGTGACCTGTTGTATGCCCTTTACAGATGGCCATTAACAGGAGAAATTGTGCCGTTTTTCAAGGGAAAAATGTCTTTCAGGAAAAAATTGGGCCGAGCTATCTGATGGCATACTTAAACCCATAAGATAAACATACTGCAATCTTCAATTTCCTGAACATGTGCAGTAGATAATGATTAGTGAAAAATGATTTATCTGGTAGAGCATGACACTTGCAAGGTCGAGGTCATGAGTTTGATATTAAGTGAACACACTGGTAAACCACTTTAGATAAATATAAATGAATATATATAAAATAATAAATAATAAAACAAATATAAATAAATATAAAACAATCTTGTGCTGCTTAAACTTCTTTTACTATACAGAGTGAAAAATATTATTTAATTGTTTTCTTGAATTAATTTTTTTCTAATCACTGAAAATTCTGGTTTCAACAGCATTGAAGTTTAAATTACCATGTCGGTTTTGTTCTCGACTGTATATGGATGAAAGATTTCAAAGCATTTACCAGTAGTTAAAGGTGGGATCAATTTATCAGGGAAATAATTAATATATATACAGGTGCTGGTCATATAATTAGAATATCATCAAAAAGTTGATTTATTTCAGTAATTCCATTCAAAAAGTGAAACTTGGATATTATATTCATTCATTACACACAGACTGATATATTTCAAATGTTTATTTCATTTAATTGTGATGATTAAAACTGACAACTAATGAAAATCCCAAATTCAGTATCTCCAAAAATTAGAATATTAATTAAGACCAATACAAAAAAAGGATTTTTAGAAATGTTGGCCAACTGAAAAGTATGAACATGAAAAGTATGAGCATGTACAGCACTCAATACTTAGTTGGGGCTCCTTTTGCCTGAATTACTGCAGCAATGCGGCGTGGCATGGAGTCGATCAGTCTGTGGCACTGCTCAGGTGTTATGAGAGCCCAGGTTGCTCTGATAGTGGCCTTCAGCTCTTCTGCATTGTTGGGTCTGGCGTATCGCATCTTCCTCTTCACAATACCCCATAGATTTTCTATAGGGTTAAGGTCAGGCGAGTTTGCTGGCCAATTAAGAACAGGGATACCATGGTCCTTAAACCAGGTAGCTTTGGCACAGTGTGCAGGTGCCAAGTCCTGTTGGAAAATGAAATCTGCATCTCCATAAAATTGGTCAGCAGCAGGAAGCATGAAGTGCTCTAAAACTTCCTGGTAGACGGCTGCGTTGACCTTGGACCTCAGAAAACACAGTGGACCAACACCAGCAGATGACATGGCACCCCAAACCATCACTGACTGTGGAAACTTTACACTGGACTTCAAGCAACGTGGATTCTGTGCCTCTCCTCTCTTCCTCCAGACTCAGGGACCTTGATTTCCAAATGAAATGCAAAATTTACTTTCATCAGAGAACATAACTTTGGACCACTCAGCAGCAGTCTAGTCCTTTTTTGTCTTTAGCCCAGACGAGACGCTTCTGACGCTGTGTCTTGTTCAAGAGTGGCTTGACACAAGGAATGCGACAGCTGAAACCCATGTCTTGCATACGTCTGTGCATGGTGGTTCTTGAAGCACTGACTCCAGCTGCAGTCCACTCTTTGTGAATCTCCCCCACATTTTTGAATGGGATTTGTTTCACAATCCTCTCCAGGGTGCGGTTATCCCTATTGCTTGTACACTTTTTTCTACCACATCTTTTTCTTCCTTTCGCCTCTCTATTAATGTGCTTGGACACAGAGCTCTGTGAACAGCCAGCCTCTTTAGCAATGACCTTTTGTGTCTTGCCCTCCTTGTGCAAGATGTCAATGGTCGTCTTTTGGTCAGCTGTCAAGTCAGCAGTCTTCCCCATGATTGTGTAGCCTACAGAACTAGACTGAGAGACCATTTAAAGGCCTTTGCAGGTGTTTTGAGTTAATTATCGGATTAGAGTGTGGCACCACGTGTCTTCAATATTGAACCTTTTCACAATATTCAAATTTTTTGAGATACTGATTTTGGGGTTTTCATTAGTTGTCAGTTATAATCATCAAAATTAAAAGGAATGAACACTTGAAATATATCAGTCTGTGTGGAATGAATGTATACATTATACAAGTTTCACTTTTTGAATTGAATTACTGAAATAAATCAACTTTTTGATGATATTCTAATTATATGACCAGCACCTGTACATTTAAATAAAGGATAAGGGAAGTCACATTTGACAAAAATACCCATGTTAGTGATGGAGATATGATTAGTAATTAAAGCTTACCAAGCATATGATTGGCCACATGGACCTGAATGTCCCATTCAGTGTAGAAGACCATCTGACACTTGATGCACTGGTAAGTCTTCTTCTATACAGTGAAAAAAGAGTCAACAAATAGAAATTAATAGTGTTGGACAGTACTGCTCAAACTGGAAATATATGCCCATGTACCCATGAAATTGTACAAAAGTTTTTAGTTTTTTTCAAACCCTCCTATTTAATTAAGTAAATGGTACTACTCCATACATCTCATCTTATAATCAATTATCATCACTATTAAAGAAATAGTTCACCCAAAAACTTAAATTCTGCCATCATTTACTCACCATCATGTCATACCAATCCACACAGAACACAAAAGGACATAATTTCAAAATAATTTAATCCAGTCCTTTTGGCTAAATTAATTAAATAAATTGACAGTAAAGGGTGACAAATTTTAATGCTAAATAAAGAAGTAACAAACAGTAGGCCTTGCATGAATATTACAAGTCTTCTAATGGCATACAATCCCTTTGTATATGAACAGACCGTTAATTAAGTTGTTTTTCACTCTCGAATCAATTGAAATCATCACAAATAATGTAAACAGAGCTGAATTCAATATTGTGGTGACATCAATAACATCAAACATCATTGGTTCTTGCATGTCTTATTCCCAAACATCATGACATCACGGTGCTTTAGGTGCTTTATTAAGTGTTAAAGTTAGTCACTGTGTACTACCATTGTACTGAGTTCAACTGGATTAAATGACCATAACATTATTTCATTTTGTGGTCCGCAGAATAAAGAAATGGAAACATAAGTGGTAGTTCTGTCCGGAAGATTCAGGGTACTATAGTGCATTAATTAATTTCATGCATCTCATCCGATCATAATCCAGCCTCTGCTTTATAGGTGCTGCTCAGCTGTCTTTCATTGCTTTTCATTTCATTTTGCTTCCATTTGTTTCCCTCACTTGCATGTCAATTAAACACACAATCATGGTACACACCATGCCTTTGCTTTCAAGCAAACAATCGTTTCATATTTGTATTATACATTGTATGGTTCACTCACCTCGATGTTCACGCTCAGTGCAGCTGGTCTCAATTAGCAAGATACGTTCTTCTTTTGGGGGAACAAATGTCATGTGCATCTAGCTGATGGTTCTTGGGGTTTTAAGCTTTTCTGCTATCAATTCTATGTTCATCATATTCCTTATACTGCATCAGTGCCAATGTTTCATTTTACAAAGTACTCAGTGTTCACCGATATCATGTCAGATACAGTGCATCCGGAAAGTATTCACAGTGCTTTTCTTATGTTACCACCTTATTCCAAAATGGATTAAATTAATTATTTTCCTAAAAATTCTACAAACAATACCCCATAATGACAACGTGAAAGAAGTTTTTTATTCACAGCCTTTGCCATGACATTCAAAATTGAGCTCAGGTGCATCCTGTTTCCACTGATCATCCTTGAGATGTTTCTACAACTTGATTGGAGTCCACCTGTAATAAATTCAGTTGATTGGACATGATTTGGAAAGGCACACATCTGTCTATATAAGGTCCCACAGTTAACAGTGCATGTAAGAGCACAAACCAAGCCATGAAATCCAAGGAATTGTCTGTAGACCTCTGAGACAGGATTGTATCGAGGCACAGATCTGGGGAAGGGTACAGAAAAATTTCTGCAGCATTGAAGGTCTCAATGAACACAGTGGCCTCCATCATCTGTAAATGGAAGAAATTGGAACCACCAGAACTCTTCCTAGAGCTGGCCGCCCGGCCAAACTGAGTGATCGGGGGAGTAGGCCATCAGTCAGGGAGGTGACCAAGAACCCGATGGTCACTCTGACAGAGCTCAAGCGTTTCTCTATGGAGATAGGAGAAACTTATAGAAGAACAACCATCTCTGCAGCACTACACCAATCAGGCCTGTATGGTAGAGTGGCCAGACGGAAGCCACTCCTCAGTAAAAGCACATGACAGCCCGCTTGGAGTTCGCCAAAAGGCACGTGAAGGTCTCTCAGACCACAATAAACAAAATTCTCTGGTCTGATGAAACAAATATTGAACTTTTTGGCCTGAATGGCAAGCATCATGTCTGGAGGAAACCAGGCACCGCTCATCACCTGGCCAATACCATCTCTACAGTGAAACATGGTGGTGGCAGCATCATGCTGTGGGGATGTTTTTCAGTGACAGGAACTGGGAGACAAGTCAGAATCGAGGGAAAGATGAATGCAGCAATGTACAGAGACATCCTTGATGAAAACCCGCTCCAGAGCGCTCTGGACCTCAGACTGGGGCGAAGGTTCACCTTCCAACAGGACAACGACCCTAAGCACAAAGCCAAGATAACAAAAGAGTGGCTATGGGACAACTCTGTGATTGTCCTCGAGTGGCCCAGCCAGAGCTCAGACTTGAACCCGATTGAACATCTCTGGAGAGATCTGAAAATGGCTGTGCACCAACGCTCCCCATCCAACCTGATGGAGCTTGAGAGGTCCTGCAAAGAACAAAGGGAGAAACTGCCCAAAAATAGTTGTGCCAAGCTTGTAGCATCATAAAAAAAAAGACTTGAGGCTGTAATTGGTGTCAAAGGTGCTTCAACAAAGTATTGAGCAAAAGCTGTGAATACTTATGTGCATGTGATTTTTTTTCTTTTTTATAAATTTGCAAAGATTTCAAACAAACTTCTTTCAAGTTGTCATTATGGGGTATTGTTTGTAGAATTTTGAAGAAAATAATGAATTTAATCCATTTTGGAATAAGGCTGTAACATAACAAAATGTGGAAAAAGTGAAGCGCTGTGAATACTTTCCGGATGCACTGTATGAAGACTGTGCATTCCAACAATCATGGTGGCCACGTCATGTGGGTAGCCGAATTCAGGTTCACATCTGTCTACAACCGCGTTTGCATGTCCGAGTGTATTCTTGCATTATAGGGAATAAGGACTCAATATTCACGAACGTGATTACACATTAATACTTTAGTGTACTGTACATAGACTGATTATTCATTTAGTTAATCTGATGCTTCGTGTGTATTGCTGTTGCTCCTTTGCATGTTAAATCACAAAGATTTATTTGATGCTTTTCATGTTACATTCGCTCTCTTAAAGGGGACGTATCATTTGCTGCTGTGTGCCTCAGACACCTAGTGGTAGGCTATTGCAATACAAAATTACTGATTTTCAGTCACAGAATGGCACTGAAGAAGTCATTATCAACATGGTGGCAAAACATATCATCTTTCAGATGTCATAGAGACTTCAAATAGTTAAGATACTAAATTTCAATACATATTTCTATTCCTAACCTTTTATTCAACAATTTATATGTTTTGACCTATATTGTTTATATTCTAGACAATATATTTGTATTTATTAATTGCCCAAAAATCATTGTCCACTTCTTCTGGAACACCGCTCCTTGGCATTACTGTTGTATGTGTTATTTTCTCATTTGTTTCTCAGGTAAGTGCTATTAGTGCTAGGCCCATCAAGTGAGCAATCTAATAACTTTCAATTAATTATATCCATATGAATCACTTAATGTTATTGGTGTTAATTTTAATTTCATTTTAAAGATTTTTTGCATATCATAAAAAAATCAAATTTAACAGGGTATTATTTCCATATATATATATATATACATATATATATACATATATATATATATACACATATACACATACACATACATATACACACTACCGGTCAAAAGTTTTGCAACACTTGACTGAAATGATTCTCGTGATCTTAAAGCATGATCTGAAGGCATATGCTTAAATGTATGAAATACATTTTTGTAGACAAAAATATAATTGTGCCACCATATAAATTTATTTCATCATAAGACAAAAATGTAATAAAAAAAGTTTTTGAAATTGATTTTGACTTGGACCAAATAATAAAGAAAAGCAGCCCATAAGTGCCCAAGACAGATGAGAACATACTTCAATACTGTTTAAAAAGCATCCCAGGGTGATAACCAAGTAGTTGGTTGAGAAAATGCTATAATATAACACAGTTTTGAGTTTTGAACATATTTTCTATAGTTCCATTTATGTTATTCCATAGTTTTGAAGACTATTAATTCTAAAATGTGGGGAAAAAATTATAATAAAGAATGAGTAAGTGTTTAAAAACTTTTGACACTGGTTAATCTTTCACAAGGGCTCAAACGCTAGCATTGTTTATCCTTTTTTTGCAAATGTATTGCACAAACTATGTTCACCATTTTTGCAAGGGCTCATATGCAAACGCAAGCATGGGTTAACCTTTTGCAAGGGTATTGCACAAACTATGCTTGCCCTTTTTGCAAGGGCTTATACGCATATGCAAACACAAGCATGGTTTATCCTTTTCGCCAGGATAATGCACAACAATGCTCATCCCTTCACTAAGGCATCAAATCCATTAGTGCCAACTGACAAGTGCAATTTCATAGGTCAATGCATTATTTGTCATATTCTGTGTACATTTTCTTCCAACTACTTCTGCTTATCAGGTTATCTTCTCCTCTTAAGTCTATGACTAATTTTATTGGATTATATTGGGGGGGTATATATTTTACGAGCTCCAATATCCTTTTGGGGTAAGTTCCTCTCTCCTTCTGTCATCACCTTTCACAGGATCTAATGGTTCGAGTGAGTATCTAAGTGCTGAAACATAGGATGGGGCTTAAGCCACAGGAAACAAATGTATCCCTATATCTGTAATTAATTCTCCTCTACTCTTCCTGGTAGAATGGAGTAAATGTTGACACACTTTTAATTTTTAGGTGAACTATCCCTTATATATTGAAGATAAATGTACTGAGCATGCACTCTACATTTACCTCATCACATTGTGAGGGGCTAACTTGTAGCATAGGGGAGCCATCAGGGGTTCTTAGCAGAGCGATCTCTGGCATTTGGTCTCTGTGCATTGTCTGCAGGTGTGCTTGAAGCTCAGTCTCTGACTCAAATTTAACACTGCAGCTGTAACAACGGGTTTTGGCAATAGAGGGTGATACTGATGAAGATGATGAGGAAGAAGATGCAGTCTTTCCCTTCACAGCACCAGGGCTAAGGCTGTCCCCATGGCTCCATCCAGTAGCAGGTCCTGTTGATGTATGAGCCCCTTGCTGCAACTTTTTCCCTCCATTTACAGTCGAGCTCTTGTTACCAGCAGCATTGACACATAATGAGCAAAGGCCATATGTAAAACCATTTATGTCAAGCTTCACCAACTCATGCTTGGAGTGGAACTCTTTGAGACAAGTAGCACACTTTAAAACCTTTTGGCTTTGATGGTGTTGAAGGTGTTTGGGAGCTGAACATGCTGTTGGGTGATTTGTAGATGCCTCTCCAGTCTTTTGCATGTGAAAGGTGCCGTGGATCTTGAGCTCTAGAGTTGAGGTGACAGTCTGCATGCAGACCACACAGCGGAAGCCAGTTAATGAATTGCGCAAATCAGGATGTATCTGACAATGCTCCAGGAAATCTTCCTCACTCTGTAATGGTAACTTGCAGATTCGACAGCTTCCTGTGTCCAGACTTTTGCTGTGAGTGACCTTGTGCTCTGTCAGGGTCAGTAGTGAAGGGAAACGCTCTCCACAGATGGGACACATGTAATGTTTGACAGGCCCTAGGTGTGTCTGCATGTGCTCCCGGAGCCCTCCTTCTGAGAAGAAGGTTCTAGAGCAGACATTGCATTTGTGATTTCCCTTAATCATTTCCGCTTTTCTCTTGAGTAATGCACTCTCTCCTGGACGAATGTTATGGTCACGGAGTTGGTGGTTGGTCAGGAGGGACTCCATGGTATAGGAAGCGCCACAGATGTCACAGCTGTACATGACATCTGAAGTGTCAACATCTTCTTCACTGCCATCATGGCTGTTGTGTGACTCCACTGCACTAGTTCTTGCATGGCTGTTGGTCAGAAAACCCTGGAATTCTGCATCATCTTTGGCAACAGAATCACCACTACCTGATGTGGATTCATTGTTGCTGCAGTTCTGTACCTTTCCCTCAAACACACAATGCTTTTCACGATGATGGCGTTCTAACAGATGAACAGCATGGAAGGCCATGCAACAAAAGTCACAATTGTACTTCTTGCTATGTGTGGTAATGTGACACTGCAGCTCCACTTCGGTGCCAAAGGACTCACCGCAAAATATGCAACGGTGTGAGTGGCCTTGATTTTCCAGGTGACTACATTTGACGTGCATTTGAAGGTCAGCCTCATGCCTGAAATCCCAGTTGCAGGAAGTGCACCGGTATACCTTCTTCTCATTACTGTGCTTTACAGCGAGGTGCAGTTGAGTGGACACTTTAGAGTCAAACACCTCCTGGCAGAGCGTACAGCGAAAAAACACAAAAGTGTGCATGTCAAGGAGATGTTTCTGCAAGCCATCCACTGATGTGAATTGTTTGTCACAACTCTCGCAGATGTAGTATGTGGACGTGAGAGTGAAATGAACGGTCACATGTTTTAGCAGAGACTCCTGGTTAGGAAAGTCTTTTTTACACTGTGGACAAGTTAACTGGTGCACAATGCTATCAAGGTGGGTATTTAGGTGTGTCTGGAAAAGGTCTAGGCTTGTGTATTTAGCACCACACTGATTACAAATGAACTCATTTGAACGTAAAGAAGTGCTGTTCGGATTGTATAATGGGACCTGTTCTACAGATACTGGCGATGAAGGGCTGAGGTCTCGCAGAGATCTCCTCCCATTGTTGATATAATTCAGAGCAAGAGGGATGTTCTTGTGGTTCTCCTTAATGTGCTTGTTAAGCTTGAGGACACTATTAAAAATTGGTGAGTTGGTGCAGTAAGAGCAGGAGTAGATCTCCACAATTGGATCTTTAGGAGTGACTGCTAAAGGAGAGTCATACTGCAAGCTCCCAGAGTCACAATGGGTCTGTCTGACATGTTCCTCTAGTGTGGCCTCAGTTAAGAATCCCATAAAGCACTTGGGACAAAAAAATGCATTGCTTTCTTTGGACACAGGACTAGGAAATCCATGTGAGCAGCGGATGTGCTCCTGCAGAGCATTTAAATCTCCAAACACCTCTGGGCAGAAGTTACACTGCAGCAGGGATTTAGACAGGTTGGCAAGTAGCCCTGAGGAATCCTCTGCATTGTGGATCTGCTTCAGGTGCTCATTTAAGTTGCAAAGGGATGGAAGAATCTCCAAGCAAAATTGGCAGGTATGAGCCTGCTCTGGTTTGTCAACATGCTTTGTCTTAAGATGAATCTGTAGCACATCAAGGCTTGAGAAAACTTGTTTGCTGCAGTAGATGCAGCTGTATGTAATTTTTCGCTGCTTAGAAGATCGCCCATACATATGAGACACATTTTGGCTGGCCCTCTTTCTTCTCCCTCGTGTCTTGGGCACTTTAGAAAACATCTCTGCCATGGTCAAACTATCAACAGAAAGATTAGAGTCTGGGGTAGTACTTGAAACAGATGTATATCCCATGGGCAACAGGGAGGGGGTATTGCTGAACTCTGGGATTTGGTGGACATCCATGTGAGTGTACAGATCCTCAAGAGTAGGGAAGTGCTCAGAGCACACAGTGCACATGTTGTTCTTCCTGTCTCTGCCATGCAACTGATCGATGTGGCTCAGAAGCATTCCTTCATCACTGAATGGCTCGTTGCAGTAGATGCATTGCAGTCCTGGATCTAAACTCCCTCCACCAGGAGAAAAGCACTCTGGGTGGCTTTCTGCAATGTGTTTTTGCAGATCTTCAGGCATATTAAAACCCTCCTCACAGCGGCTGCATTTGCGTGTCCTCCACTCTTGAGAGGTATTAGTATTTGCTCCATCTTTTCCACGCTCATGCACCAGCATGTGTCCATGAAGTGAGTTGGTGGACAAGAACCCCCTGCGGCACACAGGGCATTTATGGGGCTTGTTAGCAGAATGTGTCTTCATATGGATCTTCAGATGATCACTGCGAGAGAAAGCAGAGTCGCAGTCTCTACAGTGGTACTTTTTGTCACCTGTATGGAGCTTGATGTGTCTGTCACGGCTGCGCTTGTGCTTGAACAAGCGGCTGCAGAATGTGCAGCTAAAGGGAAGTTTATCTCTGTGACTCTGCTCGTGGCACTTTAGGAAGCTCAAGCGACTAAAGGATTTAGAACAAAATTGGCATGGGTAGGGCAGGCCGGCACCTCCTTTGACCTCACCACATTCATAATCATCAGCATGGCCTGGAGACGTTTGGTCTTTACTAGATGGTGAAGATGCAGGCCAAGAGCAGGATGGGTCATCCTCTACATCAGTTCCATCTGTCAAAAAGACAAGACATAATATGTTACCTTTCTGTTTTGTAGTCTTCTAACAAACTTACGTAAGAAAATTCTCCTTTCAAAATGATGTGCCTTTTATGTAACAGGCAGACAGAAAGCAGAGAGAGAGGTATTGTTAAGTACTAGCCTAGGTCAATTAAATGTTCTAATCAAAGGTAAAGTTACATTTATTTGAGCAACATTTTGGAGTAAATGTACTGTTAAAAATAGGTTTAATGGTTGGTACTTTTTACTGTTACACAAATGCATTTCAAATTTTTTTTTTACTATTTGTTACAATGGGCGACATTACCATTGCTACATTAATTAATGTTTAATTATTTAATTTATTGAGAGATTTTTGAATGGGTCATTAATGACATCTAAACTTTACTGCTACACTCTGTCAATCAAGTCCATTACTGCAGCAGCAGCAAATGCTCAAAACAAACACTTTCTTAACAACACACAGTGAAAAAGAGTCTTTATGTGATTCCTTCATTCAACACCAAAACAAGCTGAAAATCAGCATATAAAAATTACAGATCCAATAAAACATATTGCGGTGTTTTGTGGTGATAATAATAACACAGGCTTGTTTGTTGTGAAAATTTTCCATTTCAGGGTGATTGATCTCAGTTTGTAGGTATACATTTTCTTATATCAGTGCTGCAATACATCAGTGTTTATACTGTAAATGCATGTAAACATCAGAGTTATGTGTAAATTCCTTTTGTTCTACTGATTGTGTGCTTGATTAAAGCAACGGCATACAGCAATACATGTAATAAAACACACATGCACACCAACTCTGCCTTTGTCAGGTGCAGTGCGTTTTTCTTAAGGACAACCAAGAACAATCTCTGAACTAGAGTTGGGGTACACGAGTTCGGACTCAAATCTCTAGTCACTAGTCAAAATTTATTGGATTTGGACTTGTCACGGTATCAGATGCATTTTTATGGTCTTGACTCGGACTCGAGCCGAGTCCATGGCATATGATTTGTGATACAATGAACAAAATAAATAAATACAAATATAAAAACAGAAATAGTTTGTTTCACCGTGTTGAGCAAACTCACCAGCAGTGCGGCACACAACCAATACACTTGAATGTTACAATGGAGACTGCTGTATAACATCGATTATCGAGGTGGCTGGCACGACGAACACAAAGACAGGTATGTAGCCGATGAACTAGAAACTAAAAGGCAGTTACACACGGCAAGGGACCAGACAACTGATAAAATCGCATGCAGCGTTTGTGAAGCCAAGATGGTGCTCGCATCATGGTTTCATTGTGGTTAAGAACTTGTCTCACACAGTTTACTAAAACAACATATCAAAATAAAAATTCCCACTATTAAACTTTTTTAATAGTCGCGAAAAAGAAATGGTTATTGCTAAAGCAGACTGCAACACTGAAAAACAGATAAAAAGCACCTGTTTATTGTTTTTCTATTTTAAAAGCATTGACAAACTGCTTAAAATATGTTCTTTAAAAAACAATTTCTACAATAAAATGCCCACAGAAATAAGAAGTTATTTTGGGCAGCAAAATGTTTTGTTTATAATTTAATTATAGTTCCCCTTCTGTCACTCGCTCGATGTTGTGTTGTTGTGCCAATGTCAAGTTGGCAGACAGAATTTGCATGCACCGCCCGGACATACGGGTATAAAGGGAGCAGGGGAGCGAATGCCAGACAGATTTTTTCTTCGGAGCCGAACAGTTGTGTGATCAGCGAGCTGTGTAACACACGACTGCTTCACCCACCTATGCAAGAGAGCGTGCTGTTGGATCTGACGGTGCATTCCAGCATTCCAGACTCTGCCCCTGGGCTTCGACAGCGCTTATCTCATAAAAGAGTTGACTTCTCTGAAAGAGTTTATTTTTCTCTAAAAGAGTTTGATTCTGGTAAAAGAGCAACATACACAAGCGAGTGTTGAACGTCCTTTTCAGGAAGCATCTTTTTAAAGATGCCCTTCCGCCACTGTGTAGTTCCTGGATGTGGTAAATTTCTCTCCACTTCTGACAGTCATAAAAGGTGTCTCGTGTGCCTGGGCTGCGAATACACGCAGACAGCATTTTATGAATGGTTTATGTTCTCAGTGCGAGAACATAGCCATGGCAAAATTGCGTTCACGGCTTTCTTTTCTCACGAGAGAAAGTCACTTCAACCGGCCCCCGAGTCGTTCCTTCTTCCCACGGGATTGAGGACGACCCGGCTGGCGTTGAAGGCGATTCGTGGATGACGACGGGCTCGGTTTCTCTGGGTAAAATCCCACACGATCCATCTATAGCGTTAAGATGGCCCCAGCCGCTTTTAACTCTATGACGAAAAACATAGAGCGAGAAAAGGCGCGGCTGGCCGGCTGGCTCCCATGCAAGTCATGTCGCCTGTTTCCGTTCGGGTACGGGGAACCTAAGAGCGGTGATATGACACCTTTTATTGGGGGCGTTGGGGAGGGTTAAAGTGGAGCCGACCCAGCTGCTTCTAGCACACAACAGCCTGCTTGCAACTGGCTCGGCAGCCACGTAACACAGGGTAGTGCATGGCGTTTTTAAGTGGGACCCCTTGTGTCACTACACTCGACACAATGTCGAGTGAGAGACAGAAGGCGAATGTCATGGTTACTGTTGTAACCTCCGTTCCCTGATGGAAGGAATGAGACGTTGTGTTCCCCTTGCCACGTCACTATCCCTACCACTGTAATGCGCCGTAACCGTATTCTAGGCTCCACAGTGACAACCTGTCTGACATTCGCTCCCCCGCTCCCCTTTATACCCGTATGTCCGGGGGCGGGGCATGCAAATTTGGTCTGCCAACTTGACATTGGCCTTTTCTCAAGTTCAGAGGCACGTGAGGCTCTCAGAAGAGACCCTTGTGTCAATACTATCGACACAACGTCTCGTTCCTTACATCCATGACGATTAGGTGACCAGACATTCTGGTTTATTACACAGGACAGTCCCAGTTTTTGGTAGGGTCACTGATTTTTTTCTTCTTAAATTAAATCACATTGTCCTTCTCGCTATTGTCTCTGGCATCGTTTGCAGAGAAGAAAATACATTTTGCACGGAGGTAAATCAGACAAGTGTCACATTCAGACAGCTAAACTGCTCTTTTTACATAGTACAAGCAATTAAAGGAATGTTCCGGGTTCAAGTTAAGCTCAGTCGACAGCATTTGTGGCAAACAAAAAAAAATGTTTGACTCGTCCCTCCTTTTCTTTAAAAAAAGCAGAAATTGAGTTTACAGTGAGGTACTTACTATTAAAGTGAATGGGGCCAATTTTTTAACACATACAAGACATAAAGGATACGCATGTAAATATGTATAAAATAGTATCACTTACTAACCTTTTTTGTGTTATGTTATAGCCAATTTTACAATTTCTTTGCCATGACAATGTAATGCCAACAAACACTAAAACTCCAAAACGACTTTAAAAATGACGATTTAAACAACTTACATCTCAAATAATACATGATTAATAACAGAAGAATTAATGCAAGTGCTTTTTAGAAAAAGATAAGATTCACATTTCTGTTTAAACCTTCCAAAATTTGACCACATTCACTTCCATTGTAAGTGCCTCACTGTAACCTTGATGTTTATTTTTTTTTTAAAAAGGAGAGACAAGTCAAATGTAATTTTTTGTGATTAACAATATTATGTCACAAATGCTGTTGACTGAGCTTAACTTGTATTGAACCCGGAACATTCCTTTAAATGTTTAGATGTAGGGAATGTATTTTGAATTTTAGGTTCCAATGTTGTGAATTTTGCGTTAAAATGTGTACCTAACATGACAAATCTACTCCTAATTACACATGCAATATGAAATTATGGATAGAATAGGCTACGTGAAATTTGTAAATGAAAAAAGCTAAAATGTGGTTAAATAGTAAAAAACTAAATATAAAATAAAATATAAATTTTCACAAACTATATATTGCAGAATTTTGCATACCCCTTTTAGGCCTATATGTTTTCACACCCCTTTCAGAATACAGATATGTAGTACTGCCCTTCAAAAATTACATCACACAAAATGCACTATAATTTACACAAATCATCCTGTTCAAAATTTTGCATCCCCTTGGATCTTGTGTTGGCTTCTTGAGCATCAATGAATGTTGGCACCTTTTGTAATAGTTGTGTTTGTGTCCATCAATTGTCCAAAGTGTCAAAAGCTGGATGTCTATATCATTTAGCCACTGTTAGGAAGAACTCAAATGTGCAGAAGATGCTGGGAAACCAAAGAATGTACAGCATTTTTCTTAAGAAAAGTAGGCAGCTTCACAGCTCAGGACAAAGCAGGACAGAATGAACAATTCTTACACAAACAGTCATTAATCATAGAGAAAACAACACACCAAATTAAAAGGTTTGCTCTTGTGCCAGGGGCTCTAAAGTTTGCGTGCAGTCCCGGAACATTAAAATGAAATGCAAACCTTATTGCATTCCTTCAGAACAAGACAGAGTCACATACAATAATTTATTAGACTTCTAAATTATACTTTTGTGTCCTTTTGAAGCTTAAAGAAGTGGTCACCATAAACTGCCATTGTGTGACATTACGGAGCACATTTTTTTTTCACAATTTCTCCCTTTGTGTTAAGAAATAAAATCATATGGAGTTATAACGACACAGGGGTGAGTAAACAATGACTGAATTTTCCTTTTTGGGTGAATTCATCCTTTTAGAACCAAGGGAATGTAAACTTTTGAACCGGATCATTTGTTTAAATTCAGTTACCATTTTGTCTTGTGGAATATATGAGAGTATCTGTTGTCAAATAGCTTCTTCCAGGTAGTACTAAATACATTTTTATGATCCCTCATTGTTTTTAAACAATAATGGCACTTTTCCACTGCACGTTATGGATCGACTCGCCTCAACTCTACTCGTTTTACTTTTCTGAGCTTGCATTTCCACTGCAGTTTAGTGCCACCTCAACGTGAGTGGGATTATAGGCTGATCATCATAGTTGCGCCTAAATGTTATCATCATAAATATGACACAAACTGACCAAAACAATAACACAACAGCTAGCTGTTAGCTACTAGCTCATTGTGCTGATACAGCAGTTGTCGCATGGTGATTTGATTTTTTTTTTTGAAGTGTAACAGTTAAATTGGTCTGGTTGTTTTAGTAGCAAGCTTCCAGTAGCTGGTCAACTGAAATAAAGTGAAGTTTTCAAGCAGAATATTGAGTTAACATAACAAAACATACCATCCTCCATCATGGATCAACGCCAGTCCAGGGCACTCTCCCTCCCATTGCTCGCCGGTTTAGAGGGCGTCCATTTGGTCGAACCACTTCCACTTTTCGTTTATGGTTCTGTAGTCACTTTTAATGTCATTTTTTTAACTTTTCCCTACACTGTTGGTAGGTCCGGTAGTAGCTGTGTGTGGACAACAGCTGATACACTTCCTGAGAAACTTTTTCGTTTCGCTCATCGCTAACGAGTGGACCGTCTGCACCACGCCGTGGTTTTGCGCACAGCCATTTCACAATTCGAAAATCGCGTGAACAAATGATACTATTATCGCCGTTACTAACTTTAAAACTAGCGGGTTGATGTCGCGTGTCGGATATACAGTGATGCTGGTAGTGACGATTCTCCCTGATCAGTGATCTGCAGGATTTTTATGACACATTTAGTATCGGCTCGGCTTGCTTGATTTAACAATTGTGTCCATGTTAAATGGCCCAAATATTAGCAGTTTTTACCAGTGTTTTCGGATGTAGCATTTGCAGTCAAATCGTGAGATGTAATTTCTCAGTAAGTGCTAATTACTACTGTGTTGACTCATTATTTTCCCAAACTAGTCGGCAGAGAGACAAAAAAGAAATCTATGTATATATTATTTCTTTAGATAGGGATCATTTTAGATAAAAATAAACTAAATTAAAAGGAGAAATTGAAAATGAAGTAGAAATAAAATATTTATTAAAATTCAAAACAATAATAACTCTGGTTGTAATGACTAACACAGCTTTCACTTTCTTTAGTTTATGTTTGAGTGGAGGGGAAAGCAACAAATAACTGAAATGTCAACAGAACATAATTTGAAGTGTGTTGAAGGACAGTTTTGTCTTCATACATCTAAAGCATATGCTTTCATTCTGAAACCACTTAGAATTTTGTTCAGCAGGATACTAATCATAAAATAAAGAGGTGTTTTTGTTGCATTTATATTGACAATTGTTTTTTTTTTAGTTGTGAAAGTTAAAATAATCTTAAAATATTGTTTACGGTTACAATTTTAATTCAGATTCATGAACAGATTCATTCGGACACGGCCTGTTATGTACTCGGTCTTGAGTCTGACTCTGCCCCTTTTGGACTCGGACACGACTCTGACTCGATTGTTTAAAGATTCAAACTTAACTTGGGACTCGACTAAGGAGGACTCGAACCCAACACTACTCAGAACTGAAATAATCCTAAACGTGCCTTTTAACACAGAGATGAGGTAAAATTTTATGTTTCAGTGCACTGAACTAATAGTCTATCTTATTTTGTCACTGTATATAATGGAAGCCACAGAATATATTGAAATAGTGTTAGTCAGAATGCTTGGGACGGTCACCCTCAGTCACAATTTGCTTTCAAAATATGAAAAACAAATGGAAGTGAAAGGTGACTGACTTGCATTCTGTCTATCATATCCTTAATTGTGTTCAAGTCGTATAGGTTTAGAACATGAGGGTGAATAAATGATAAAATTATATTTATTTTTGAATTATGACTGTAACAGTGCATAATGGGTGTAAAGGATCACATAATCACATGATCCATGCAAACAAGGTGTTATTAATAAAAATCAGATCAAAAATGACTAGTAACTCACTTCTTGAGAATTATTTTAATTGGATACTTTCTTACTATTACTCAAGTTAATATAAGTTACATTTACTTGAGTGCAGGTTTTGGGTACTCTACCTACCTCTGGTTGTAATCCAACAAAACAGTTTTACATAAACATAATCCTTAAAAAAAAACATTAATTTAGCATTTATTGATAATGCTGAGTATTTATTTCTTTTAAAACTCCCAGTCACCATGTGTTAATGTTATTGAATTAGGATTCTTTTAAGAAAATTAGAAAAGTGTATCAGCAATTCTGAAATGATTGTTTCAGAGAGTTGCCTAATACTCCAACATTCTCAAGTGTTTTTGACCATCACACATAGTCACTTGCATTTTGTAATGTAATGTTTTTGTGGTGCTTTTAAAAATAAAAATACCATCAGTGTTTGTAATAAGTTCAAAAGGTGAGCAGCCACTTCTTCCTTTCTCCTAACCCTAAGTACTGTGAACTTCCATCCTTAAATAACAGAGCGCAGTGCCAACCAATGAGAAACTATGAGCCAGGAGGCAAAGCTGGGAAAGGGAAAAACAGGAGAAATGGCTAGAATATATGAGACAGCTGCAAACAAGGGCTGTTCCGTCTTCAGAGTAATGTTTATATATGAGTACTTAACGCACTATAGCCTCTCTCTTTAGGAAAAAGTTAAAAGATTTGGATCGACCTGTTGTTCCTCTATGTTAATAAAGAAGGCAAACACTTCACAAAAAACAACTCAAGACATGTATTATGATTCTTTCCTGTTGACTGCACAGCTTCGAACATTCTAGAAATAAAGCATTTACAGAACAATATTATATGTAACTAGCTTTTAAAATTTTCTGACGAAATGCCAATGCAGGCTGGGAGTTCTGAGTGGTTGTTGGAGTATGTATAGGTTGATGCTAGTGTGTTCTGCATGGTTGCTCAGGACCTTGTTTGATGTATGTTTTCCCTACATCCATAAAATTTTCTGATGAATTTTGGGTAAAGAGTATATTTTTACAAGAAAGACATTGATACTACAATGATGGATAATAATCACATTATATGTTCATGAAAAATGTCTTTTCATTAACGTTCATACAGATTAAGGTACATTTGCACCAGCTAACCATCTCTCTTGTTATTTTGGGCCAATGGCAGTTAGCCAATATGGGGTTTTCATGAAAGTTTGCACTGGAAAGTTTCAAATAAAGTTGGAATTTTGATTAATTCCAGTGACTTTCCTGTGAGAGAGTCTTTTGAATCCATTCACCAAAAAATATTAACACATCCCGCACTTGAATGCTTTCTCAACAGTCAGTCTTAACATGCAAGAAAGCCACCAAATCAGTCTCGCAAATAAAAGAAAAGATAATTTGCTTCCAGTTGGAAACATTTGGGTCTGAGTCCACCTTAGTCGAGTCAGAGTCAAGTCTGAGTCTTTAATCAATTGAGTCAGAGTCCAAAAGGGACCGAGTCCATAACAGGCAGAGTCCAAGTCTAGTCCAAACGAACCTGGTCATGAATCTGAATTCAAATTGTAACCATAAATTCAACATCAATATTATAAGCTTATTTTAACCTTCACTACTAAGGTAACACCTCTGTTGCATTTCATATACAGTCTATATTTTATGATTAGTATCCTGCTGAACAAACTTCAAAGTGGATTAAGAATGAAAGCATATGCTTTAGGTTTATGAATACAAAACTGCCCCTTCAACACACTTCTTATTGCCCTCTGGTGATGTTTCAGTTATTATTAAAAATAATAATAATAATAATTTTTATTTATATAGTGCCTTTCCACAAGCTCAAGGAAACGTTACCCTCCATATACATTTAACAGGACAAAGTACATCAATATATATTTTTATAGAATTTACAATCTCAATTACAAAAGGAGATATAAAACATCAATCAGTAATAGACAGATAATGCGCTCTGATGATGTTTCAGTTATTAATACGTTTTATTTATATAGTGCCTTTCCACAAGCTCAAGGAATGCGTGATCTGACCCCTAAGCCACACCCACAGAGGATACTGAGGACCAGTTGGTCTCCATATAGACATTAATATCAGTCTTAAACATTTGTTGTAAATCAGGATTTTGCAAAAGGGATACATTAAAGCACCAATTATCTGATCTATTTTTCTCTGTGTGTGGCAATATCTCTAAACTCAACAGGGCGTGATCTGAAACTAAGATGTTTCCAATTAAGCAATCAATAACAGATGAAATGATGGACTTAGATATATATAAAAAAAATATATTCTAGAATAAATCTTATGAACTGATGAAAACATTTATAGTCCCGGCCTTATGGGTTCAAAAGTCACCAAATATCTGTAAGACCAAGATTTTTACACATCATGTGAAGCGTCAATGTTGCTCTAGGGGGTTTACACTTTTGCTTTACTATGATCAAAGACTGATTGCATCAAAAGATTAAAGTCTCCTCCCAATATTAAATCAAGAGCAACATCCCTTCAAGATCTATAAAAAAATCCATGATCATCAGCATTAGGTGCGTAAATATTAGCCAAAGTTTTGCCATTGAATATCTGCTAAAACTATAAACTAAAACTCTTCCTATTTTATCTTTAATCTGTTTGAGAAATTTGAATTGTAGATATTTATTTATCAATATAATGACTCCCCTGCTCTTACTCGGGCCAGCACTAAAGAAAACTTGTCCACCCCATATCTTCTCAAATTTTTCAGCTACTTGAGGGGAAATATGTATTTTTTGAAGAAAGACTATATCATATTTCTTATGCATAAGAAAAGAAATAGCCTTCCTTCTTTTTATGGGGTGCCCCAACCCATTCACATTCCACATGGAGAGCACTCATATTAACATTTGACATATTGATATAATAAAAAAATATATTGTGTGTCAAAAGTAAAATTATACAGACCACATTCCCCATTAATGCAACAATCAAACACTAAACTCCCCCCCCACCCCCCCCAAATAAAACAAACAGAAAAAATAAAAATGAGCACATTAATTCAACCGTCAATCCCTCAAACTCAAAAGGTCCATGTATGCCTACGAGAGCCCCTGCGACAATTTTGCCATCGGATTACTCAAGTCCGGTGCTTTTGTAATTGCATAATCAAAATTGCATAACAGAAAATATTTTGTAAAACAGACCTCAGCCAACAGGCAGAATAAACACAAGAACATGTAGATTCATTCGCAGAACTGTCTTGAAGGTGTGTTCCTCCACAAAACATATTCCAGCTGATATAAAGCCGTTCAGTTTCCTCGGACAGACAACCAAGTGATCAGTGAGCCGGCTATTTAGGAGTACTGCAGATGACGTAATCATTCTAATGTCCCTTAAAAATACTCCACAAAAACAAACAAAAGGCATAAGCACAAAGAATGAACAGACCAAAGCAGTCTAATTCCACAAAACAAACTCAAGCCGCTAGGCAGAACCAGCACAAAAAGAAACAAAACAGGCATCCAAGTTCCTCATATGATCATGTGTGTACTGAGCAAGTCAAATTCACTCAGAGGCTGCATAAAAAAAAATACACCATGACTTACTCATTCTGTCAACTTTATAAAAGACGTCCTCTTTGTGAACATGTAGACATTTTGCGGTCATCCATAGTGTCCACTCTCAATCTTGCTGGGAACTTCAGTGTAAAAGCAATCTTCAGTCAATCCAAACGTTTATTGACAGAGAAGTGTCATGCCACAAAACAAACTCCATCCGCTAGGCGGAGCCAAAACAAAAGAAACAAAAATGGCACCCAGCTTCCTTAGACAGTCGAGATATGTACAGCGAGTCAGTGCACTTACAAGAGAAATGCCCAATGGTTTACTCAATCATAGATTCTATGAAGGCCAGTGCCAGCCTGGGACATAAAAATACTTTGCTTTGCTTAGACACCTTGGTGTCTATTCTCAGTTTGGCCGGAAACATCGGTGCAAAAGTGATCTTCTTACATTCTTACATTCCTTGAATCAATCGCGTTTCTCTCTTGTCGAATGCACAAATTCTGGGAACAAGAAAATATTAAAAAAAAAATATCTTTATCGGATGATCCCAGAAATTTGGCCAGAATTGATCAGGGCCTGTCTCCCTCAGCAGATTTGCAAGCCAGGCCTATGTGAGCTCGCTCAATTTCCATCTTATGGCCTGTTATGTCGAGCAGACTCGGAAAGAGCTCGTCCAGGAATTTCACCATATCTCTGCCCTCTTCATGCTCTGGAATTCCAACAATCTGTATTTTGTTAACTCAGTTCCTATTTTCAAGATATTTCTTGAACAGATTGAACAGATTGATTCCAAGTCTGTTTTGAAAGAGGGCAGATTAGCAGATAATTCCCTTTCTGATGATCAATCCATCTCTCAACATCTGCCAATCTTGTGACCAACTAATTTTGTTTCTATCAGCGAGCTCCTCCAAGTCAGCAACAACATTCGTCAGCATCACAGAGACATTTGACAGTTGACACTGAATTTCTTCTCCCGTCGTGCTTTCCAAATCGAGTCCCCGGATCGCAAAGGCCGCCAGAGGTTTCAGCTTGAGCACGTAAGTGTCTTTTAAAGTCTCCAGAGTATGAGGATTTACACTTCTTTGCAATGTTTACCTCAAAGAGCAAATATGTAACTGGGTGTATCGAATCTCATTGAATTATAACATGAAAATAATAAAAAACTAGCAAAGTGCGCAGAGCTAGTCGCTCACACATCTGCTCCTCGCATGGCATTCAATTCCAATATTCATAATGGTTTTAGAGGGTTTGGTCAGATTTCCATCAATATTGACACAAATGTCAATATTCCTATTAAGTGTCTTGAAGTGGGTCTGCTCCTCAAATGAAGCTGAGATAGCTGAATTATAATTTGAGAGGACGTTTGAAGGACAGGACAGTTTAAAAGAGTCAGAATGTAAGGGTGCACAGACATAGGTGGAGAAATGAGGGGTCGATGGCTTTTAGGTTGCGATAAGATTCCACAGTTTTCTTGTATGACATACAGTGAGGAAAATTAAATTAAAATTCTATGTTTGTGATCTAAGATGCCAATTTGTGTACCCATTGTAGAAACATGATTAAGACCTGATGTACAAACTAAGTCAAGTATATGACTATGGGTAGAAAAATTCACATGCTGTGTTAAATTAAAGCATTCAAGAACATTCATGAGTTCAGTTGTATTTGAACAGTCAGTATCAACATGTATATTGAAATCACCAAGCAGTATAACATGGGGAGACATAGCACAGGCAAGAGTGAGTATTTCACTAAGTTCAGAGAAAAATTTAGGCTGATACTTTGGAGGTGGGTAAATCAATAACACGATAAGAGGAGTTTCACCAATTTCACCAGTTATTGTTTATTAGTTGCTTTTTCCCCTCCACTCAAACATAAACTAAAGAAAGTGAAAGCTGCGTAAGTTATTGCAACCAGAGTAATTATTGTTTCAAATTTCATTTAGTTTTTATTTCTACTTAATTTTCAATTTGTCCTTTCAATTTAGTTTATTTTTATCTAAAATTATCCCTATCTAAAGAAATAATAGTCTATACTGAGATTTCTTTCTTAGTCTAGACCTGCCGACTAGTTTGGGAAAATGAGTCAACACAGTAGTAATTAGCACTTACTGAGAAGTTACATCTCAAGTCAAAGTGTTTTTTATTGTCGTTCAACCATGTACGGTTAGTACAGCACACAGCGAAACGAGACAACGTTCCTCCAGGACCATGGTGCTACATAAAACAACATAGGACAAACACAGAACCACATGAGACTATACAAACTAAATAACATTTCTACATGAAGTGCACATGCAAACGTGTGCAAAAAGTACGGAACAGTACAATAATTAGGGCAGGAACAGGACAATTGGCACAGAGACAGTGCCGTGGCGACCAGTACAAATTTGTAGTCTTGAGTAGTGCAAAAAGATAACAATTTCTAAAAATGCCAAATGTAAACATAACATACTATGAAATAGTGTTCTATGGACATAGCAGTTATTGAGGTAGCAGCCAGGTATAAAGTGAAAATGAATTAAAGTGCAACTCTGGACATGTGCGAAAGTTGGATGGTGTAAATTGTGTGTCAGTCCAGTCTCGGAGTATTGAGGAGTCTGATGTCTGAGTCTGTGGTGGTGGCGTATTGGGCTAAAGCACATAACTGTTAATCAGAAGGTCGCTGGTTCGATCTCCATGGCCGCCACCATTGTGTCCTTGAGCAAGGCACTTAACTCCAGGTTGCTTCCTTAGCATTAGTACTGGGGGAATGTAAACTCTGGTTAAAATAACAGTGGGGAATTCCTGTGGTAAATAATAATGTTATGAGGAGGGCAGACGAGGGAGTAAGGATCCAAATGCAGCTTTATTAGAAGTTCGCAAAATAAAGGGAAGTATAAATGCAGGAACAAATGAAACGTCCACGAGGGGAAAAATAAAGAGAAGAACACAAGAGAATAACACGGGGTCTTGCAAGGAGGGCACAGGCAGGAACACGGACCAAGGCAGGATTCAAGAACTAAGAACAGAGCTTCAAACATTAACATTAGCAATAACATTTACAACGACCAACAGAGGACAAGGTGAAACATCAGGGCTTAAATACAAAGCAAGGGAAAACATAGACCAAGACCAATGGACAAACAGAACTTATAACAAGGTAAAAGGGCAATTAACTAAAACCAATGACTAAACTAGAACTGATAATAAAGTAATCAAACAATAAACCAATGAGGACCGGACACATGGACAAGGAGGGAAAACAGGACATGACAAAACTTCAAAATAAGAGTGCATAAACAAAGGGCAATACGGAACATAAAAGGTGCCAAAAACTTAAATAAAAAGGTACACAAGCCAAAGACGGTGTGGATCGTTACAAATAAGGTCTGCATCTAAAAGTCACAAGCTCTACCAGCGATGAGCAGTAGCTAGAGACTAGCATAGAGTCCGTACACAATTCATTGTTGATGTAAACACACAAGCCACCACCGCGAATCTTACCGCACAGAGCTGCATTTCTGTTGGCACAAAACAAGGAGAGCCCGTCTAGCTGAATGACCTCCTCTTCAGTCACTAACCCAACCCCTGCCGGGTGTGCAGAGCAAGGTAAGTGCTTTGAGTCTTTTCTCAGCACCAGAGCCTCGGGACGCTCCTTTGCCTCCCGACGCCGCATAAATTGCTCCGCCCCACTGCTCCGCCCCACCGGGTATGTCAAAAATAGTTGTCCCCTTAGTGCCCCTAGCACGGAGCTTGGATGCGTGTCTTTCACTTCCCAATTCGTCATGTTGGCTGGCCAGGACCATCCGACTCGGTTACGCAATTCAGTTTGCCAGGCCTCCGCCCACCTTCACGGGCGTCCAGTTTACCGCAGTGCACAGTGAATACACCAAATCCCTGCGAGTGGAAATCGTCTCTTACTCATAGAGCCTGTACCTCCAACCGAGATGAAGAAGGGTTTCTACAGCCCTTACTTCATCATACCCAAGAAAGGCGGCAGCTTACGACCGATCTTGGAGTTTTCAACCGTGCCTTGCACAAACTCCCGTTCAAAATGCTCACACAAGACACATCCTAACATGCGTCTGGCATCTAGACTGGTTCGCAGCGGCAGACCTGAAGGACGCCCCCCTTCGGCATGTCCCTGTCCCCTCGTATCTCTACGAAGGTCGCGGGGGCAGCCCTTTCCCCACTTCGGGAAGCAGGCATTCGCATATTCAACTACCTCAACGACTGGCTCATCCTGGCCCACTCTCGAGTGTTACTGTGCGTCCTAATGGACCAGGTGTTCAGGCACCTCAGACGTTTAGGGCCTCAGGTCAACCGGGAAAAGAGCTAGCTCACCCCGGTTCAGAGCATCTCTTTTCTCGGCATGGAGTTAGACTCAGTCTCAATGTCAGCACACCTCGCCAACGAGCGCGCACGGTTAGTGCAAAAATGCCATGTGATCATCACCCCCGCCTGCAGCCAAACGTCAAAACCCTGGACAGACCTCTGCTTTCTGCGGACAGGAGTACCCCGATGTATCCTAGTCACGATGTGTCCCGATGCATCCTAGTCACGACCGACTTCTCCAAATTGAGTTCAGGCTCCGTGAGCAACGGGCACCCAGCCGCGGGCCATTGGAAAGGGGCCCCGCTGTGCTGGCACATCGATTGCCTAGAGTTGCTGACTGTATTCTTAGTTAGTTAGTTCAGGACAAACACGTCTTTGTCAGGTCAGACAGCACCACCGCAGTAGTGTACATAAATCACCAAGGTGGCGTACGCTCCCACTACATATCACAACTCGCCCGTCGTCTCCTCCTTTGAAGCCAGCAGCAACTCAAGTAGCTGCGCGCCACTCACATCCCCAGCAACCTCAATGTGGTAGCGGACGCGCTGTCACGACAACGCTTGTCCAGTGGAGAGTGGAGGCTTCACCCCCAGTTGGTCCAGCTGGCATGACGAACACACAAAGACAGGAATGTAGCCAATGGACTAGAAACTAAACACTTGACAACTGGTAAAATCGCAAGCACCATTTGCGTGCAACCGAGACAGTGCTCGCATTGAGGTTTCATCATGGTAAAGAACTTCATTAAGTCATATCATCCACTGTGTCTCACAGTTTACCAAAAACGTCTGGGTTACGTATGTAACCTCCGTTCCCTGATGGAGGGAATGAGACGTTGTGTCGAAGAAGCAACACTAGGGGTCTCCCTTGAGCGCCGAATATTACTCTGATCTATGAAAAAAGGCCAATGAGAAGTTGGCAGACAGTATTTGCACACCCCGCCCCCAGACATACGGTTATAAAAGCGGGAAAATATGTCGAATTCATTCAGGATTTTTCTTAGGAGCCGGAAATGGTCCAGCCACAACAGTGGCTCGGCTCAGCGATGTGGCCGGGAGGACACAATGTCTCGTTCCCTCCATCAGGAAATGGAGGTTACATACATAACCCAGACGTTCCCCGTCTGTCGCTCACTTCGATGTTGTGTCGAAGAAGCGACACTAAGGGTTCCAATTTAAATCACGCCATGCGCTGAGCCATGTACATGTTATGCTGACACAGGAGCGGGCAGGTATTTTACGTGCAAAGGTGACCAGCTGTGTCAGACTGCACGTACCCTTCCCCAATGCCCCATAAAAGTAATCGGAATCCTTCTGGTTACCCTAAACAGGGGAACAAGGCGACGCTTGCCAACCTGGGAACGGGCCGAGCATAGCCGGGCTTCTTTTCTCTCTATGTTTCTCCTCATAGAGTAAGAAACGGCTAGGGCCCTTACACGCATCAAGGGAAGGGGGTCTTAACCAGTTTCCTATTCTTTCAGGGGGAAAAGACCCTGCGGAGACCACACCTGCCCAGGGAGGTAAAAGTGGTGAAATACATCACATGGGCCTCTTAGGTCATATGTGTGAAAATGGCACGGTGGTAGATCCAGCCTCAAGGAGGGGAGAGTTGCTACAACACGGTGACCGGAGGGCAGCTGGAACTGCCTAAGGGAGATGTGGGTCCACTCGTAAGGGGACCGTACTGCAGAAAATACACACAGGAGGAAGTCCACGCAGGAGTCCTGACCTGTGGAGCACCTACTCCAGTGCAGGGTAGATTTGAGTACCCGCAGTGGATTGGGTCGGCAAATTCCTCCGCTGAACTGCAGACCCACAGGGCTAGGGAGGAGTCATCCAGGGAGCTGAGTTAGGGGGATCTCCTGGGAGAAAAAACGCACGATTTTGCCTCGGCCGAGGGAAAGGGCGGTAGGCACAAGTGGTCCACCCGGTCAATCCGTCAGCGTGTTACCGAGTTCTACAGGCTCGGACCTGAGAAAACACGGGACAAAACTGACTCTACCCTGAGATTGTAAAATCTCGCAAGGGTGTTAGGTGTTGCCCAACCCGCTCTGCATATGTCTGCCAGGGAGATGCCTCTGGCCAGTGCCTGTGAGGATGCAACACTACTTGTCGAGTGTGCTTGGACCCACAAGGGGAGTGGCACGGCGTTGGTGTGATAAGCCAATGTAATGGTGTCAACTACCCAGTGGGAAGGCCTCTGTTTGGAGACAGCGTTCCCTTTCCGCTGTCCACCAGGGCAGACAAAGAGCTGCTCAGAAAATCTAGAGCTCTGCATGTGGTCCATGTAGGCACGCAAAGCACGTACCGGACACAGCAACAAAGGGCTGGGCCTGCCTCCTCCCTGGGCATCTTTGCTTGCAGGTTCACAACCTGGACCCTGAAGGGAGTCGTAGGAACCTTGGGCATATAGCCCGGTCGCGGTCTTAGGATCACATGAGTGTCTGCCGGACCGAACTCCAGGCAGGTGTCGCTGACAGAGGACGCTTGCAGGTCCCCGACCCTCTTGATGGAGGACAGCCTCCCCTCCCACCTCTCCTGCAGAAATAAGAGCACTGACCTAACTGCACACCTCTGTGGGGCTTCAGCCAGGGAAGACCACCAATCTGCGAACAAACGCCACTTCAAGGCGCCTGGTAGAGGGGGCTCTGGCTTGGTTGATCGTGTCTACGACGGCAGGTGGTAGACCAGTTAGATCTTCCGCGTTCCATCCAGGCGCAAGACGTGGAGGTTCCAGAGGTCTGGGTGCGGATGCCAGAGCGTACCCCGTCCCTAAGAAAGAAGGTCTTTCCTCAGGGGAATTCGCCATGGAGGAGCTGTCGCGAGGAGTACGAGGTCCGAGAACCAGGCCCGAGTGGGCCAGTAGGGAGCCACTAGGGTGACTTGTTCCTCGTCCTCCCTGATCTTGCACAGCACTTGTGCAAGAAGGCTCACTGGGGGAAATGCGTACTTGTGCAGCCCTGAGGGCCAGCTGTGTGCCAGTGCGTCTCGGCTGCACGCAAATGGTGCTTGCGATTTTACCAGTTGTCAAGTGTTTCGTTTCTAGTCCATTGGCTACATTCCTGTCTTTGTGTGTTCGTCAAGCCAGCCACCTCACTAATCGATGTTATGCAGCAGTCTCCATAGTAATATTCAAGCATATTGGTTGACTAAAGTGTGCACATATACACGTTTTTCGATGTATTCAGTTTATGGGCTGGAGTTTGTTTTATAGACTATTTTTTGCTTTGTAAAGCTGTCTCACAAAAAATTTACAGAAGCAACGGACTTGAGCAACAAAAAATTGTCGCGGGGACACTCGTAGATGTACATGGACAGTTTGAGTTAGGATGGATGAACACCGGTTGGCGCTGTTGTGCGCAGGGTTAATGCACACGTTTTTCTTTTTTTTTTTTTTTGTTCATGGGAAATTTCGGGGTTGTTTGTTGCACTAATTGGGAATGTGGTCTTTATAACCTTGGATTTAGGATGGACCACACTGAACCTCATCAAAATGACCTGCAGGTTGAACTGTGATGCACCTCATTAATCTCTGCCTGCATCACCTTTGTCTATTGATGGACTACAGTCTTGAAATGGAATACAGAGACTATCATTTAATTGCCAACAAAAGTCTTCATCAGCCAACTAACAAAGGACAATGCATCAATGGGAACTTCTGCAGTTAATCTAGGTTGGATTTCAAAGACATTATTCATTAATCTTAAAGTTAAAATTAAAGTTAAAGTTATTTTGAAAAACAAACAAAAACAAAACAATGGACCTTAACACTCTTTGTGTTTAAAAATTTAAAACTATGACTTGCACTACACATAAATAACTAATAGCCAGAGGGGAACTGGCCCCCACTGTGAGTCTGGTTTCTCCCAAGGTTATTATCCTCCATTCTCCAACATCTTATTGAGTTTTGTGTTCCTTGCCACAGTCGCCTTCAGCTTGCTCACAGGGGTTCTAAATACAATTATCATTTAATTATTGAATTGCTATACACACTTTAAAATCATTTTTAATCAAACTACATAGTGATTGTGTAGTTTGATTAAAACTACACTACACATATTACATTTTAATTTTTTGTTAATGCATGATATCCTGTAAAGCTGCTTTGAAACAATGTGTTTTGTGAAAAGCGCTATACAAATAAAAATGACTTGACATGTATTAGCTAAAGTAATAGTGATGCATGCTGTTGGGCCTCATGTGCTCAGATAGCAGACAAAGTCAGGCCTACAAGTCATAAAGCCTGACTGTTGCCTGTAGGGTCACTCAAACCTGATAACACAAACGGTGCCAAAATCAAACAGACATAGTCCAAAACAGCCAAACTGCTTACATTTTTAAATACAGATCCCATCAAGCCATGCTCACTTTACACCTATGTGTGAAAATCTGAAGGATTGAACTCAACTCCTATTGGATGAATTACACCACACAAAGCGTAAACTATGTTGTCATCGAGAGTATAAAACCTTGGAGATCCTTCTAAGCTTTGCTTAGCCCTGCTGCTCCCAGGTGTAGCCTCGTTGCCCAAGGAAGTAATGTACATATCTGAACTTTGGCCATGCAGTCTCCATCTCGCTGGATCAGCCGAGATTTCTTTGTGTTCCACCGAGAACGTTAACAGATACGAAAGAGACCACCGAACAATCTGCGTCTCACCATATTGCCTGCAGAAGTGAAGAAAGAAGATTTCTCTTCCTTCTTCCACCTAGTCGACTTCGTTGATTTCTCTGCCAAAATGCAGAGAATCAGCCAGCTAATGTTGAATCTAATCGATGTTCTATTGATTTTAATAGTTAATAGTTGTCTGTGATAATAATTAATATTCTGTTGATTTTGATCATTGATAGTTATCTTTGATGATTTTGATTTTAAGTATTATTAAGCTATTGTTGATTCTAATCAATGTTCTGTTTATTTTAATAATTAATAATTATCTTTGATTACTATTGAACATTACTAATAACGAAACCTGCTCTTGAACAAAGTGCCCAACAATGCCTTAGAAAGCACCACTACTAATTTACTTGTGTAATTGTGTAATATGACCTAAAAACAAATTTTTTGGTGTTGTAACATTGTGGACTGATGATGGCCATGTTTTTTATGTCCGGAGACAAGTGTGGAAAAACTTGACTGAGGAGGTCAGCATGTTTTTGTGTCTAGTTTTCGTCTTGTTTTTCTCTTATTTCTCTTAGATGAGAAATGAGCAGGACCCCGGCCGCCTGAGTAAATAAAAGCGTGAGTCTCACGGGCCCTCATCCCCAGCTACTGGCAGCGGCCTCTGTTTGCCTGCCAAAGGGGATGCTGCTCCTGAAAGCCTACACCCTGCAGCTGAGGGTCTGTCTTTGTTTGCCTGCCAAAGCCTTCCTGAGCATCGCCCATCCAACATCCTGCCAATTCCCGAGAGGAAGAACTCCATCACTCAGATTGGTACTTGTGCATTAATAAGGTCTTTTTAAGCATACCATGTACAGTATGTACCTCATACTCAAAACATTTTCAGAATTTTTTTTCTGTTTTGACCAGCAGAAACAAATGTTGTCCATCATATCAAATGAATATACATTAGCCAATCAATAGACAATGCATAAACCACACAACTACACTAAAATGAACACTTTTGACAGGCAAGTTTTTAAATTTTAAGATGAGAATTTTACATTTTTAAGCTGAGGCATTTTGGAGCTGTGACAATTGCTCCTCCTGAGCAAATATAAACTCTTGAAAGACAGACACTTTGAAATGGCTTTACGACCATAGTTTTCTTTCAGGTGTTAACGTATTTCCTGAAACAGGAAGTTTGGGCTGGACATATTAAATAACTCATTCCTTCTTTTTAAGCATTCAATAGCCTTTAGTTTACATCACAGACATGAACCATGATTTTCTACTAGCTAGTCAGTTGCAGGTGGTATTGGGGGAGGGGCATTGTCATTCTTGAGTGCAGTGGACAATAATTTGTCCATTTACCAGAAATGAAAAGAATGTGCATTTCAAATTTGTATATCTGCTAAAGAATATTTAGTAAACTTTTAGTAGTAGACTAGAATATAGGTGACCTCAAAAAATAAAAGCACGATTCAAAATAGAATATAGATGCCTGAAATGTAAGAAATTGTATAAAATATATTACAACTGTACAGTAAAATGTAATATTCACAGTAATAATAATAATAATAATAATAATAATTATAATAATAATAATTAATCAAAATATCATGAGCAAGACTAAAAGTTTGGAAAAAAATGCAATGACATGTTGAAAAGTTCTATTTTCATCTGTTAAATGTTTTAAGAATTTATTGATTAGACATCATTTTGATGATGAAATTAAATTAAACTTTAAAAAAATTTCTGGAAAGTTATCCAGATAATATAGTAAATATTATTAAATTATAAAAAATAACTAAAGTGGTGTGTTCAATAGCACATTATAATATTAGAATATTTATGCTGTGGTATCGAAATTGGTATTGAGAACCGTGAAATTTCACTGGTATCGGTACCGACTACTGAAATATTGGTACTGTGACAATAATAATATCTAGAGCCATTTAAGGACAATCATTTACAAACTAGGAGTTTTAAAGGGTTCCATATACTGTATTTTCCATATGTACCAGCTATTGACCAGGGAGTTAACATATTGATAAATATGTCACACTTATTGTGTTTCTGAGGGCAGAAAGGATTTATGATGTTTACGTTTGGAGGTTTAGCAAAAACATACACAAAAGTATGAAGTAACTCACAGATGCTGCTGAAAATCTGATTTAACTAGAATATTTCTTTAAATTAAAGGTTTAAAATTTAATATACAGTGCATATAAAAAGTCTACACACCCGTTAAAACAGCAGGTTTTTGCGATGTAAAAAATGAAAAAGATAAATCATATCAGACTTTTTGCACCTTTAATGTAAAAATTACAACATATACAATGCCACTGAAAACCAAAGTGACTCATTTCAGAGAGAAAAATTAAAAGCTTAAAATAACTCAATAACTACATAAGTGCGCACACCCTTTTATATTTGGGTATGTGGCTGCGTTCAAAATCAACCAATCATTAAGTTCATGTGAAATAGTACACACCGGTCTTCACCTGAAGTGACTCTGATTAACTCCAAATAAATCTCAGCTGTTCTAGTTGTATTTTTCTGACATATTTGATGCATGCATCAACAAAGCATCAACGGGATCTCATTGTTGAAAGGTAAGGTGAGGGCTACAAAAAAAATTCCAAGGCATTAGATATATTCATGGAACACAATGAAGACAGTCATCAACAAGTGGAGAAAGTATGGCACAACAGTGACATTATCAAGAACAGGACGTCCCTCCAAAATTGATGAAAAGACAAAGACAAAACTGGTCAGGGAGGCTGTCAAGAGGCCTATAGCAATATTAAAGGAGCTGCAGCTCTTTCTGCCAAGTACTGGTTGCTCCCTTACATGTGACAACTATCTCCCGTATTCTTCATCTGTCTGGGCTATGGGGCAGGGTGGCAAGAACAAGCCTTTTCTGATGAAAAAAAAAACAAAAAAAATACCCAAGTCGGGCAAAAACCTATTTCCAGTCTCCCAAAACCATGTGGAAACATGTGTTATGGTCTGATGGACCAAGATTTAACTTTTTGCCCAAAATTGTAAAAGGTATGTTTGGCACAAAAAAACAACACAGCACATCAGCAAAAGAACACAATACCCACGGTGAAGCATGGTTGTGGCAGCATCATGCTTTGGGGCTGTTTTTATTCAGCTGGAACTGGGGTTTCAGTGAAGGGAATCATGAATAGCTCCAAGTACCAGTCAATTTTGGCACAGAACCTTCTGGCATTTGCTAGAAAGCTGAAAATGAAGAGATATTTCACCTTTCGGCATGACAATGTTCCAAAGCACACATCCAAATCAACAAAAGAATGGCTTCAACAAAAAAAGATTAATGTTTTGGAATGGCCCAGCCAGAGCCCAGATGTGAATCCTATAGAAGATCTGTGGGGGGGACCTGAAGAGGGCCGTACACAGGATATGCCCTCGCAATTTGACAAATAAGGAACGTTTTTACAAAGAAGAGTGGGAAAATATTCACAAATCAAGATGTGCCAAGCTAATAGACATTCAAGTATTAGTTCAGGGATGTACAAACTTATGCAGTTAGGTTATTGTACTCAGTGGCATTGCTTAGGTCGTAATTTTTACATTAAATGTGCAAAAAGTCTAATATGATTTATCTTTGTTAAATTTTTTACATAACAAAAAACCTGCTTTGTGTAGGGTGTGCAGACTTTTTCTATCCACTGTAGTTCCTGTTCTTTCTTAACATAAATTGTGGAATATATTGATGTGTTATACATTAGCTTTATGCTAGAGGTGGGGGGAAAATGGTACAAAGGTATTGTAATATTTTTCCTCAAAATATTGTATCAATATTCGAATACCAAAAATCTATTTTGTTATTAATTTTATGGTCATGGGGGAAAAAGTATCCTCTTAACCAAATCAATCTATACTTCAACAACAGTCCCTTAGATGGGACAGTTATTATGCTTTACTGCATAAAGAATGGAACTCGTTGTCGTGTCAGCAACTCTCAACTAAATGACTACTCAAAATCTAAAAGATTTCCTCTTTCAAATACAGAGTTCTGAAATATTTTGGTTTCAACGTACAGCAGCTACGCGATGTGTGCCGCAGTGCCATGCCCATCTCGGGACTTGAGAATGAAGCCAGTGCTGAAGCTGTCTCGTATGCAACAACCCGAGCAGCGTGACTGCCGCTGAGGAAGCTACATGCCCCAGGAGCCTCTAAAAGTGTTTTAGTAGAACCGCTGTCCTCTGCCTGAATAACTTCAGGCAGTTCAGCACTGACTGCATGCGCTCGCTTGTGAGGCGTACTATTATTGAGATCAAGTCTAACTCCATGCCGAATAAGAGATGATCTGAACAGGGGAGAGCTTGCTCTTTTCCCAGTTGACCCAAAGACCTAGATGGCTGAGGTGCCTTAGCACCAAATCCCTGTGCACTCACAGCATCTCTCAAGAGTGTGCTAGAATCAGCCGGTCATTGAGGTAGTTGGGTATGCGTCTTGAATGGGAGTCTGTGTAAGGCCCGGTTCAGAACTCACAGGTCCAAGATTGGCTGCAACCCACCGCCTTTCTTTGGCACAATGAAGGGCTGTAGAACCCTTTCTCAATCCCGGCTGGAGGGACAGGCTCTATCGCGCCCTTGCAAAGAAGGGTCGCAATCTCCGCACGCAGGGTGGCGGCACTCTCGCCCTGCACAAAAGTGAAGCGGACGCCACTGAACCGGAGCGGGTGCCTGGGGAACCTGTCAAGTCGGATGGTCCTGGCTAGCCACCACAGGTTGGAATGTGTTAGCCACGCGTCCAAGCTGCGGGTGAGGGGCAACTTAGAGGACGATTGCGTCTGATATACCTGGGAGTGGGGCCTCGTGGTGGGGGGGAGCAGGCAACACCATGACGAGGCGGCTGTGCTGAGGGGGAGCTCAAAGCACTTACCTTGCTCTGCGAAAACGGCATGAGGCGGGTTAGTGATTGAGGAGGAGGGCTTCTTGGGCCGTCCTCGAGACTCGTTACAATCTGCTGGCCATAGGTGTGGTGCAGCCGGGCGCGCAAAAACAGTGAGGCCACGTTCGCAGGGCCCTGGCTGCGGGTGCTCGGTGTCTCTATGACAACGCCGGCTGTGCACACCGATTATGTGACCAAGGAGTGAGGAAACTGCTCTTTTTTTGACAAGTTGGGTATGGCAAACAAAAAAGAAAAGGAAATAAAAGACTAACTTCCCGGCCCTCCACCAAGGGATGGAGTAGTCCGGATATCAGCTTCGTAGAAGATGTCTCGCTTCCTGTGTCGTCTGTCTCAGGGGTACTTAGGAGCCTTCAGGGTCCTCGTGCCGGCCCGGGAGATGGGTGGCGTCATCTTCCTGCAGAGGGCTCTACACTGGGGCCGAGAACTGGGCTCAGGCTGAGGCGGAGTCGTGTGGGATTTTGCAGCCGCAGGTGGACGCCCTTGGCGAGCAGACGGGGTGAGGGATCTTGAGCCGTGCCTGGGCAAGATGTTGTGTCTTCTTTTTCACCACTGAGAACTGCTGGGAAAAGTCCTCAATGGTGTCGCCGAAAAGTTCAATCTGGGAGATTGGCACGTTGAGAAAGCGTGATTTTTCGCCGTCCCTCATCTCGACCAGATTCAGCCACAGGTTGCGCTCCTGGACCACCAATGTGGACATCGCCTGCCCGAGTGCATGCGCCATCACCTTCGTCACCCGCAGCTCCTGCAGCACATCGGGATCAGGACTACCCACGTTCAGTTCTTTTAGTGCATTGGCCTGGTGTATGGCATGCAGGGCGGAGGCGGCCTATCCAGCAGCACTGTAGGCTTTTGTTGCCAGAGACGACATAGTCCTACAGGCCCTGGAGGGGAGCGCCAGACGATCCTGTGGGCACAGGTGCATCGCAACTGCCTTATCCACCTGAGGGACCTCCATGTACCCGTGGGCTGCCCCGCCATCGAGGGTAATGAGAGCGGACAAATCCGGAAGTCTGTTTCGGGCAGTGAAAGGTGCCCTCCATGACCTTGTGAGTTTGTCATGCACCTCCAGGAAGAAAGGAACCGGGGGGTATGGCCGTGAGTGGTGCCCCGAACCCAGGAAAAAATCATCAAGCTGCGAGTGCTCAGAGGAGGCTGGAGAGTTCCAGTCCAACCCGATACTTAAGGTGGCCAAGGGCAAGCATGGTGGTCAGCTCTGCATCAGCCTCAGACTGGGTTGGTAGACCCGAAGGTGTCTCAGACAGGGCTGGCAGACCCAGTCGAGTCCTCAGCATCAGACATCACCAGTGCACAAAATCAAATTCTACCAAAATTACCAAAAAAATCTACCTAAATTCCCAAAATCATCCCCAGCGCCAGTCGGGCCGGCCCTATACACGTGGATAGAAGGCGCAACATTGGGTGCGGCTAGAGTGGCTTTCCCTCGGAAGAAGGAAAGCTGCAACCGCAACATTGTCATGGTCATGTTCTCGCAGTGACAACATGACCGTCCACAAACGCTGCCTCTGTGTGATCTCTGCCCAGACACAAGAGGCAGTGCCTGTGGCCATCAGAACCGGAGAGGTAACGACGGCATCCAAGAATGACACAAAGACGGAAGGGCAAAAGATGCATCTTTAAAAAGACATTCAATGTCAGTGTGTTTACTCTTTTAGAGAAATATATACTCTTTTAGAGGGCTGTCGAAGTGCTCAGGGGCATAGTCTGCACTGGCGTGCAGAAGAAGAAAAAAGCTGCTGAAATGCGCCATATTTCCAACAGCGTATGCTTTTTAGAGGTGAGTGGGTTTTACTCAGCTTGCTGAAACACAACCGCTCAGCTCCGAAGAAAAAATCTGTCTGAACAGATGCACGATTCCCTCCTTTTATACCTGTATGTTCGGGGGAGGGGCATGCAAATTCTGTTCGCCAATTCTCATTGGCCTTTTCTCAAAGATAAGAGGTAACCGAGGCTCTCGTGTCCCCTAGTGTCACTAGATACACAACATCGAGTGAGTGACAGAAGGGTGAACAACAGTTTCCATTTTCAAATAATGTAATTACATTTATATTCAGTAAGATATATTCATTTAAATGGCTGTAATAAAAACTTATTTATATTCTGCCAAAATGTATAATGCATTTATAATTTTAGTGATAGTAAAGCTTTACATTTTTCTATCTGACTAACGATCAAAGGTCACTATTGGCTAAAATAGAGGTAACGTTAGGTAACAAGTTCTTCACAAGATGTTATACTGATGTCTTCCCACAGTTGAAACAGCTTTAGGCACATACACAAGAGACAATACGTGAATGTAAGTTGTACTGTATCTTATAGTCAGATGTTCATTCCATTTTTGTTTCGTGTTTTAACTTGTTATAAAATAAAGAAAAGGAATGGTTCACTGTTAACTATGCTTTTGTGCTGCCGTTTGAACTGAACTGAGGCAGATAGGGTGATCTGTAACACACCGCATTAAAAACTAATCAAAAGAACAGTAAATATTGTGATTTCTTGATAATATTGACATAGATTGCAAGCGGAGACTTGTTTTTATTGTGAAAAAACCCATAAAATACCCAAAACAGTCAAATATTAAAGTCTCAGCTGTTTAATTATAAACTTGTACATATTTCTAATCCCAGGCATTGTCAACATATATTTGTTTGAAAGGTGGCTTCTATAAACTATTGTTTTTGAGACAAAGGACTCTAAATTCCAAACAATTTTTAGACATTTGACAGAATTAGGAGATTTATTCAAACATACATTATATAATTTAAAGACATCATCAATCACAAACTCAAGGAGCTTTTTGGCCAGCATGTTTGATGGATGCAGGTGTCGCAGTGAGGTTACTTCCCCACTGTGTAGGAGGAAAATGTGAGCCTCAAAGCATAGTTAATAAAGTCCACCAAAGAGAGCTCACATTTACCTCCAGGTAGAAAAGACTTCACCAGCTCATTGAGTCCAAACATTTAAAGGTCCTTCAGTTCAACATCTCCCCACTTACAGCAACTCGCCAGAGCTTCTCTGTGCTCTGCGTACTCCTCAATAGTGTTCTTATCGTGACGAAGAGACAAATGTTCTAATGCCACTAGATCCATTTAGTGGTCAGTTCTTCTATAATGTTTGTGACAGATGAGGTGAGAAAGATGGATCTAAATGCAAGTTATTTATTAAATACTGAATACAAATATAAGGAACAAAAAAAGAACAAACCACTACAGTCTAAAGAAAACAAGAACTGACAAAGACAGAGAGCACATGAGGGCAATACATACACTGGAGAAAACAAGGTTAACAAGACAAAGGGGGGAACAAGGCAAGACAAGAACTAGAACCAGACTTCAAAATAAAAGTCTTGATACAAAAAACAAAAGACACAAGACAAAAGTTGTCCAAAACCCTGACAATAATATAATTTAAACCACCTGTTTACTCCAGAGGGCAGTAAGTGAAATTTCAGCTGTATGAGCAACGCACAGTTTATACAGTGAAGAAAACACTTCAGTAGGCAGAACAAGCGCAAACGCGATCTTAGGGATCTCAAGATGTGTTTAAAGATTGAGTATTAAACTATATATAACTTGAAACAATAACCTAAACATTTTATGTTTATGACACAACACACCCGAGACGTCTGACGTAGGTGTAAATTGGCGGGCCCTTAAACAAGCCCCCATGATAAATCTCCACAAATTCACTTGTGAAATGGATTGCTGTGAACTTTATGCCAATGATTGACTTATGATCAATTATATGGTAATAAACAATACATTGTATTCTAACGCTGCTTTTTGTATGGCCTTATCAATGATTTACTCTTCTGCTACAGGAATGTAAAGCATTTTAATTATCTGAATGTTGTGGGATGCACATCCAGGGCACGAAGCTCCCGTTCCACCACATCCCAAAGATGCTCTATTGGGTTGAGATCTGTTGACTGTGGGTTCCATTTTAGTACAGTGAACTCATTGTCATGTTCAAGAAACCAATTTGAAATGATTCGAGCTTTGTGACATGGTGCATTATCCTGCTGGAAGTAGCCGTCAGAGGATGTGTACATGGTGGCCATAAAGGGATGGACATGGTCAGAAACAATGCTCAGGTAGGCCGTGGCATTTAAACGATGCCCAATTGGCACTAAGGGGCCTAAAGTGTGCCAAGAAAACATCCCCCACACCATTACACCACCACCACCAGCCTGCACAGTGGTAACAAGGCATGATGGATCCATGTTCTCATTCTGTTTACGCCAAATTCTGACTCTACCATTTGAATGTCTCAACAGAAATCGAGACTCATCAGACCAGGCAACATTTTTCCAGTCTTCAACTGTCCAATTTTGGTGAGCTCTTGCAAATTATAGCCTCTTTTTCCTATTTGTAGTGGAGATGAGTGGTACCCGGTGGGGTCTTCTGCTGTTGTAGCCCATTTCAAGGTTGTGCGTGTTGTGGCTTCACAAATGTTTGCTGCATACTTCGGTTGTAACGAGTGGTTATTTCAGTCAAAGTTGCTCTTCTATCAGCTTGAATCAGTCGGCCCATTCTCCTCTGACCTCTAGCATCAACAAGGCATTTTCGCCCACAGGACTGCCGCATACTGGATGTTTTTCCCTTTTCACACCATTCTTTGTAAACCCTAGAAATGGTTGTGCATGAAAATCCCAGTAACTGAGCAGATTGTGAAATACTCAGACCGGCCCGTCTGGCACCAACAACCATGCCACGCTCAAAATTGCTTAAATCACCTTTCTTTCCCATTCTGACATTCAGTTTGGAGTTCAGGAGCTTGTCTTGACCAGGACCACACCCCTAAATGCATTGAAGCAACTGCCATGTGATTGGTTGATTAGATAATTGCATTAATGAGAAATTGAACAGGTGTTCCTAATAATCCTTTAGGTGAGTGTGTATATATATATATATATATATATATATATATAGAGAGAGAGAGAGAGAGAGAGAGAGAGAGAGAGAGAGAGAATTTTTTAATATTTAAAGATAACTATGTATAATTATATATTGATATAAATATATTTTATAATCATTATATTTTTAGTTATTGTTATATGAGGGGCTTTCTCAGCAAATATTTGTATATGCGATTAATCGCGATTAATTAATCGGGACCCCATGTAATTAATTAGATTAAAAAATTTAATCGATTGACAGCCCTAAATATAATACATTTCTCATAATGTAAAAGACATTATTACATTATGAGCTCAAGGTTTTATTATGTTTTGAGAAAATTTGAACATTGTGAACATTTTATTATATTATGTGCAGTTACTGCATTATGAGTTGCTACACAAGACTTCATCAGGCATGCATACTTCTGGTCCAAGCTCGTCATTTCAAGACTGGACTACTATTAATTAAGCCGCTGTAGATGGTCTAGAATGCAGCTGCAGGTCTGGTCTTCAATCAGCCAAAAAGGGTTCATCTAACCCCACTCTCGATTTCACTTACTGGCTACCTGTAGCTGTCCGCATCAAATTCAAGGCTTTGACTCTGGCATTCAGGACAGCAATGGAATTGCAACTTCTTACGTCAATTCACTTTTCCAGGTCTATGCTCCAACTCGCTCTCTGCAATCGATGAAAGAGCAGCGCCTAGTAATTAATCACAAAGAGGCTCAAAGTCCATTTCATGATCTTTCACTTTCTCTGTTCCACTGTGGTGGAATGAGCTTACAACCTCCACATGATCTGCAGATACCATCTCAACATTCACGAACCAGCTGTTCTGCGAGCACTTAACCAATCCACACTAATTGCACTTACTATTGCACTTACTGTACACACACACACACACACACACACACAAAAACTCTTTCTCTGTCACTTTCTCTGCGCTAGAGAGCTTGGCAGTACAACTCTGTAGATTTTGTTGAACTTTGTATGACAAAATGCTTGCTATGTTCCTTATTTCTAAGTTGCTTTGCATTAAAGATGTTATCATGTATGCCTGATGAAGATCATGTGATCGAAACATCTCAAATAAATTCTTGAAACTATGGTAGTGTGTGAGATTCTATATTTTTTTGATAGGCACTTCTATATTAAAATGTATTTGTGATTTGATGATTTGGTATTGGTTAATAGTTCTCTGAAGTCCAATGAAGAAGAATGAGGAACAGTCAGTAACTGCAATGTTAAAAATAAAGTTCCCTTTACAAAAAGCTACACTAGGATGCTGCGCTGAAGAGTGCTATGGGGGACAATCCTAATTGTGACCAAGCTGTGTATATGTGTGTAACACGTCAATGTACATTGACCGGAATTTATAGCATCGGCTGATGAAATCATTAGATGCACCTGTGGCCAGGCTATAAATGGATGCGTCATCATGTGTCGTCAGATCCTCTTTTTTCAGAGCGAGCCTGTCAAAACTTTCTTTCCTCTGCTAGGAGTTAGAATTTGGTTAAGCAGTGTGCAGTGAACCTTTTCTCCTTTCTGCTATTCTAAAAATATATATATATATTTTAGAGTTAAAGTGAGAATGACCGAAAACCAGAGCAGGCGATGCGTGTTCCCTTGTTTACGCATTATAGCCGAATGAGACACGCATCAGTTTTGCTCTATTTGTTTGGGGGAAGAGCACGCTGCTCTGGCGTTGGAGCGAGGTGGGTGTGAGCACTGCGATCTGCTTTTGGGCAAAATGCGAGTTCGTCCCTTTCTCTCGCTCTCTCTCCAGACCCAGCTGGTCCTTCCCATGTTCTCGAAGCGCGTTCCGATGCTTCTTCGGTTCATGAGGGGGACCTCGAATCTCTGCCCGCCTCCGAGCTCTCCGTCCGCAAAAAAAAATCTACGAAGCACTTGCTTGATGTGGTTACTTGGGCGGTGGCCAGACTCCAGTTGGACTGGCCGCGCCAAAAAGAGACCCCCAAACACTCCAAGTTGGGAGGTAGATTTTTGTCCAGGGAACAGGGGAAGGGAACGCCTCATCAGTCCCTTCCCTTCTTTGATAACCTCCATGAGGAGCCGTATTCTTCCCGTGTTCACGTACCCTCGACGTCTTTATATTCGACTATCGTGGGTGCTGAGGCACGGGGATATTCAATGATGCCGGCGGTCGAAGAGACGCTTGCGGGCTATCTCTCGCCGGGCTCGGCATCATCTCTGAAAAAGCCCTCTCTCCCCTCAAATTTTTATTTTTGTTTAACCCTTATTTTACCAGGGAAATCCTTTGAGAACAAGTCTCTTTTGCGAAGGAGCCCTGGCCAAGAAGGCCGCAATAAAAGTTTCACATAAAATACAAAATATAATAAATACAATAAACATACAAAACATAATACGTTAACAATACAATGAATCAACCATACTTAATAAATACAATGGCCTTACAATAGTTAGAAATAAAATGTTGCAAATTACAATACAATAGACTTATCCTAATTTGGGAAGCAGGGACAGGTGCCCATTGTGCTTGCTTCCCAGTACTTTAGTAGCCTCTTAAAGTGACCAAAGGAGACCAAGTTATTAAGTTTTAAGTCATTCTGTAACAAGTTCCAAGCTGATGGGGCAGAAATTCTAAATGCTTGCTTCCCTAACTCTGTACGAGCCCTAGGCACAATCATGTGGAGATTATCATTAGACCGCAAAGAGCGAGTGCTGGCCTTGAAGGACATAAGCCTACATAAATAAGGTGGCAATGTCCCAATGATGGATTTATATATAACAATCGCCACCGAGTTGGCCTGCGCTGAGCAAGGGAGGGCCACTGGACCAGATCATACAGAGTGCAACAATGTGTAAAGGGTTTGCACCCTGTAATGAATCTCAGTGCGCCATGATAAACTGAATCCAGTTGGTGCAAATATTTATTCGGGGCGTGCATATATAAAAAAATCACCATAATCCATAAGAGAGAGAAAAGTAGCCTCGACCAATTTCTTCCTTGTTACAAGAGAAAAGCAGGCCCTATTCCTAAAATAGAACCCAAGCTTTAACCTAAGTTTCCGGGCTAGATTTTGGATATGAGCCTTAAAAGTCAAATGTTCATCAAGTAAAAGCCCTAAGTACTTATACTCAGCCACACGCTCTATTAGATTTCCCTGCAGGGTTACAATGTTTGGAGGGATAGCTGTGGAGTTCCTATTATTTGAAAACAAGACCGTCTTTGTTTTATTTGCATTCAACACAAGCTTCGAATCAGATAGCCAAGATTGTACAACGTCAAAGGCATCCTGCAGGTACTGAAAGGTCTGGAGAAGGGTTTCTCCACAACTGTAAATGATTGTGTCATCAGCATAAAAATGAAACAGTGCATTTTGAACATTTGAACCAAGATCATTTACATAAATAGTAAATAAAAGTGGGCCCAGCACCGATCCCTGAGGAACCCCTGATACAACTTGTAAGAAACCTGAAGAGATACCATCAAAGGTGACGCACTGAGTCCTATCTGAGAGATAATTTTCAAACCAACCAACTGCCTTCTCAGAAAGACCAATGTTGAGCAGTCTCTGTTTTAAAATACAATGGTTCACCGTATCAAAAGCTTTAGAAAGATCGATGAAAAGAGCCGCACACATCTTTTTGCTGTCCAGTGCCTCAATGATGTCATTCACCACCTTCAATGTAGCAGAGATGGTACTATGTTCCTTTCGGAAACCCGACTGAAACTCTGATAGAATATTATTGACTTGACTACAAAGCCTTGTAGGGTGACCTCCGCTTTAGTGGGAAGGGCTTATCAAGCAGCAGGTCAGGCTGGTGCTGCTCTGCACACTATGTCTATATTACAAGTGTACCAGGTTGACCTGCTGGATGACCTGAGTGTGGGTGCTGCGCTCGATGAGCAAACTTTTTCTGAGCTTCGTAAAGCCACAGATCTTTCTCTCCGCGCGACCAAGCAAACAGCCCGCGTTATTGGCTGGTCTATGTCTGCCTTGGTCAGCGTGAAGAGGCACCTTTGGCTCAACCTTTCGGGCATCAAGGATAAGGATAGAATTTTCTTCCTTGATGACCCGGTTTCACCCACTGGGCTATTCGGAGATGCCATGAGCTCGGTCATCTCCAGGTTCCAGGAGGCGAAAAGCCACGAGGAAGCCTTCGAGCGGTTCCTCCCTCGCATCACTCAGGGGGTGGGTCCATCGCCCCCCCCCCCCCAGACCCGCCTCGGTCCTGTTAGAAGGGAGGCTCAAAAGCAAAGCGTGGCGAGTTGTGCTCCTCCTCCCAGGGATTGGGGACAGTCTCGTCACCCTCAGCAACCCCCAAAAGCAAGACCTCAGGACCCTGATTTGTAAAAGAAGAAAACCCTGATGGTCTTTCGCCTAGTTTTGTGAGGTAGCTCCACTCGGGACGGGGCACGTGCTCCACTTTGCACCTCCCAGTACCCTGCGAAGCCTCTCCATTCCCACCTCCCGTTTTGCTGCTCCCTGCATTTTTCCAGGACGCGAAACACTCGACACCCCCTCAACAGGAAGTGTTAAAGATTAAAACCCATCTTAAAGAACCTGGCAGTGTAGAAACTTCTGCCAGATATATATTTCTCTGTGGGTCCTAAGAACAGTAGGAAAGGGCTACAGAATTTAATTCACTCACCTCCTTCCGTGTTTCAACGGATTTACCATAAACCGGATCAGTCATGTCTACTGTGAAAAGAAAAAAAAACTGTAAAATCTCCTGGTTAAAGGGGCCATAGAACGTGTTCCCCTTCCAGAGAGAGTGTCAAGTTATTACACCGAGTACTTCCTGGTTCCCATGGAGGGTGAGAGGTTGCGTCTGGCTTTAGATCTCAAAGCTCGAACTGCCCTGTCTGGGTGTTCAAGTCCAAGATCTGCCTATCAAGACGATCGTGTCACAAGCCTAACATCACATTTGGCTGGTCACCATCGATTTTATGACGCACTTCTTTACTTCTTCGTTTAGAAGTATTGCCTCAACACAGGAAGCTCCTGAGGTTCGCTTTCAGGGGCGAAGCTTTCCAGTATCGGGTTCTTCCATTCGGCCTAGCCCTCTTAACCCGCACATTCATAAATGCAGGATGCAGCGCCGGCTCCTTTGTGACTCCGAGGCATCTGCATTTTGAATTATATAAACGACTGGCTGATCATAGCGCAGTTCCAGCGACTGGCAGTTCAGCACAGGTTGAGGCTCAACGCCAAGAAAAGCATCCTCTCTCCCACTCAGAACGCCGTCTATCGGGTATGGAGTTCGATCACAATGCGGGCAAAACTGTCTTCCACTAGAATCGAGTCCATTCAGAATACCCTGAGCAAAATCAGGCTAGGTCAAGTTTGTACTAGGTCTCAGGCGACTGCGTCCTTGGTAATCCCTCTGGACCGTCTACACATGAGACCGTTTTTGTTGTGGCTCAAAGCCAGGGGATTCCTTCCAAGGGCCGAATCCCCTAAGCTGATAAGGGTTACGCGCCGCTGGCTTCGTTCCCTTTCTATGTGGTTTAGACCCCGGTTTCTTACCTTGGGTCCCACTCTAGGTCCGTCTTGTCGTCACAGGCTGCTATGACAGACACCTCTCATATGGGCTGGGTAGCGGCCTTAAGTGGTCGTCCAGCTTAAGGGGATAGGAGGGTCATCAGCACGGTTGTCACAGTCACTGTATTGAGTTGATGGCTGTATTTCTGGCCCTGAAATACTTCCTCCTGAGGCTGCCATGTCTTGGTGCGGGTGGGCAATACAGCGGTAGCCTCTTACATAAAACATCAGGGAGATCCACGTTCTTGTCAGCTGTGTACCTGACGTCGGATTCTCCTTGGGGTTCAGGGCAGCTCCTGTTACTCAGGGCAGATTATATCCCTGGATACCCGTATGTGGGAGCAGATTTACTGTCCAGGCAAAAAATACCGATGGGGGAGTGGAAACTCCACCCTAAGGTAGTATTTGACCAGAGTTTGCTTGGAGCAAATTTGGGTGAGATTGCACAGGGCAGAAGAGGACCTCTTCGCCTCTATGAACAGTGCAATGTCTCCTCTACTTCTCCCTGAGTCACCCAGCCCTCTTCGGTCTGGACGTTATGACACATACATGACCCAGAATGCGTCTGTATGCGTTTCTTTCCCCGGTCTTGGCCAATGTTCGCCAGCAAGGGTCTTGCCTCCTACTGATAGCACCGCGGTGGCCGAACAGGATATGGTTCTCGGAGTTAATATCTCTCCTCGGAACAGGGAGGACCTTCTTTCTCAGGCTCAGGGGACAAAATTCATCCCCGACCCGAATTGTGAAACCTTTCATGCTTGGCCCCTGTAGGGTACCAACTGAGGTGCACAGGGCTTTCTCCTGAGATTATCGAGACCATTTTAAGTGCTAGAGCTACCTCCACTTGGAAGTGATCTGGGTAGATTTTACAGGGCAGAAGAGGACAAACAATATTTAAAAACTAACAATATTTTAAAAAAAATGGCACAAATGTGCCTGTATGCGTTTCCCTCTACTAAGCTCATATTACAGATCCAGCTAACTGCCAGTTTGCTTCAATTCTGGGGTTTCTGTAGGAAGAACTGTCAGCGGGCACTTGCCTCGCCACTGCCAGGTTCTATGTGGCCTCCACTTCGGTTTGCCACGCCTTGGTGGACGGGGTGCCCTCTAAGAGGCATCCTCGCTATGACCTCTTCATAGGACTGAGCAAGTAGTCCTTGAGGGTCTAATCAAGACCCCCGCCCCCCCCCCCCCCCCCTTTAAACCTCTAGAGTCAGCGTTTGGTAGACTTCTGACTCTCAAGATGGTTTTTCTTATGGCAATTACGTCTCTAAGGAGACTTGGGTACCTACAGGCTCTGTCTCTTTTTGCCGGCCTGTTTAGAGTTTGCCCCAGGTATGACCAAAAGCATTCTTTGCACCCTCACCCTGACTACCTGCCCAAGGTGCCTTTCGCTACCCTTGGCCGGTTACTTTCTAAGCCTTCTGCTCCCTGCCGTTTGTAACGCCGGAGCGGCTAAGACTTCTCAGATTTGTCCAGTCTGTACCCTTCAGACTTATGTCCACTGCATTTGCTAGTGGCGTGAAGTCAGGGCAGCAATTCTTCCCTTGGAAGCCGTGACCAGGTGGCGGTCACCTCTTGGCAGACTATGTCACTTTGGGTGAGGGGCATTACTGCCCGGGCCTACGAGGCACGCAGTCAAGCTTCGCCAGTAGGTTTTAGGGCACACTCTACCAGAGGACTCTCCTCCTCTAAAGCCTTGGCTAGAGATCTCCCTCTGCAGTTGGTTTGTGATGCGGCAGGTTGGTCCTCTCTGCACACATTCATTAGATTCTTATAAGTTTGGATGCCACTCCGGGCTCTTATGTCCTTGAGTGAACATCTCAAGCTCATGTCTGAGGCCTCTCACGCTCTTGTGAGCACACTACACAACCGTAAGTGGTCCGGACAACCACAGTGCGGCGGCGTGGGTATTCTCGTCCCCATAGCGCTCTTCAGTGCAGCATCCTAGTGTAGCTTTTTTTAAAGGAAACATCTCGGGTTACGTATGTAACCCTTGTTCCCTGAAAAAAGCGGAACGAGATGCTGCACTGCTTTGCCGCACTGTGATGCCCCAGGACTGCTCTTCAAAAAGAAGTATCTGACGACACCTGGTGACGCATCCATTTATATCCTGACCACAGGTGCATCTAATGATTTCATCAGCCGAGGCTATAAATTCCGGTCAATGTTCATTGACGTGTTACGCACATATTCACAGCTCGGTCACAATTAGGATTGTCCCCATAGCGCTCTTCAGCACAGCATCACGTTCCGCTTTTTTCAGGGAACAAGGGTTACATACGTAACCCGAGACAATTCGCAATAATATTGTATAGTGACCTAGATATCGGTATATTATCATATCGCCAGTTACTTTGTGATTTCCACCCCTACTTTAAGCTTCCTCATAGCTGAGAATTTTTAATCTTGTACCATCAACATTATAGTTCAATCAGCCAGTTACTGGCTCTTTAGCTGTGATTGCATCATGCTGACCTAAATTCCCTGACAGCTCAGAAAAGAATCAAGCCAAACATTACTAGAAAATAGTTTATGCCCATACACGTGTTCCTGTAGCTCAACTGGTAAAGCATGCTGCTAGCAATGCCAAGGTCATGAGTTGGCCTTACAATGACATACTCTATATTATGTGCTGTAAATCACTTTGGATAAAAGAGTGCCAAACTCATAAATGTAAACTTACCAGTAAACTCTTAGTTTGCTGCCTTAAGCCAAGTGAACTCTACAATATTGAAAGTCATTGATCTGCAACAGGATTGAAAAGAGTGCTGAAAAATCATACCCAAGCAGAAGTACTGTTACTTCCCAAAAAATGTAGTGTGAGTAAAATTAGCTGTCCTATAAACTACTCAAGTAAGAGTAAAAGAGTAGCTAACTTAAAAGTACTCATGAGTAGTGAGTATTGAGTACTGAGTTGTGAAAGCTATGCCCCATTTATGAACACTGTGTGCCAACTTTTAAAATACAGTATTTTTCTATGATAAACACTACATGAATCTGATTCCAATAAATAAAAGTGAGACATAATAACAGAAATGAAAAGTTTAAAAAGTTATTTCCAATACACTGACCACCATTTTAAATTGTAACGTAACATTTACATTAAAATCAATTTATGTGTAGGGTCTAAATTTCCATTGATGCAGACAGAGAGTTATTTTTGTGCATAAAACATGTTCAAAACAATACAAAGAATGCAAAAAAAAAAAGCTAAATAAGCAGGATCACTTGGCACGTCATGTCCTGCACAATAGAGGTATAGCAGGGAAAAGTTGTTGGGTACAGGGGCTACATCACGCTTTAAAAGGAATAATTCACCCCAAAATTTTAATTCTCTCATAATTTACTCACCCTCATGCCATCCCAGATGTGTATGACTTTCTTCTGCAGAACACAAATTAAGAATTTTAGAAGAATATTTCAGCTATTTTGGTCCATACAATGAAAGTGAATCATTGAAGCTCCACAAATCACATAAATCAGCTTAAAAGTAGCCTAATCCGTGTGACTCCATTGGTTTAACCCATGTATTCAGAAGAGATATGATAGATGTGGTGAGAAACAGATAAATATTTAATTCCTTTTTTTTTTTACAATTAATTCTCCTCCCTGATCAGTCAATCTCCACTTTAACTTTCTTCTTGTGTTTTTGGTGGTTCACATTCTTCATGCATATCACCACCTACTGGGCAGAGTGAAGAATTTTTTGCAAAAAATACTTAACCTAAATATTGATCTGTTTCTCAGCCACACTTGTCATATCAATTCTGAAGTCCTGGATTAAACCACTGGAGTTGTATGTATTACTTTTATGCTGCTTTTATGTGCTTATTGGAGCATCAACATTTTGACACTCCTTCACTTACATTGCATGAACCTGCAGAGCTGAAATATTCTTCTAAAAATCTTAATTTGTGTTCTGAAGAATGAAAGTCATAGACAGATAGCATGAGGGTAAATGATAAGATCATTTTCATTTTTGTGTGAATTATTTCTTTAAGTAGCACATGGGGGGTCACATTGTCCTCTTTTTGAGATACAATGTTCCACATTGATGTAGTTCTTGTATCTTTAAAGTCCAGAAATAGTTGTGTTCTCATTCTAATGCAAGATGCACAATTTTCTGAAGTTTGTGACTGGAGGAAAGTTCTGCTGAAGTATTGCTCTACAAATACTGATACTTTTCTATCTTTATAAAGGCTAATCATAATTATAAAATATTTTATCATCTCTACTTTCCTGGTAATTTATTATACTGTATGTATTATTAAAAAACTAACAATATTTAAAAAAAAATATGATTATTAAAAATGTTGTTTGATTAATAGCCTTTATATGACAAACTGTAGCCTACTAGATAGTGCTCAATTCGGTAGCATGTACAAGTCCAACATTTTGATGCAAATACGCTTTTGGTCCCACTGTTTAAGTTCACAAACACATTAGACATAAACGACTGCGTTTACATTAAATCCTCACCAAGACGGGCATTGATGGAATTATAAAGTGTATGTGATCATTAAGCGCATAACCGCATTGGTGGTCAAACATTAGCCGCCTGTCAATCAAACAGCACGCAGCGACAAACGTCAGGAAATAAAAAGTCAATATTTTATATTTCATCTAGATCAATCAACCTGTGGTGCTCTTGCTATTGTGATTGGTGTAATGAACACCCCTGTTCTAGATGTAGAATATAGGCTAAATATAGAAAATGACTGAAAATTTGAATGAGGACTTTTTTCTGATAAACATCTAGATCATGCTGATATCTGGCTTGAGCAAGTTACGCTTACATGACACGATCAAGCAATTGGCCTTTTTCACTGCGAAAATCCCTTTCAGATGTAGCCGTGACGTTCAGGAATTGAATTCTCCACAGTTGGCGCTGATCTACAGGTGCCGTTCAAGTTTTTTACGTGTGATTTGATTGGATGGGAGTCACGAGACTCTCCCTTGCCAATCATGTTGATAGATAAAACTAAAATCAGGACAGGGAAGTAGCGAACACAGACGATGGGAATGTAGTGCAGTAAAAGTAGTTACAGCACTTAATGTACTCAAGTAAATGTATAAGTATACAATTATTAAAATACTTATAAAGTACAATTCTTGGGAAAAACTACTTAATTACAGTAACGTGAGTATGTATAATTCGATAGTTTGCACCCCTGCTAAGCACACACTTAAAAACTCACAGTCACTGGTTTTCTCTCAACTGATAACTCATCAAACTGGGTGCATCAATATCAAGTCCATTCCTCTCCAACTTAAGCTACAATCCCACAATCCCAATAAAAACATTTTTGTGTGATAACATGTTAACAAACAATTTGAAAGGTGGGCTTGCAGTAATTTTTGCACCTCGTGCCATCAGAATAACTTTATACATGCATAGATATAAACGAAAATTCTGTTTAAGTAGATTTGAATGTCAGAAATAAAGAGAAACCACAGTTAACAGCATATTCCACAGTTAATGTAGTCTACATATTACAGTATATTCAGCTTAATCTGGTAAAAAAAAAAATTGTATGTATAATTGTATTAATTTATTTTCACCTTTATTCATTCCCTTAATTATTTCTAAATTTATTTATTTCCACATTTGTTTATTTCTACGTTTCTTTGTCCGTATGGTAATGAGGGGGCCGTGCTTTATCCCCGTGCCATGGCAGTCAAACTTAGAGTGCTCCAGAGTGGAGCTTGGAGGACACAGTGAAATCTTGTGGTTGACAAAATTAAATACAATTGAAACATAGTCACAGATGGGTGTAGGCGTACATAAAGAGATTGTAAAATTTACCTGCTGTGAGTTGAGCAAGATTAATGGGAAATTAATATAAAAAACATTTAACACTACTGTTTAACAAAAAGTATATCACTGCACAGATATTTAAAAATCCCTGCAAGGATTTCTAAAATGCCTGGGACTATTTTGGCCAAAAGACTCAGATCTGATAATTGTCAAAAGCAGGGTGTGCACGTAAAATGATCCAGTATCACATTTAATGCATAAATTGCCGAAAGGAGCTTGCCGAATAGGTATAGCCAAACTAGGCAGCACGGCTCAGCGAGGGTGGCAAAAGGGTAGGGGAGAGAGAGAGTGGCGCATGGCTGTTCATTTGGAATTATCACTGCCAGATCAACATGTTATTAACCTATTGTAACCAAACTACTCTCCTCCATTCTACGCACCCTCTCCCTCCACTGTACAGTAGGTGTCAACTGGCATGGAAGATTCGCTCAATCCCCATGCACAATGCTACACAGCTGCTGCTTTGTTGCGCATCTGTAACATTTACAGCAAGTGTGTATTGCCTACCACATTGCTTTCCGTATACTACACGGTCAACAATATCATCATGTATATGCAGCACAATTATGGGAAAGAATATCAATATATTTATTGAATGACACAAATTAACATATCATGCGCAATGCGCCCACCAAGGACATACACCCAGTGGCGAATTTAGGTATGGGAGACATGGGCAGCCAACCAGGGCTGCATCTTACTGGGGGCGGCACTGGGTGCTTGCCAGGGGCAGCAAGAACATCAAAGCCGGCTGAAAATAGGGGTACTCGGCTATGGGAATTTACACGGGGAGATAAAGTCCTTGTATTGCTCCCCACATCAAGCACTAATTTTTTCGCCAATGGCAAGGACCTTTTTAGGTCACATGGCAAGTTGGGGAAATTGATTATGAGGTGAAACGAACGTATAAGAGGCGGAGCAAGTCATATTTACTTTCACAACCTCCTAATACCGTGGAGAGAGGCGGTCCCCGTGACTTTGGCGATGGTGGTACCAGAGAGGGAGTAGCTCAGACTGGAGAAGGCACAGATCGAGTCACCTCAAATCACAGAGGTTGCCATGTAGCAAGGAGAATTCTCTGACGTGTTCTTGCCTCTTCCCGGTCATATGAAACTCATAGAGCACCATATCAAAACGACCCCAGGGTAGTAGTAAATAGTCATCCCAACCGGTTACCCGAGCACAGAAAAAAGTGGTTCAGAAATAATTAAAGGACATGCTGGAATTAATAGAAAAATCCCAGTGTGACTGGGCCAGCACAGCGTTTTGGTTTCTAAGAGCGATGGCACGGTCCGGTTCTGTGTTGATTATAGAAAAGTCAATGCGGTGTCTAAACTTAATGCGTACCCAATCCCTCGGATTGATGAGCTGTTCGATCAGTTAGGCATGGCTCACTTTTATTCGACACTGAATTTAATGAAGGGATATTGGCAGATCCCCATGTCCCATTAAAAGATTACATTTTCCACACCGTTCGGATTACACCAATTCGTGGTGCTTCCATTTAGTTTGTACGGGGCCCCGGCTATGTTTCAGTGGCTCTTGGACCGAGTCCTTAATTTTGTCACAATCCATTTTACTGCAATCCGTAATGATTGGCAGCGGCATCTGCAACATCTAAGGGCTGTCCTGAGGTTGTTGAGACGAGCAGGACTCACGGCAAACATAAAGAAGTGCGTAATTGGGTGGGTGGAAGTACAGAATCTGGGCTTCCACTTGGGTCAATGGCAGGTGCGGCCCCAAATTGATAAAACCGTAGCGATTGCAGCCTGCCTGAGACCTAAGACCAAAAAGGAAGTGAGAGTTCCTGGGGCTGGCTGGCTATATTTTTGCCCACTGACTAATCTGACTAAAAAGGTGGCATCGGATTTGGTGTGGACAGAGCCCTGTCAGCAGGCGTTCACACAGGTGAAAGCTGGACTTTGCGGCGGGCAGTTATTGTACTCTCCTGACTTCACTCTCCCTTTTATATTGCAGACGGATGCATCAGACAGGGGGTTTGGAACAATATTGTCCCAGATAGTGGAGGGGAAGTGCGCCCCATGCTGTACATAAGTTGCAAACTCTCACTGAGGGAGACTAAGCACAGCACGTTAGAGAAGGAGTGTTTGGCCATCAAGTGGGTGGTCCTCACTCTACGGGTACTATATGTTGGAATGTGCTCACCCTCTGTTTGGACCATGCCACACTCAGTGGTTCCGTCGCATGAAGGATACTGCAATGGTAAAAGGACAAGCAAGGAGAATGCGGAACAGTCAACATAATCTTTAATGATATAAATTAAATTAAACAACATAAAACATAAGGACACAGACACACAAGCAGCACGGCCATGTGCATCTCTCTCTCTCTCTCTCTCTCTCTCTCTCTCTCTCTCTCTCGTGAACTGGCGACTCTAGCTCCCCTTTATATCGCTCTCCCGCTGATCAACTGATTCAGCGCCTGCCATGCACCCCGCCCCAGCCAAGCCCTCCTCGTCACACTCCTCCCCCCAGATTTTATACTTTTTTAATTTTTTATATATATTTGCAAATAGATTTATTTATTTATAGTAATGTCAGTCCTCGTCCTCCATAGTTAGGGTGCTTTCACACTTGGTTCGATTGCTTGGATTTACCAAATATTAGCGTTTGTCTGCTGCAAGCCCACGGATACGTTGCAAAAAGATGCGAAAAATGCGAGCTGCTCTCTGAAGGTGATTTCTCTGGACACAAGCAGGTATGAAAAATTCATTAAACCATAATAATTGTGATCGGGAGCCTACAAAGATGCGAATTATTCATCATCAATAGCAGTTCACTTCCGCAATTTGGAGTGTTCATATTAGCAGCGAACCGCACCGAAGTCACATCAAGGGCATCACTAGACTTCAGTGTTATCTGGGGATTAGCCCACAGGCCGTATTATAATATAAAAAATAAAAATAATACAATTCCTTCCTTCCATGACTTAAAAAATGACCACCCTACCAGTGAAATAATAATTATATTAAGCGCAACACTGACACCAGTTCAGAACTTGATATAAGCAAACGTCAGGCGCACAATAAACGGATCAAACACATTTTAATTTAAATTGCAGAGGATCAAAGTGAGAATTGCAAACTGACGGCTCATTGTTCATTATGCAGAAATGAACACTAACAATCAAAGTAAATTAACTATTTAAATTTGCAATTATTATTTGGCAGAATATTTTGAGAATAAAGAAAAAATTACAAGAATAAAGACAAAGCATTATGAGATTAAAGTGGTCATATTTTGAGAATAAATCAAAAGGAAAGTAACATCAAAATGATGTGGCGGACAACAGCAAAGTGGAGCTGTTGAGTGGAGTCTTGGTCTTTACATACAACAACACTAACCAGGGAAATAAGTTGGCTATGCAACTGAGCGAAATTTGTGGGACGTTTTTGAGAGCTCTCTGTTCATGAATGAGGTGTGCATTAGTACAGGAGTTTTCAACATGTCAAGGGAGGCACGAGATACAGGCTCGCACTCAAGTGAAGCGAAAAATAATTGGAAATGCTGTGAATTATATAAGTCCATATCAAAATATTGTACGTATGTGGTAACATCTCCTCAGTTAAAGTATTGTTTAGAGAGGAAAACCCAATAACAATGCCGAGGGGGAATCTGTCTGGTTCTTTCTCCTGAATAAATTACATTTCCTACATAACTGCTGCAGAGTCCGGATACTAATAACTCTGTGCTCATGTGCCAAAAGACCAATGATTTCTTTATTGCAAAATCCTATCCTAAATTATGATTTAAATATGTCATCCGCATCCATCTCTTGCATTACTGAAGCTGCTGGCTCGGAATCCGTTCTATCGTTGTGATGATGCTCTGCTTAGCCTAATACTGAGATTTTATATTCTCACAATGCTTTAGACTTTATTCTAAAAATGTTATAATTACTATAATATCAAAATGTTGACATTTTTCTAATAATTTTTACTTTGCTCTCATACTAAAGTTAATATAATAATTCTACAAATTTATTCTCAAATTATTACAACTTTAATCTCATAATGCTAGAACTTTATTCTCATAATTTTTACTTTATTCACAAAATATTATGACTTTACTATTGAAATCTTAATTAAATATATATTTTTTTATTTAACGTGGCAATAAAACGCCATTGTGGAATCAACGAGTAAAGTTAAAAATAACTTTGATTTTATAAACGCATCTCGAAACACTTGTTGGTTTCATGACTGTTATTAAACGTGATTCCAGGTTGTTTTTAACAAAGCAAAGTTTCAACGCTTGAGTGTTTTTCCCCCTTTTGCTCCGGTATGCAGACTTAAGTACAATAATTTGACAGGTTCAATGTAATTTGATTTTAAACCTTTTAAAAATCAAGGCATCCCAAAGCGGCTATTTAAACGCTGCAGTTTAACTCCACACACATGACATGGAAATGTGAACCAGCCTGAACAGAGAACCATAATTATAACTAAATATATATAAAATAGTAATAAAATATAAAGAAAAGAAAAAAAAATGCCATAGACCAGAGAGTGTATGTGGATTGGGGGTCTCCTTAATTCAAATCAGTAGACCTCTGAGCTTCTCCAAAGTTTGGGCCCAGAGTCTAATGGTGTCTTTTCTTGCACCGTGAATACGTGCCGTGGACAATTCGAGATACACCACATCTATAAATGTGAGAACCCAATATTGCTTATTAAGAGAATGCGGAGGTTTCCATCTCATTGCTACTAATTTCTTGGCAGCTGTCAAGCCAGCTAAAAACACTCATTTCTGAATTTTGTTAAGTTGGATATCAGAGAGATCATTTAAAATAAAAACAGATGGGGGACACATTTAATAATGTGGAGAAATTTTCTTTAACCATATTCCAAAAGTTAGCAATCCCAGGGCATTCCCAATTCAACTGAAAAAAGTACCAATTTCCCCTGTGTGGCAGAGGGTACAATTAGGATCAGGTTTAAGCTTCATACTATAGAGTTTACGTGAAGTCATATAAGCCCTATGTATAAAATTAAGATGGGTTTGTTGATGATCCGGATTCCTAGAAGCATGCATTACCATAACCCAGACACTGTCCCAATCAAAACTGGGGGAAAGGTCCGGAATATCTGTCCGCCAGGAGTCTATTGTCAGAGGAGGATAAATGTTTTCCAGAAAAAAAAAAACTATAATTTAAAAACTAAACCTCTTGTTCCCTGGGTTTCACCTAACACTTTCAGTAGAGGGTGGTCTTTAAGAGGAGCCATCCAAGGGACCCATAGGCCTTCATGGATGCCCTCAACTGTAAGTAAAAAAAAAGGTGGAGCTCTGTAAGTTGAATTGAATAGAAAGTTCCTCAAAGGTGTAAAGGCCCTTGTCACCCATTATATCACCCAAGGAGTGAATCCCTTTGTCGTACCACTGTCGACACTGACCAAACTTAATAGGGTGCTTAAAAATCCACAAACCATCATTATTAAAGATACGAGAGTAGGGATTCCAATTAGAGCGGATATCCAAACTTTTTCTGCTGCTCTCTAAACCAACAGAACATGTGACACTAAAGGACCAAAACGGAGTTTACACTTATTTAAAGGGATATTAGCTAATAAAACTTCATCTATCTACAGAGGAAGAACCATATTTTCCTCCAGGGGACACCAAGAAAGTATAGTTTCCACCCAGCTCTGCTATGTGAGTTCATGAGAGAAACTTGCACACGAGTCCTCGTGCTTGCCCCATAACACAAACCAGACTTAGTGTTGCCAGGCTCATGGTATTCACACACAAATGGGATATTTTTCAGTTGCTGGTTAAAATGAGAGTCGCCAGTTTATTATTATTAACATTTTTATCTGTTTATCGCCTAAAATGATCGTATCACTTCAGAAGTCATTAATTAAACCAATGGAGTCATATACATTACCTATATGCTGCCTTTATGTCCATTTTGAAGCTTGAACACCATTGACTTGCATTATATGGGGGGAAAAACTCATACATTCCTTAAAATATTTTTTTTGTGTTCCTATGTCGGTGGGTAAATGTTGAGAAAATTATAATTTTTGGGTGAAATATTCCATTAAACTGAATTGCGGCGGGCTGACTTTTCCCACAGCAAATAATTACACTCTGATTCCAGTTTGACAAGTCACGCATGAAACACCCGCACTCAACATAAGAGAGAGAGAAACATGAGAAACAGAAGAGAAGGACAACAACATGAGAGATGAAGCAGGAGTATGTGTTTCATGCACTGCTGTCTGAAATGTCAATATTTATTGTCCATCACAAATGTGTGAAGATCTGACACACCGACAAGCCTGAACACACATACTGCATTCATTCATGATAGAGCTGGACAAAACTCTCTCTCTCTCTCTCTCTCTCTCTCACACACACGCACGCACGCACACACACACACATACTACTATGATGTTATTAGCTGCAGATATTTTCTCTCTCTCTCTCTCTCTCTCTCTCTCTCACACACAAACACACACACACACACATACTACTATGATGTTATTAGCTGCAGATATTTTCTCTCTCTCTCTCTCATTTATTGCACATACTGTAATCTAATACAAATGAACAAACATCTGTATTCCTGCACAGTCATGTTCATGTCACTACAGAATAGAACGCACAGAAAGATCAGACAGATTCATAAATAAATCATTCATATCACTGAATCATTTTAGTTTATAAAAAATACAATTGTTCACTGCTAGTTTATGTTAGTTCATAATACATAATGCAACATATGCATCTTTTAACTTAAATATATATATATATATAGGTACATGTTGAAATTAATATTAAGCAAGATTATAAAATGCTGTAAAAGTATTGTTTATTAACAAATTAGGTTAACTATTGTTAAAAAATGTAACCTTATTGTAAAGTGTTACAACATATTTTTATGAAATAAAATACAAATATTTCTAAATTTTATGAAACATTTTCCAAGATCATGTCATGTGATTATGGCCACGTATAGCATTATCCATTAGCATCAGCGCCATGAATGCAGAATGGTAAAAATTAAACATTATTACACAATATCTACTGCGTGTATCTTACCTCCAATAATAAGCAAGTGTTTATAACAGCTACATTTACTGATATTATGTGGATTCAAAATCAGGTAGAAAGCAGATTCATTGTGGAATATTCAGCATGTAGCTCTGCTCTGCGGTGGCAGCTCATTGTACTATTAGATTAGATTAGATTAGATTCAACTTTATTGTCATTGTGCAGAGTACAAGTACAAAGACAACGAAATGCAGTTTGCATCCAACCAGAAGTGCAAAAAAAGCAGAAAGGTGCAATGTGATGTTCAAGTGTAGACAGGTGGTGTAAAGGCAGGACAAGAAATATATTTCAGTGTTATAGAGGAGAATAAATAAATATGGCTATGTAATATGAATAATGCATGAACAACATGTACAGATATGTGCAATGTAGTAGCAGAGATATTAAAATAGTGGTAGAATAATATAGATATATGCAGTTTATTAGCAGAATATATAATAAGAAAGAGTAAATATGGATATTCTGTATGAACCATATAGACAGACGTGTACAGCTATATGCAGTGTAGTAACATAATAAGAGCAGTAAGAATAAGTGTATGTGCAGGATGAATGGTTTGAATAGCAGTAGAAAAAGGCTATGTATAGGTGTAATTACAGTATATACATTTTTAAATAAATAAATAGAACAGAGTGGGTGGTATAGGGTAGTGCAAATTGTCCGGTGGGGTGGGGGGGTTGGGTGTATCCAATTGTCACCGGGATGCAGAGCTAGAGGTCAGTAGGGTGACAGCCGCAGGAAAGAAGCTTCCTCTGAACCTGCTGGTTCAGGTGTGGAGAGACCTGAAACGCCTCCCAGAGGGGAGTGGAGTGAAGAGTCTGTGGTTGAGGTGGGAACAGTCTCTGATGATGTTGCTCACCTTACGCAAGCAATGTTTGCCCTGGATGGCCTCGATGAGGAGAGTGAGGAACTGGTGATGCGTTGGGCAGTTTTCACCACCCTCTGCAGTGCTTTCCGGTCATGGGCAGAGCAGTTGCTATACCAAACTGTGACACAATTGGTGAGGATGCTCTCGATAGTGCAACGGTAGAAGTTCACCAGGATCTGAGGAGACAGGTGGACCTTATTGGGTCTCCTTAGAAAGAAGAGATGCTGGTGAGCCTTCTTGATCAGGGTAGAGGTGTTGAGTGTCCACGAGAGGTCCTCAGAGATGTGGACACCAGAAACTTGAAGCTGGTGATACGCTCCACTTCAGTCCCGTTGATGAGAATGGGTGTGTGTGTGCCAGCTTTAGACTTCCTGAAGTCTAAGCTCTTTGGTCTTCTTAGTGTTGAGAGCCAGGTTGTTGTCAGTGCACCACGATAATAGGTGCTGGACCTCCTCCCTGTAGGCCATCTCATTGCTGATGAGACCAATCGCCGTAGTGTCGTCTGCAAACTTGACAATGGTGTTAGAGCCATGTACAGGTGTGCAGTCGTAGGTGAAGAGGGAGTAAAGGAGAGGGCTCAGCACACATCCCTGTGGTATGCCAGTTTTCAGGGTGATGGTTGAGGAGGTGTGATTATCTAACCTAACAGACTGAGGTCTGTTGGTTAGGAAGTCCAGAATCCAGTTACAGAGGGCGGAATTGATGCCCCAGTTCGCTGAGTTCGGTGATCAGTTTGGAGGGGATGATGGTGTTGAATGCTGAACTAAAGTCAATGAACAGCATTCTCACATAGGTGTTGCTATTGTCAAGGTGGGATAGGGCAGAGTGAAGTTCCTTAGATATGGCATCCTCTGTGCTCCTGTTCTGATGGTAGGCGAATTGGAAGGGGTCCAGTGAGGGTGGTAAGCAGGTCTTGAGATGGGCCAGGACCAGCCTCTCGAATCACTTCATATTGATGGGGGTGCAACTGGACGGTAGTCATTAAGGCTTGTTGCATTGGAGTGTTTTGGCACTGGCATGATGGAGGTGGTTTTAAAGCACGCGGGGACAGCTGCTTGGGCTAATGACAGATTAAATATGTCAGTCCAAACCTCAGTCAGCTGCACAGTACAGGCCCTGAGTACGCGTCCGGGGATACCATCTATTATGCTAGCAATAAACATAAAAAAATACCAAAGACAGTAGATAGATAGATAGATAGTTTTATAAATAAAACTGCTTCTAACCTAAATACAAACAAAAACTGTTTCTTGATGTTTTGGTCCAAATAATTTTCTGTTTACAGTCAAAAGCTTTAGCATTGTTACAGTATATTAAACAATGACTGAATGATATCTGTGTAAGAAAGAAATATGTGCTTTCTACAGATCAATCATTCTCTCTCACACTCACTCTCTGTGTGCACACTGTACACACGTACTGTATATAGCCTATATATAGAGAGAAAGAGACAAGAGTTCACCAGAACGCTCAGCCACTCTCTGCCAGAAAAATCAATAGCACATTAATGCAAGTACACTTTTAAAGAACACTCTCCAACTCTGCAAATTACTAAGTATATAATCTATTTCTGCAGACTCACGCTTCCTACTCATTGTCATTTTTAATAACTGAATATTTTGACTATATTGAGACAATATCAAATGTACTATGCATCTGGGAAATAATAACTATGAAGGCTATAAATAGACCATGATGACAATTGTACAACTCTGTGACTTGCAAGAGCAAACACCAAATCACCTGTCCTCATCCTCCTTGATCTGTCTGCTGCTTTTGACACAGATAACCACCACATCCTCCTGTATATTCTCTCTGACCTAGGCATCACAGGAACTGTGCTTGGATGGTTTGAGTCATACCTTACATGCAGTACTTTCAAGGTCACCTGGAGTAGTGAGGTGTCCAAGTCACACCAGCTGACAACTGGTGTTCCTCAGGGAACAGTGCTTGGACCCGTCCTCTTCTCGAACTACACTGCATCACTCAAACCGATCATTAAAGCACACAACCTTTCCTACCACTGGTACGCAGATGATACACAGCTTTACCTGTCATTCCAGCCTGACAACTCCACCTTCTCAGCTCATATCTCTGCCTTTCTCTCTGAGATTTTGGCCTGACAGAACTCCTTGTGATCCTCTACTCATCTTGGTTCAACAACACTAACGCAAACCATGACATTCCGGAACCTGGGCGTGGTGGTAGATGACCAGCCTAACTTCACTGCCCACATCTCATCAACCATCCACCCAGTCCAGCTGGTCTACACTTTACAACATCAGGTGAATTAGACTTTTCCTGTCTGAATATGTTGCACAGCTCCTAGTCCAAGTTCTGGTTATTTCAAAACTGTCCTACTGCAATGCTCTGTTGGCCAGTCTCCTAGCAAATATGATTAAACCACTGCAGATGGTCCAGAATACAGCAGCACGTCTGGTCTTTAATCAGCTAAAGAGGACTCAAACTTTTTCAAATACTACTAGACTATTTGTCCAATTCACCTGAAATGTTGCATGTATCATCTAGGGACACTCAATAATCATCTAGGGACCCTAAAGACAAAAAGTTATTCTAATAATATGACAGAATATATGTCAATAATTTTTTTGGCCGTGGCCCAATTCACTTATCACCCTATTTTGACAAATCAAAATTCTTCACTCTTCTGTTATGAAAGGTACTGTTGCCCAGAAAGAGAAATGCTTAGGACTAACATGAAAAAGAGGACTAGCACCAATATCATTCCAGTTCGAACACTAATCATCAAATGGAGAAGTCTGTCATAAAAGTTTTCCTGTGTGAAGTGTAGTAGTGTAAAAAAAAAATGTTCTATGGCATCAGATCTTACATTGTGTTTTTTATGTTATTGTATTTAATTTTACTGTATGTAGAACAGCTTTCCTGAAATCAATAAACACAATGCAAGTTAACCTGTTGATACGCAATCGCCCGCATGCGGTAGTGACGTCACTCTGCTTACGTTTAATATATAATTTACCATCTATAAATGTCATTAATGTTAACAAATTATACATCTTTTCAAAGGCCTAAGGGTTCAACATTGATATTCGATCTCTGTTTCATGATAGCAATTCTCCAGAAACAGCAGTTTAGTTATATTTGCCAGGAGTACAAATGAAAACATGCAATATTTCATACCTTTGTTATGAAAACGTGATCGCCAGATGAATCCAGTTCACCACACTTGGGTCAATTGTCCTTGAAAAACATCCAATAGCACTTTTTAGGCCAAACTATTCAGAAGTTACTGTTTAAGCAAAAGTAGCCATTTTTTAAATCTCTTGACCACTAGATGGCACTATGCTTAAACGGTGCAGTTGCGCTCAGGTCATGTTTATAATGACATATACCAAGTTTTGTTTCAATACACAGAAGTATTATGAAGACATAGCCTTACATCCATTTTGGCATGTTTGCCATCAAATTCATGAAGCTTTATTTGAGGATGGTTTGGTCTATTAAAAAGCTTTTTATACATTTTTGTCACCACTGTCCCCGATGATACATGACAAATTTTGAACAAATTGGACATATTGCCAAGGAGTTAGAAAAAGTATTTTTTTCCTAGCCAAATTCAAAATGCCATAAAATCTACTGAGCGGAACTTCAAAATGATGCAACCCATTCAGAATCATCAAGGAATCAGAGGAAAAAAATATTTTGTCAATCTTTTGAGAACTGGATGTAAAGAAGCATATCTTTGGTTTGGACCACTGAATAAACTAAATACTAAATACACCCATAACTGAACTAGTCGTCATCTTGTTCATGAACAAACTAAAAGTATTGGTACAATATGCTCGTTCACAATCAAAATAAATGAATTAGGCATCTCTTTCGTAAATGAGGATCAGCTAAATGACTGAACGGGAGACGGTGGTATTTTGTTCATTGTCATGTTCAACAAGAAAAGGGGCTGAATGAATTATGAATAAAAGTGAGTCTTAACCACACATTACAATGACATACGGACATTATTTGAAAATGTAATTTTTTTTTAGGCAAGTATTTTTTTGTGTTTTTTTTAATACTTTGATAAGATATTGTGCTAAGCAGTTCACAACATGTGTTATCATCTTTGGGGAAACACTTATGATGCTTTAACACTCTGAAGTGATGAAGACTATTATAAGAATTGTAGATATAGAATTTAATAAAGGATATTTAGACTTGTTCCAGTTATGAATGACTTTTTTTTTTTTTTGGTACCATGTAATTTTCCTGAACGTAATGTAAAAGATAGTCATTAAACAATCTTTTTAAAGATGCCATTCCGAGGGTATCCCTGATCCTGATGTGTTGCAAGAACTGCGCTCAGCAAACGACCTCGCCCTCAGGGCCACGAAGGTCACTAGGGCAGGCGATGGCCAGGCTTGTGGTCCAGGAACATCATCTGTGGCTGAACTTGGTCGATATGCGTGAGACCGACAAGGCTCGCTTTCTCAACGCCCCTGTCTCCCAGTTCGGCCTCTTTGGCGACACTGTCGAGGACTTCTCCCAGCAGTTCTCCGCAGTGAGGAAGCAGACGGAGGCCATCTTACATATCCTGCCCCGCCGCAAGCCTGCCACCATGGGCCATGCCCCGGGCGTCCTCCTGCGGCAAACAAACACCCTGCTCCGCCTCAACCCGGGCCCAGCTCTCAGACCCAGCATCGAGCACACAGCAGGAAGCAGACGCCCACCGTCTCACGGACCCCCTCGAGGACCCGGAAGGCTCCCAGGCGCTCCCGAGACGTCCGACCCAGGGACCAAGACGTTAGCGCCGGAGATGGCAAGACCACTCCATCCCCCAGTGGTGGGCCAGGAGGAGAATCTTTCGTTGGATTTATTTCATTTGCTAACCCAAAATCTCAGTAAAAGAGCCATTTCCTTTGTCTCTGGGTCACCTGGCCAGCAAATGCCGTTCTCACGGCACTCTGCCGCCAGACTTCAACAGTCCCAGCATGCTGGACATGGACCTTCCGCCTTCAGCTCCACGACTGTTCCCCGGCCGGCCGGTTCTGAAGAGTCTAGAGGACGCCTACATTCGACCTCCTCCTCAGTCGCTAACCCGCCCCCTGCTGGGTGTGCGGAGCAAGGCAAGTGCTTTGTGTCTTTTCTCAGCACCTGAGCCTCAAGACGCATCTTCGCCATCCGACGGCGCTTTACCTGCTCCGCACCGCTGCGAAGCCCCGCCGGGTACGTCAAAAATAATCATCCCCTTGGTGCCTCTAGCACGGAGTTTGGATGCGTGGCTTTCACTTCCCACCCTGTCTCGCTGGCTAGCTCGGACCATCGACTCGGTTACGCAATTCAGTTTGCCAGGCCTCCGCCCCCTTCACGGGCGTCTGCTTCTCCGTAGTATACGGCAAACATGCCAAATCCCTGCGCACGGAAATCGCTACTCTCTTACTCAAAGACGCGATAGAGCCTGTCCCTCCAACCGAGATGAAGAAGGGTTTCTACAGCCCTTACTTCATCGTACCCAAGAAAGGCAGCAGCTTCCGACCAATCTTGGACTTGCGAGTTTTCAACCAAGCTCCCGTTCAAAATGCTCACACAGAAACACATTCTGACCTGCGTTCGGCATCTAGATTGGTTCGCAGTGGTAGATCTGAAGGATGCGTACTTCCACGTCTCAATTCTACCTCGACACCGACCCTTCTAATGGTTTGCGTTCGACGGCCAGGCGTATCAGTACAAAGTCCTCCCCTTTGGCATGTCTCTGTCCCCTTGCGTCTTCACGAAAGTCGCAGAGGCAGCCCTTGCCCTGCTCTGAGAAGCCAGCATTCGCATACTCAATTACCTCAACAACTGGCTTATTCTGACCCACTCACGAGCGTTACTATGCGCCTCAGCCATTTAGGGCTTCAGGTCAAAAGGGAAAAGAGCAAGCTCACCCCCGGTCCAGAGCATCTCTTTTCTCGGTATGGAGTTAGACTCAGTCTCAATGTCAGCACGTCTCACCAACAAGCGTGTGCAGTCAGTGTTGAGATGCCTCGCAGCTTTCAGGCCAGGCACAACGGTCCCCTTAAAACTTTTCCAGAGGCTCCTGGGGCATATGGCATCCTCCGCGGCGGTCGCGCCGCTGGGGTTGATGCATATGAGACCGCTTCAGCACTGGCTTCAGACTCGAGTCCCGAGACGAGCATGGCACACACCATGTGACGATCACCCCTGCCTGCGGCCAAACATTCAAACCCTGGACAGACCTCTGTTTTCTACGGGCAGTCCAATTTAAATCACACCATGCGCTGAGCCATGTACGTGCAGCCTGACACAGTTGGTCGCTTGTGCACGTAAAATTACCTGCCCACTCCTGTGTCAGCAGTACACGTACATGGCTCAGCGCATGATGTGATTTAAATTGGACCCCTAGTGTCGCTTCTTCGACACAACATCGAAGTGAGCGACAGACGGGGAACGTCTAGGTTACATATGTAACTTCCGTTCCCTGATGGAGGGAACGAGATGTTGTGTCCTCCCGGCCACGTCGCTGAGCTGAGCCACTGCAATGGCCGGACCATTTCCGGCTCCTCAGAAAAATCCTGAATGAATTCAACGTATTACCCCGCTTTTATACCCGTTTGTCCGGGGCGGGGTATACAAATACTGTCTGCCAACTTCTCATTGGCCTTTTTTCATAGACCAGAGGCATATTCGGCGCTCAAGAGAGACCCCCTACTGTCGCTTCTTCGACACAACATCTCGTTCCCTCCATCAGGGACCGGAGGTTACATACGTAACCTACACATTAATTTTGTGATTTTAGATGTTGCTTATACTTAATAATTTTTAAAAGGAAAACAAAGCAGCCTAATCATTTTCTGCTTAGGCCTATAATACTAAATATTTAAACAAAATTTAAGTTACTAATTTTATTTAAGGAATTCATAAAAATGTAATTTATTAGCAGTATTGGATCTGCAATACTGGCCTAAAAGTACTATCGGATCGAAAAGAAAATAAGTGGTATCGCCCATCCCTATATCTAAGTCACTAAGATTAATCAAAATCACTACTACTAATGCTAGCATGCTAAATGCTAAAGGGAACCACTATGCTATTATTAGTACACTTATTACACAATGAATAAAGCAATGGATCATTCTCAATATGTGACCTGTCTTCAATCTAAGGTCAAGCTCTACTCTTCTACAGGATGTTAACTTCCAAAACACCAACATAACGGACACTCTTTTAAATCTCAACACAACAAAACATGAAACACTACAAGTCTCTCTCAAATTTACGTATCTTGCACAACGGCACATTATAAAACTTAAATTGAACATGCTGGGAATTAGAAAACCCCTGCCCTGTTTCAGTAAACAAAACAAAAAATATTAATGTCGTCCAAACACAAAAAGATTAAGTAAAGATTGAAAGCATTGAAACAACTCAGTCAATTTAAGTTTACTTGATTAAATGCATTTTTTTTTTTTTGTAATATGAACAAGGGAGGATTCAGTGAAACTGACAATACATTCTTATTATTATTTTTATTTATTTATTGGGGATGCTTTTTTATTTTGAAATATGTAAACATGACTATTGTTTTTGTGGATGTATTAAGTCAGTTCCCTGTGAGTTCACACGGGTGTTCTAATAGTGTAACCACAGGCAGGGCTAGAGTTAAGGGGGGATTCGAGAGGATGCCATCCCCCTTGTAGAATGAAATGACAAAAATATCACAATAATAAAACCACCATTCCCCTAACCATCCCCTTTAGATCAATTATATCATGTAGTACTTAGAACTAATTGAGCAAAAAAAGATATTTTAATTCTCTACGCATCACAAATAACAAATATTTGTTTTCTCCCCTTTTTCTCCCCAAATTGGAATGCCCAATTCCCAATGCACTCTAAGTCCTCATGGTGGTGTAGTGACTCACCTCAATCCGGGTGGCGGAGGACGAATCTCAGTTGCCTCCGCATCTGAGACGTCAACTCGCTCACTTTATCACGTGCCTTGTTGAGAACATTACCACGGTGACATATTGCATGTGGAGGCTTCATGCCATCCACTGCGGCATCCACGCACAACTCACCACGCGCCCCACCGAGAGCTAACCACGTTATAGCGACCACAAGGAGGTTTCTCCATGTGACTCTACCCTCCCTAGCTACCTGGCTGGAGTCACTCAGCACATCCTGAGATTTGAACTCGCGAAATCCAGGGGTGGTAGTCAGTGTTTTTACTCACTGAGCTACTCAGGCCCCATAAATAACATGCTCTAAAAAAAACTGTAATTAGACAAACAGAATTTTATATTCCAAAGAGTCACATAGATTAAGAGATGTTTTGGGTTGCCAGATATCAAGAGGTGAAATCCCACAATCAGAGTTTTACATGCATAGTTTGGAAATAATCTGCCCAGTGTTATGGTTAATTTGTGAAATCTGGGAACCATAAGCAGGCAAGCTCTCTCCACTGCAAAAATGCTCAGTGTTCTGAAAATGCACCTTCAAAAATGGCAGAAAGAATAGCCCAGCAAACACAGAAAGTTCCCCCGTATGGTTAACGTTTGTTTTGGGGGGTTTTTTTAGGAACCATTTCCTAACATTCTAGAAATGTTCTCTTTGGGTTCTATTTTTATAACCATAAACGAACATTCCTAGAATGTTGCAGGGAGGTTTATGTGTGACAACCTTAAAATAAATTATACAAAACATTCTCTAATTGTTATTTTTAGTTTTTTTTTTCATAACCATGAACTAACCTTACAAGAAAGTTGCTGGGAGATTTTTGTGGGATAACAAAAAAGAACTTATACATAACTTATACGCACAAACAAACTACTAGTGTTGCCACTGAGCAGAGGGGGAAACCAACAACACAAATAAAAAACACTGCTGAAGTGCAAGAGGAAAGGAAGATGAACAGACCGAGAAAAATGACAGAATCATAAGAAGAGATGTGGAAGCTAGGGTGGAGGAGGAGGGAGGCACAGTGGAGAAAAGACATTTACAGAAACACACATAAAGCTGCTGCTCAGACAAAAGGAAACACACTGGGGTATTTGTTGAGCTGTCTACCCGTGATGCCTTGCTGAAAGTTTATTAAACAAGAGCCCTTCAAGTGAAGACTCAACACCCACCCACCCGCAGTTGAGACGAAGCCCCGTGGCCCCCGTCACTCAGACGTTCTTTCATTTCACCTCCCTACCACTCTGGACTCGTCCTGCTGCGAATAAAACACTCCCCGAAGAACCCTGCCGGTAATTTTCAGTTTCTATAGAAACTCAGGTATTAGAGACGACCGCTCAGGGACTGGCTACAATATATTCCCAACGTTTCATCCGAGAGAAAGAGAGGAAGGAGTAGTAGAAAAAGAAAAAAAAAAAGCAAAGAGCTGGAAGCCCTCCCGAGGGCCCCGTAGTTCAAATTTCTGAAGTTCAGGGGAGGAGAAGAGAGACGGGCCCTGGAGAGAACATACTAGCATTAGAAAAGAGAGAGCGAGCGGGAGAAACCATTTCCTCTCTGCTCTGGCCAGAGTGCTCTAGTCCCCTGATGCCCACTGGAGGCTTTTTACAAAACATGTGTTGCTGACATACTGACAGATTGCTCAGTGAAGTGTTCGGAGCATGCACACGCTGGCCATTTACAAGACAACATCCTCTACCTGAGGTGCCATGTTTTAAACATACACTGGTGGATATAAAAAAAAAAGACAATGAAAAACAGATGGTAAACAAAGCAGTTCTTTGTGAGGCAGGAACAGATAATGGGAAATAAGGCAAACTGAAAGAGAAAATTCTAAAAATCTGAATTTTTCCAATTCTTACTTTAAAATAATGATTGGAATGCCAGTCCGACTTGTGAAGTCAGGGTAGATCGATCAACCCCAACCTCTGTGAGAATTGTCAATTGCCATAATTTCCAAGATAACCATAACAAGCAACCAATGAGCATAATGTGGAGTTGGGTTTTGTGAAATGTAAAAACAAACTATTAAGTATTTTCAAAATGTGTTATACAATAAATATATGCATTATACAATAAATATACAAGAGCATTTTTTTTTCTCTCCTTTTCACCCCAATTTGGTATGCCCAATTCCCAATGCACTCTAAGTCCTCATGGTGGCGTAGTGACTCAATCCGAGTGGCGGAAGGATGAATCTCAGTTTTGAGATATAAAACAAAAACTTTAATTTGACTCAAACCTATAAATAGTAAATCCAGAGAAACTGATAATTTTGTAGTGGTCTCTTCCAGAGCTATATATATATATATATATATATATATGCAATTTCAAGACTTCTTATTTATTGAGAAAATATATATAATGTGTCACTTTTTACAAATGGTTAAATGTAACCAAAATTATGTAAAACTAGTGATAAAGCAAAATCTATACAATTTATATTTTTGTAATGTACCAAGGTCACATCTATAATAACAGTATAAGCTGAGAATTTTTTTTATTTCAATTGGACATTTTCAGAAAATGTATAACTGAAATATACCAAATAAAGCTGAATTGGAAAAAAAAAAAAATCAGGATCTCTGTATCTTTACCCAGCTCTACTCTTTTCTATACAATGAAAGCATACAGTGACCAGGAGCGGTCAAGCTCCAAATTAGTCAAAAAATCTTTTCACAACACACATCGTTTCAAATCAGCTTTACAGAAAATCAGGCATTAACAGAAAATGAAACTGTAATGTCTATAAAAAGTCTTAAGGGTCATCATTGTGTAGTTTGATTAAATATGATTGTGAATTGTGTTTAAAAATAAGTAATTAAATAATAATTGTATTAATAACCCCAGTGAACAAGCTGAAGGCGACTGTGGCAAGGAACACAAAACTCCATAAGATGTTGATTAATGGAGAAAAATAACCTTGGGAGAAAACAGACTCACTATGGGGGGCCTCTGGCTAAACAACATGAATATAATGCCAAAATGTGGGTTATAGTCAGGGACGGATTATGATCACGCAACATTAAAGCCCATGGTCAAACTTTTTCTTCTTCTTTTGTTATGAAATTGGAGTGGTGAATCTTAACTTAACTAAAACTTTAACTTAAAATCTTAATGTAATTTGTTAAAAGTAAAATAGTAATTCAAATAAAGTTGTAAAGAAAATGCATGATTAATGTAAAGAAAAAAAATGTATACAAAAGAAAATCATTTATATATTTTTTTAAGCTCTATATTTATTTAATTCAGGGAATAATGCTTTCATATTGCTGAAGTGTTACACTTTTCACCAGTATTTTCTTCTTATCTATTAATATAAATTGAAAAGAAGAAAAAACATTAAAAGAGCTTGCGTAGAGTTATAACTGGGCACAAATGTTGCTATGGTGCAGATGCAGAGCAGATTTCTTTCCGATTGAATTGGGGTGCGAGAGAGGAGCAGAATATCTCATTTGGCTGCTGTAACAGCAGTCACACTACAGCCACAAAAAGTCCTCATGGTGGCGTAGTGACTCGCCTCAATCCACTACAGAAAGTAGCTAGCTACACTGAAGCTACTTAATGAAACAATATTTTTTATGTTACTATCAAACAAATAATATTAATAACAAAATTTACACTAATGACATTTATTCATTAATGTATTAATTAAATACATTTAATGTGTTTAATTCAATGTATTACATTTATTTAATACATGTAATTAATAGTAACATTAATATAGTTAATAATGGCCATAAAATCAAATACAACCATATAAAATAAAAACGAAAAAGATATCATCAGATATCATTAAAAAATCTTTTTTATACTATACATCACACTTTTCAGTCCTGCTGTGGCCAGGTGTAGCCTACTTCCCTAAAGATCCTTGGGTTGGCATTTTTTGTTCTTGTCACATAATATTTAGCATGTATAATATGTGAATAAAGACTCGGGGCTTGTTTCTCCCCTCACCTGGGTTCACGCTCATTGTATTTTCTGACTTTTTTGTCATTGACATGCAAGTGCCAGCTTTACAGGTCACATACAGAGGTTGCTCTACAAATATTTGTTCGCTTTGTTCAGGTAAAAAAAATGACGGATGGTCATCCTAGATTGTTGCATAATAATACATGCCATAAATTATTTCTTTTACCAATCATTTTATTTATTTTACATGAAAATAATAGTTAATTAAATGCTAAGGAATGGATAAATCAAATAGTTCTGCATGATAGTAATTGTTATAATAATATAAACTGTATATTTATAAATATCATAATAATAATTAATGTAAGATGTGATATAAATATATTTGGAACAGAAAATCCCTCAAAAGGCAATAATAGCTTTGTGAATTATTTTATTTAAAATAATAAAAGGTAAATATGCTGTTGTGAGATCTATTAAGAACAAAGTCTGAAACATTCCGTTACATAGAAGAATAAAATTGTTTTCTATTATCATTTTCAGATTACCTGCCCGTGTACATCTTGTAATGGTAAACAAACTTTTGCTCACTTTATATAACCATTAGACAATCTCTCAGTAGATGGCGGTTATTCACTATTTTAGTTTGTGATCTGCCAGTACAAAAGAAGATGACGCTGCATGATTCTGATCAGCAGACAGAAACATGCTGCCAGGTTGTCTGACGTTTTGCTGGTAAAAGTTTGGCTTCTACGTAATAAGGAAGACTATTAGTTATAATCTGATCAACATGATGTAGCGTTTGGTCACGCTACACAGCAACTTGCTGAAAAAAGTAGTTCGCTACTGGAAAAGCTACTCTGTTTTAAAAGCAATTTAGCTTGTGAGTTAATGTCAAGCTACTGAAAAATTTAGTTATGTTAGTAGCATCGCTAAATGTAGTTAGCTACTCCCCAAAACTGCCAATGGCGTGAGTTTGGGGCACAACTATCTTGTTCAATCAACAGCAGCCTGGGGCAGGGGGAAGGGGTTATTTGGAAAGCTGTTTGAAAACAACATTTATTTTTGCAATTCTATTTGTTGGTGCTTAGTGGTACAGAAATTACACACTTCAGCTATTGTATAAAATCAGAAGAATTATTTAAGACTTCAAATACCACACAAGTTGTATGGACTGCTTTTATGGTACATGAGTTTCCTTTTTGGTGCTTAACAACTGGCAGACATGATCTACTTTCAGTGAATGGCTAACAGCAGCATGAACATTTTGCTAAACATCTCTTTTTGTGTTCCAAAGAATAAAGTAAGTCATATTTGTTTGTACCAGAATGAGGGTGAATGTATAATGACAGATTTTTTGGGGGGTAACCTATTTATTCACACAGGTGCACGGGTGACCAGCAGACAAAGGTGAAATACATTTTTGTCGTTCATTGCTGTTTACAATTGCTGTTCATTTATGTTCGAATGATGGCATATGGAAAAAGCAGAGTGTGCAGTGTGATTGAGAGCCAGATTTTGCATCATACCGCATCGACGACATCTTCATTGGCCAGTGGCTCCGAAACTGCTGTCGTGGCAACCGAATGGAAATGGGGGATCATAATGTATTCATGATGCTGCGACCCAGGGGTTGAGAGCGCGTTCTCTAGAGACACTTTACCTCGAGCCAGACGTGTCTGAGCAAAATCACTCAACAGAAGACAAGAGCAGAATACTGAACAGGGCAGAAGAGACAGACAGGGAAAGAAAGAGGTCTACAAAAATCTCTATTAGGTCACTGACTCTATATCAGCATCCAAAACAAATATTCACTGGATTCATTTATAAATACAATACCTCACAAAACAGTACAAAAATAAAACCTCTACTTTAAAAATTGTAAGACCAGCAGTTCATTATCCCCAATATCATATTATTGACCAAATTTTAATTGAACCAGCTAGCATCCCTGATCCAATTCCTGATATCTAGTTTCCAAATAGTCTATCAAATTGTCATCTTTTTTCCAACAGGAAATTTAATAAACAGATTGTCATCCTTTTACATTTGCAAATCTATATTTCCTTGCTCTTTCACTGTCCCTTGAACTCAAGCCAAGTCTTCATAGCTTACAAATTCACATAAACTTTTAAAGGAAAGTAAAAGTATGTTCTCCAAGTCTGTATCTTTATTAAGGACACCAAAGATCTTTAATATACTGATGACAGTAAATGTACTATTTTTCTCTGTGAATCCATAACTTTGCAAAGAATCATTAAACAATTTTTATGGCATTTAAACACACGGTGGTGGATGGTGGATCTGAGTAAACATCAGGAGTGCCTGAAGACCAGACTCTTTTTACTCACCTATTCAGAAGAAGGTACAAAACAAATTACATTTCTGCTGTTAAGCATGAACTCTCACCATGTAAAAACAATGTCTTCATATGTAGCTCATAGTGTAATTAATTCAGGGAATAATTATGAGGTCATTACATTAGTTAATGAGTCTAGTCAGAGGTGGCTGGTCAACCGTACACTGTACAGAACTAATGCTTTCCCAAATGAAACCAAAGCAATGAGATCCAAACCTTATATCACAATGACACTGGTAATGGTAATTTATTAGTCACAGTTTACAAGAATTGTACTGCTCAGATACTGATTTTATCAACAACTTATATGTTACATTCTACGTAGTAATGATGAAATAACCAGTAGCCTATAGCTTGTTCTCAGTATGGGATGCTGGTGTGCTTGTGTCCCCTTCAGGCTTCTTAACAAACCCAACCAGCAAGACTTTCTTGGTTAGCTTTACCAGAAAGAGCATGCTGATCAACCAGCTTCACCTGCTAAGTATTGCTACCTGGCAATCTACCAGCTAGAAGAAGCCCTGAAAATCCCCTGACCCTTGAACCGCCCCTGACACTAACTAATGTATATTCTCTGTAAACAATTCTATTTAAAACAGTAGTTAAATAGATTTTCTTTAAAGGTGCACTCAGTCATCTTGTACTTACACTGACACCTTGGGTCATTGATGCACCATCATTCAAATGCAACAGTTTTCACTTACCGATGCCATTGTAGAATTTCACTTTTCACAGTCAGCCATGATTAATTTAATCCATAAGTGAAAGTGTCCAATAACAGGCCGGTTAAAAAATGTTTAAAAATTACAACTCATTTTTTAAGGAGTACAACTTTTTTTAATGAAGATAAAATTACTGAGTGCATCTTTAAAGAATGTTTCGATATTTTTACTGAAAAACAAGACAAGATTTTTTTTTCCCCCAGGACTATCCGATGTTTTGCAAGGAAATTATACAAAGTGTCTTTCTTGACAACAAACTGACTTGAATGGTTTGTGCTGTAGTGGTAAATGATCGTGTACATTTCTGAGGCATTCCTAGTTTCAGTTTAAAAGGGTAATGGTTGTTCACATCAATACTTCTATGCAAAAAATTATACAACACACATCGAAATGTGCTTTTTGAAATTCAGTAGAACGAGTGGTCTGTAAGGCAGAGGAGTGAAGCTCTCTGGTTCCTGAGACTCTGGACTGACAGGAAAGAAGCCAAAAACTCACGTCTGTCACTCTTTCCTCTGCTTTGACCTGAAATAACTCCACAGCAGATTCCAGTCTGCAATTACAAACTCGGGAAAAGATGAGAGGAAGAAGTGTGCAGGATATTTCCATGCTGACAGGCCATGCTTTTGCTTAGGACTGAAGAATATTACAGGAAAATTTTAGTTGTTAAACATGCAGATGTATAAAAAAAAGACATACACTTAAAGTATTTGTGTCTTGGTGCCTGGGTAGCTCAGCGAGTATTGACACCTGAGTGACTCCAGCCAGGTCTCCTAAGCAACCAAATTGGCCCGGTTGCTAAGGAGGGTGGAGTCACATGGGTAACCTCCTTGTGGTTGCTATAATGTGTGGTTCTCACTCTCGGTGGGGCACGTGGCGAGTAGTGCGTGGATAGCGTGGGCCTCCACACGTGCTACGTCTCTGTGGTAACACGGTTAACAAGCCATGTGATAAGATGCGCAGATTGATTTCCCAGATGCGGAGGCAACTGAGATTCATCATCTTCCACCCGGATTGTGGCGAGTCACTACGCCACCATGAGGACATAGAGCGCGTTGGGAACTGGGCATTCCAAATTGGGGAGAAAATGGAGGGAAAAAAGAAAAAGAAAAAAATTTGCCTCGAGTGTCTTTTTTTCCAGTAAAAATTTGTAAAGGTCTTTAGACCAAAAGATAAATTTACCTCATATGAGGCATCAAAACGTCTCGGTTACGTATGTAACCTCCGTTCCCTGATGGAGGGAACGAGACGTCGTATCAAAGAAGCGACACTAGGGGTCTCTCGAACGCCGAATATGCCTCTGATCTATGAAAAAAGGCCAATGAGAGTTGGCGAACAGTAACAGTACACTTCAAATCACGCCATGCGCTGAGCCGTGTACGTGTACTGCTGACACAGAAGCGGGCAGGTATTTCACGTGCACAAGCGACCAACTGTGTTTCAGACTGTACGTACTCTTCCCCAATGCCCCAAAAATGTCGGCGGAATCCTTTTGGTTACCCTGGAGGGGAACAAGGCGACGCTACCAACTTGTGAACGGGCCAAGCCTGGCTGGGCCTCTTTTCTCTCTATGTTTTCTCGGCATAGAGCAAGAGCAGTCGGGGCCCTTACCGCATCGTGGGAAGGGGGTCTTACCAGAATTCCTATTCTTTCAGGGGGAAAAGACCCTGCGAAAACACGGGACGAGACTGACTCAACCCTGAGATTGTAAAATCTCGAAAAAGGTGTTAGGTGTTGCCCAGCCCGCAGCTCTACAAATGTCTGCTAGGGTGGTGCCCCTAGCCAGTGCCCATGAGGACGCCACACTCCTGGTAGAGTGGGCTCGAACCCGTAGGGGGGATGGCACGGCCTGGTTGTGGTTGGCCAACAAAATGGCGTCCACCACCCAGTGGGACAGCCTCTGTTTGGAGACAGTGTTCCCTTTCTGCTGTCCCCCAAAGCAGACAAAGATCTGCTCAGAGCGCCTGAAGCACTTGGTGCGTTCCAGGTAGGCAAGCAAGGCACGTACCGGACACAGCAGTGAGGGGGCTGGGTCTGCCTCCTCCCGGGGCAGCACTTGCAGGTTCACTACCTGATCTCTGAAGGGCGTGGTAGGAACCTTGGGCACATAGCCCGGTCGAGGTCTTAGGAACACATATGTGTCTGCCTGACCGAACTCCAGACATGTGTCATTAATAGAGAACGCTTGCAGGTCCCCCCGACCCTCTTGATGGAGGCGAGCGCGATCAGCAGGGCCGTTTTTAGGGAGAGGGCCCTGAGTCCAGCTGATTCTAGCGGGTCGAAGGGGGATCTCTGAAGACCGGCGAGGACCACTGAGAGATCCCAGGAGGGGAGCAGGTTTGGCCGGGAGGGATTTAATCTCTGGGCACCTCTTAGGAACCTGACGATTAAGTCGTGCTTACCCAGAGACTTGCCATCTACTGGGTCGTGGTGAGCTGCGATAGCGGCAACATACACCTTCAAGGTGGAAGGGGACAGCCTCCCCTCCAACCTCTCCTGTAGGAACAGGAGCACTCACCTATCTGCGCACCTCTGTGGGTCTTGTGCCCGGGAAGAACACCAATACACAAACAGACGCCATTTCAGGGCATAGAGTTGCCTGGTAGAAGGGGCTCTGGTTTGGTCGATCGTGGCTACGACCGTGAGTGGTAGACCAGCTAGAACTTCCACGTCCCACCCAGGGGCCAGACGTGGAGGTTCCAAAGGTCTAGTTGCGGATGCCAGAGCGTGCCCCGTCCCTGAGAAAGAAGGTCCTTCCTCAGGGGAATTCGCCAGGGAGGGGCTGTCGTGAGGAGTGCAAGGTCCGAGAACCAGGCCCAGGTGGGCCAGTAAGGAGCCACAAAAGTGACTTTTTCCTCGTCCTCCCTGACCTTGCACAGCACCTGTGCAAGAAGGCTCATTGGGGGCTAGCTGTGTGCCAGTGCATCTGCCCCGAGGGAAGCCTCTGAGCGGGCGTACCAGAGCGGGCAGTAAGAGGTCTCTCGGGAGGCAAACAGGTCTACCTGGGCCTTGCCGAACCGTTCCCAGATCAGCTGAACCGAGTGGGGGTGAAACCTCCACTCTCCGCCAGGCAAGCGTTGTCGTGACAGCGCGTCCGCTATCACATTGAGGTTGCCGGGGATGTGAGCAGCGTGCAGCGACTTGGCTCCAAAGGAGGAGACGACGGGCGAGTTGTCACATGTGGCGGGAGCATATGCCGACTTGGCGATTTATGTACGCCACCGCAGTGGTGCTGTCCGACCTGACCAGGATATGTTTGTCTCAAACTAACGGGAGGAACTTCCGGTGGGCCAAAAGGACAGTCAACAACTCGAGGCAGTTGATGTGCCAACACAGCTGGGCCCCTTTCCAATGGCCTGCTACTGCGTGCCCATTACATACACGCCCCAATCCGATCTGGAGGCAACGGTCGTGACCAGGACGCGTCGAGACACCTGCTGTAAGGGTACACCTGACCGTAGGAAACAGAGGTCTGTCCAGGGTTTGAATGTTTGGCGGCAGGCGGGGGTGATTGTCACACGATGTGTGCCGCGGCGCCATGCTCGTCTCGGGACTCGGGCCTGAAGCCAGCGTTGAAACGGTCTCATATGCATCAACCCCAGCGGCGCGACCGCCGCGGAGGACGCCATATGCCCCAGAAGCCTTTGCCATGTTGGACCGTTGCCATGGTCATGCTCTCGCAGTAAGAGCATGAACCATCCACAAATGCTGCCTCGGTGTGATCGGTGCCCAGACACACGAGACAACGCCTGTGGCCGTCTGAAGCAGAAAGCACTCTACAGCATCGAGGAACTACACCGGGAGGCATGTGATGTATTTCACCACTCTTTACCTCCCCCAGTCTGGGCAGGTGTGGTCTCCGCAGGGTCTTTTCGCCCTGAAAGAATAGGAATTGGGAAAGATCGCCTTCCCCAAGGCATATTATAGTATTGAGATGGCCCCAGCCGCTTTAGCTCTATGCGAGAAACATAGAGAGAGAAAAGGCTTGGCTGGCGCGGCCTGCTCCCATGCTTGGCACGTTGCCTTGTTCCCCCCTGTTGGGGGTAAAGAACCAGAAGGCTCTGACGATTTTATGGGGCATTGGGGAAGGGTACGTGCAGTCTGACACAGCCGGTCACTTTGGCACGTAAGATACCTGCCTGCTCCTGTGTCAACAGAACACATACTTGGCTCAGCGCATGGTGTGATTTAAATTGGACCCCTAGTGTCGCTTCTTCGACACAACGTCGAAGTGAGCAACAGACAGGGAACGTCTAGGTTATGGATGTAACCTCCGTTCCCTGATGGAGGGAATGAGACTTTGTGTCCTACCGGCCACGTCACTGAACCGAGCCACTGTTGCAGCCGAACCATTGTCGGCTCCTCAGAAAGATCCTGAATGAAACAGATGCATTTCCCTCCCTTTATACTCGTATGTCCGGGGGTGAGACATGCAAATTCTGTCTGCCATTTTCTCATTAGCCTTTTCTCATAGATCAGAGATGCAAAAGGCGCTCAAGAGAGACCCCTAGTGTCGCTTCTTCGACACAACGTCTCGGTCCCTCCATTAGGGAATGGAGGTTACATCCGTAACTTAGACGTTTTTGCGTGTTCCTCGTATTGCCTCATTTCTGGTTGATCACATTGGCTTTCTGAGTATACTTTTCTGACCTCAAACAAATAGGAACACGTTCAAATCATTCACACTACAACTTCCTTGTGACACTCTTTTAATAAAGTCAATGGCCAGCGTATGTGCAGACGACATGCACAGCCAATTTGCGCCACACATACTGAGTGTGGAGCAATCCGCAACAAGTACACCCGAAGTATACTTTAGCCTATAGAAGTTGTCACGAGGACTCCTATATCCATAATAGTGAATCGCAGACAATCCTAAACTGCTGTCATCAGTCCACGTTGCAATCAAGTCAATGTATTAGAATATTACATTGACAATGAAGGTGAAAAATCATGAGGGTGTTTTCGGTATTGCACACTTAGAGATGCAATTATCTCTCAAAAAACCGAAACAGCCCAACTACACCGGAGATGAAGGTTTTGAGAGAACCTGTCAAACTACGTGAGGTAAAATGTCATTAAGTTCATGCAGCCAGTGTTGGCTAAATATATGTTCATTTTGTAATCACAGGTGAAGAATATATATTTGCTGTGTAAGATTACAATATCACAGAACGAATGAACCAATTACCTATGGCACATCATTTAAAGTATGTGACTCTTGACTGAGACGAGAGTACCACCATTTCTCACAGTCTTCCATATTTTGTGAATTCAAAGGAAATGCCACATTGATGTGGAAACATTTGTTCCTATGCTTCCTTTCTCACTTTAACGGTTATGCTGCCTTTTTTCCTTTAATTATGTATTGATAAGTTGAGCAAGAAGCTACAACCTTCCTTCTTTCTTCTGTCTTTTCTTAGGTGTTGCTTCTGTATTTTCCATAGCGAATTAGATACATATATGGGGCTGGGAAATTTAAGGCATTCATTTCTGCAAAGTCTTAGGCTAGGAGGTACATTTTACTCATTAAAACCTCCATCTAATATTCCTTATATATATAATATACCTTAAAAACCTTGTCCGATTACAACATTTCACTCGCTTTTGGCGCACACAGCTGAACATTTCACCAGGGAAACTGCAGCAAAACGTGAAATGGAGCACATAATATTGCTTTGCAATTACCACAGTCATGTAATGTTCATGAGATCAAGCTGTTCAAATCATATTTATACAAACAGTTCAGCAGATATGTGCATTGATCATTAAAAAAGCACTGTATATTCACACGATAAAAACCAGCACAGCATATGCTAATAGCGTTTCAGAATTATGTGCTGCATGTGTTTGATTATGTTTCATTCTTGTGTGATTATTTATTAATACTGGATCATGTGACAAAGCAACTTAGTTGTAGCAAACACTCTAGACACCTGTTTGACACTGTTGTTATGATTAAAGGAAACTAAATTGATTATTGTAGACAAATCCATATTGGAAAAAGGAACAAGTATCAAAGTTGTCACCCTGCATTTTTGCACACATCTGCTATTCACGCATGCAACAGCTTTCTGTCTTTTTAATCATAATGCTACCATTCACACCAATATGCTGTTAAAACTTAGTGATGTAATTTTCCAGAAGTTACCCTAAAGCAGATGCAAGAGGCTAGTTATTTTGTCATAAGAAAGAGAATCTCTAACTATTCCATTAATTAGTCAACCAATTCTTAATTTGGTCGAATGGAGAAAAGCTCTTTCGTTTCAGCATCTACAATGCATCAATACAGAACTCTTACGGCAATGTTACTTATTGTGGAGGCAAATTACCAGAATTGATCATTTTCCAGCATTTTGACAACAGATACTGTTCACACATAACCTCTAAACTGAAATGCTGTTGAAAATATGGAAAATGCTCTATGTGAAAAAAAACCCACACATTTTCTCTATTTCAGGGTGCAGTTATATTTCAAGGAAATAGTCAACCCAAAAATTGTTCTCTCATCCTTTACTCATGTCGTTTCATATCCTTATGACTTTTGTTGAATGTCCCGATGGCTGAATTCAGTGCAATTGCTGTACATACTGCAGGGACATTAACAATTAATAAAGTACCCAAAAGTATCATATATAGCCTTATGCAAGTATATAATCACCTTGTGTAATGAAAAGATTACAATTGAAGTTGTTATTCACTCTCAAATCACATCAAATCATTAAAAAATTCCATAAACAGCAATTAAATCCAATGTGGCAGCTGCGTCAATAACATCAAGCATCACTGGATCTTGTGACCAAACATCATGACGTTATGTTGCAACCTCAATGGGCTTAAACAAAAGTTTTGTGTAGATTTTCATTTACTAAACAATTTTTCAATGCCTCGAAGTCACATACTGATAGGGTTATTGTTGCATTGTAATATGGGTCTGCTCAATTTAATAAATTCTTGAAATTCATGAATACAACACTCTTCTAGGATTTTGACTCCATTTCAGCTGCACCTCTATAAATAAAAGATGAACAGCATTACTGCATACTAACAGCAGGGCAGATATGAGGCCTAATGTAATAAAATTCCGAGGACACGAGGGAAAGTCCAGGCTCAATACACACGTGTTTCCTCAACGACCTGGAGCAAGATTTGTTACTCATCTCCTGCTTATAAGATTTCTGCAACACACAGAAGCTGGAAGATTGAATAGTGAATAGTTTAGAGTCTTAAACACACATGAGATGGTGTAACAAAGAGAAGTGTCAGCCTTGCATTCATTGTTCCAAACATCAAGTTAAGCAATACTGGCAACTCCCAAGATAGATAAAGAGAAAAAATATGTTTTTGGAGCATGAGGAAAGTGTTCAAAGTTAAATGAACACTAATTTCATAAAGTAGGGCTGCACGATACATTGCATTTCTCAATATATGGCAATGTACATATATGCAAATTGCAATGGCTTGCGGTAACAGAATGATTTTATTATTTTAAAAAGTATAATTTATGGCGATGCATAAACATATTTTTGAGAAATCAACTCTACCAGTGTTACTTAACAGTATGCTGATTTATGTCCATATGCATTTTTCTGAGACTTCTGTCAAGAGTACATGCTAAGATGTCAGTTCTTTTCATTTAAGTATTGGGCATTTGAGGCTGTAATTAATTAACATTGCATCTTAATACTTCCAATAAAAAACACTTCATTCAGGCATGAGTAACCAACAACAGGGAAGTTGATTTGTTGTTTGTCTTATGCTGGCAATCTGAAATGTACCACAAGCAAGCTAATATATCTGATCATGCACGTTAACCATAGCTTGCTAAACAGTTCGAAAGAGGTTTTTAGCATCTGTAGAAAGCTATCCATTAGCACTCCTATTCATCACAATGGCAGAAAGCAAAATGGGAAACAATGCAGGTCCATTTTCATGCTTTTAAGAGCTCTTAAAAAATGTGCCATAGGCAAAACATATTATATAATGGCATGTTCTGTTTTATATGATATTCCAATGCATTTTATCAAAATATACAGCTACATTTTAATGGTTGTCAATCTTAAACTTTGACTCCTTGATAGATCAGCTGTATCAGAGTCTCATATTTTACTGTGTATAACTATACCATTATTTATCCTCTTTCTTCATTTAATACTGTATGCGTCCACCTTTGGGAAATGCACTGACAGCATGTTGTGCTTTAAAAGTGCACTCAGTATTTTTTTCCTAACTGATAAACTAAATATTAAAAAAAAAAAGTATTTTTAAATGTAGCAAAGTGGAGAAATTTAATGTAGCCTCTAGCCACTACCGTATTGTACTTTATTTTATAACCATATTTAATTTTTCGTATTTTATCACCACATTTAATTTTTGTATTTCACTTCTGTACTCCATTTTTGCTTCTTTATAATTTTGTTTTTAAAACAGCTGACAGATAAAACCCCCCAAAAAGAGTTTTGTATCCTGTGTGATTATTTATACACCCACCGGCTACATAAAAAATATTTTAAAGTAATGTACCCTCACATGAGACAAAGATGTAGATCATTTAGATCATGTAGACTTGAATATTTCTTGCTTTATTTTAATAACACTTGTAACTGGATGTTTACACTTTAATGAATAAATTAATCATGGCTGAAAAAGTAGTAAAAAAAGCAAAACTTTCAAACTGGCACCACTCTGTACATAAAACCTAGCTTCAGATAATAATAATAATTATTATAATAACAACTTTATTTTTTATAAGGGCTTCAAAAAACGAAATCAAAACACATTCACATAGCAGTAAAAGCAATCTACAAGTAGTAAAAGAAAATTGATGGCAAATGGCAAGTAGATTGTACAGTAGCGGTACAGCTTGTCGAACAACTGCTTTTGACTTCAAAAGGCTTTCAGAACAACAATTACGCACATGTTATAAGCCAGTAATAACAGCTGTAAAATTTAAATGCAAAGTGAAAAAGGGGAAAGAGGGCAACAAACAAAAATTATGTGTGCTGATAGATTTTTGCATAAGCCGCTAAATAATATTGGATTATGTACATATATCGTAAAACCAGAGGTCAGGTTTCACACTAGTTTTTTTTTTTAAATACTAAATAACATTGAAAGGAGTTTTTTCTTTTCTACCGTCACTTCAGCTTGTTCACAGAGGGCTTTTTCTATAAATGACTAAAGTGTAGACAAACTATAAAGTGTAATGCAGTGCTGTTGTTTAAGTTACTTAGAGCTCTGTTTTTTGTTGCCAATGTCAGACACTTTTGTGGCATTTGTAATTTAAAAGACATTTGTTGAATCCTTGAATAAATTTGAGCGAAACATTTGTGGGTCCTCGTGTCATTTTGTATCGTATCACGAGGCTATGCATCTTATAGTATCGTGACATTTGTGTATCGTTACATACCTTATAGAAATACTCAAACCAGCCCATCTGGCATCAACAATCATGCCACGGACCAAATCACTGAGACTCAATTATTTCCTCATTCTGATGGTTGATGTGAACATTAACCAAAGCTCCTGACCTGTATCTGCATAATTTTATGCACTGCAGCCACACGATAAGCTAATTAGATAATCGCAAGGATGATTGTTGGTGCTAGATGTGCTGGTTTGAGTATTTCTGTAACTGCACATCTCCTGGGATTTTCACACACAACATTCCCTAGAATTTACTCCGAATGGTGACAAAAACAAAAAACATCCAGTAAAGGGCAGTTCTGTGGATGGAAACACCTTGTTGATGAGAGAGGTCAACAGAGAATGGCCAGACTGGTTCGAACTGATGAAGTCTACGGTAACTCAGATATATGGTAACTCTTACATTTTATTAAAAAAAAATAACAGGATTGAAGAAACAGAACACACACACACACACACACACACACACACACAATTAAATTATAAAAAATTATATGTACCTCCCCTTGAACATCTCTACTCCCCCCTCATATTCCAAACATCTAGTGGTCCAACACAAAATTAATTTGTATGTATTTATAATGTAATGTATTTATCCCCGATATTAATGACCGCCCCATCACCTAAAATATAGAGTCTGGGGAAAAATGAAATTTGAGTGCCCAATACGTCACACATAAAACTCTCAACACACCACCAAAAAACATGTGTTGTGTCCCCATCTTTTGATTGGAATCATCCTCCTTTCTTATCACAGCTGCTCAATGTTCCAGGGTAAGACAGAACAATAATGGGAAAAGAGGGCAACCTTGCCAGGTGCCCCTATCCAGAGTAAAATAATCTGAAATTAATCAATTTGTTTGTACCGCAGCTACCGAGTGTCTATAAACTAATTTAATCCATCCAATAAAAGTATTCCCGAACCCATACATTTCCAAAATCTTAAAAAGATAATTCCATTCTACCATATCAAACGCCTTTTCGGCGTCAAGTGAGATGCGACCAGAGACTGATCAATATCCACTAACCACATGATATTGATTAGACGCCTAATGTTATCAGAAGAGCAACAGCCCTGAATAAACCCTACCTGATCTATATATATCTATATAAGAGGTGGCATAACTTTTAAACCCAAATTTTTAACAATATTTTAACGTCTAACTGGATCCTGGAAATTGGACGGTAAATCTTGCACTGGCTTGAATCTTTGTCCTTTTTAAGATCTGGGTCATGGTTGGTGGAAGCTTTCCATTCTTTAATGATTCCGTATAAACTTCTAGCAAAAGTGGGGCCAGTTCTGTAAGCATACAATTTACAATTTTTTGCAGCAAATCCATCTGGCCCTGGAGCCTTGTCTGTAGGCAATGCCTTAATTACCTCGCCAAGCTATTCCAAGATAATTTCAGAATCAGGAGAAGTTTTTTGGTCAGTCATCAGTTTAGGAAGTTCTAATGGTTCCACAATGTTTCTAATATCCTCATCAGTACAGTAGATGAAGATATGGAACTATAGAGATCAAGATAGAATTATTTAAAAGCACAACAATGGCCAAGGTAACATTTCACCACCAGCACCACCACTGAGGGAATGGTAGAAAGAGACTTTCTCTGTTTTATATATCTAGCCAGAAGCTTCCCTGCTTTGTCCCCCGACTTTAAACTCTCTCCTGTTCAAAAGTATGAATGTCTTACCTTGAATAGCCAAAACTCCACCTTCCGCAACAAAATAGTATTATATCTGTATTTCAATCGGGTCAAATCTCTGAGGCCATTTTATGACATAAGGCTCTTCAGCTCTGCCTCGGCACCTTTAATATTCCCTTCCAATTCCACGAGTTCTTGTGCTTTTAATTTTTTGGTGAATGAGGCAAACTGTATGATCCGGCCCCTAAGAACCACCTTAAGTGCCTCCCAAGCCATGCCCACAGAGGATACTGAGGACCAGTTGGTCTCCAAATAGACATTGATTTCAGCCTTTAGCATTTGTTGGAATTCAGGATTTTGCAAAAGAGATACATTAAAGCACCAATTATCTGATTTATTTTACTCCGTACACCTCTAAACACAAAAGGGTGTGATCTGAGACTAAAATGTTTCCAATTGAGCAATCAGATGAAATGAGGGACTTCTAGAGTAAGGGCTTTCTAATCTATTCTATAGTCAATCTTATGGACTGAAGAAAAAAGTTATAGTCCCTACCAGATCAAAAGTCTCTAAAAATCTGCAAGAGCAAGATTTTTAACGCATCCTGCGAAGCGTCAATGTTGATCTATGGGGCTTGCACACTTTTGCTTCGCGATGATCAAGGGCAGAGTCCATCGAAAGATTAAAGTCTCCTCCCAGTATTATATCATGAGGGTGCCAGCAGCTTGCAACATCCCTTTAAGATCTATAAAAAAGCCCAGATCATTGACGTTAGGTGTATAAATATTAGCCAAAATAAGACTATGTCCCTGAATTACAACTAAAACAATAATGGCTTTTCCTAATTTATCTTAACTCTGTTTGAGACATTTGAATTGTAGATGTTTACTTATCATTGTAATGACTCCCCTGCTCTTACTCGAGCCAGCACTATATAAAAAATGCTGACCCCATATCTTTCCAAATTTTTCAGCTTCCTACAGAGCAATCTGCATTTCTTAAAGAATATCATATTTCTTATGTTCAAGAAAAATGTGCGCATTAACCCAGCGCACGACAGCGGCAACTGGCATCCCTCCAAACTCAAACAGTCCATGTACACCTACAAGAGCCACCGTGACAACTTTGCCTTCGGATTGCTCAAATCAGGTGTTTCTATACACATTTTGTAAGACAGATCTACACAGCAAATGATAATTTATAAAACAAACTCCAGCCAATAAGCAGAATAAACACAAAGAGCCTGTTATGTCGAGCAGTCTCAAAAAGAGCCGTCCAGGAATTCCACTATATTCTGTCCCTCTGCTCCCTCTGGGAATCTTCCACTGTCTATGTCCTCCAACTTCTCCCAGACAGACTCCAAATCCACCTTAGTCGCTAGTGGGTTAGCAGATAATTCTCTATTCGATGACTCAAGATAATTGATCTCTTTCTCGACATCCCCTTTCTCTCAGTAAATTTTGCCTCCATGTCAGTGATCAATCGACTTATAACAGCAAGATCTTTCAAGTCAGCAACTACCTTTGTCAGCATTGCCGACATGTTCAACAACTCTCATCGCAGTTCCCTCATCTCATCTCCCTGACCAAATCGACTCCCTGGCTCAGGGCCTTCTCAGGGGTGTCAGCTTGAACACGTAAGTGTCTTTTAATGTCTCCAGAGCCCGAGGATTTTGAATTCTTTGACAAACTGTCCACCTAGAACAGTTATGGAACAGATAGTATCGAATCTGACCAATTTATATCATAAAAGGTATTAAAACTAGCAAATTGCTCAGAGCTCGCAGTTCACATGCCTGATCATCGCATGGTATCACTTGACCATCAAGGCAGGTGTTTTGTGGTTGATCAGTGTATAGTTGTGTGTATTTATATGCATACTGTATGTATATGGATATTTGAAGAGTTTGTTTTTGTATATGCCTGTGTGAATATATATATCTTGCATTGTCTTCACCTTTAAAAAAATCTTTCTTATGTTATGTGACACCAATTAGCCCCACCATATAAAAACCTCCAACCAGGTAATTTTCCACACCCTGATTAAGGCTTTGTAAGCTGCAATACATCGGTTTGCGGCATGTTTTAATCTAATAACCATGACTTAATAAAGGCTTTTAAAAATGTAAACCCTACTCTGAATGTCTTGGACTACTAGATCATCTGAACAGAATATTCTAGCCTATTTTTAAGATACAGATTTCAATTTCATAACAAACTTCCAGCTAAATTAATTCTGTAATTTTTAACTAAATTAAGAAAACTTAAAACATTCTATTTTGATGTTGTTGTTAAAGATTAATAAATTCAAACTGATGGAATTGTGTTATGAAATTGAAATATGTAAAATAAAAAGTAAAATTGAGACTAATCTTTAACATTGAGCAAATTTTAGAATCCTTCAAACTTCCCTGTCTTAACTGTTTACTGTTTTACAAGTAATGCAACCAAAAACAAGGGAGTGCAAAATAAAGTCTGATATCCAACACATTTTTATATAAAATTACATACTTTAATTACTATCAATATCATGTTAAGCTAAATTATAGCCATTGCTAAAGCTCAAACCAAGCAATATTTTTGTATATTCTTTTTTTTCTGCATGTTTAGTAATCACTAATACAATAAATGTAGCCATTTTAATAAATGTTTTAATTAACGTTTATTATACTGGTTTAAGAATAGACCACTGTAACCCCTTATCTGTAGACCACTAATATGAGTATCCTATTAGGAACACATCTAAGAAACAGGTTGAATTAAATGTTTTAAAGCTCATCACATTTGTTCTCTAGAGGTCAATCTACTACAATCTAACATGTCCATCTACTTCCTTCACCAGCTGAATAAGTTCAACCTGCCACTGGAGCTGCTGACACAATTCTACTCGCTGTCATTGAGTGTGTCCTGTGTACATCTAGAACTGTCTGGTTTTGCTCAGCCACAAAATCAGACAGAATGAAACTAAAACGGACAGTCAGAACTTCTGGGAGAATTGGTGCCCCCCTGCCCACCCTCCAAGACCTGTACTTCTCCAGAGTGAAGAAACGTGCAGGTAGAATCACTCTGACCACCCCCCACACACCCTGCCACAGGACTCCCCCATAGTGCAATAATGTAAATACATATCTCCGGTGGTGGTGGCGTAGTGGCTAGAGCACAGGGCTGCTAATGAGAAGGTCGCTGGTTCGAACCCCACGGCCACCACCACTGTGTTCTTGAGCAAGGCACTTAACTCCAGGTTGCTCCAGGGGGATTGTCCCTGTAATAAGTGCACTGTAAGTCGTTTTGGATAAAAGCGTCTGCCAAATGCATAAATGTAAATATCTCATGTACAAATATAAATTCACATTTTTAATTCAATAACTGTACATACCCCTACCTTGCACATGCATTACCACTTGCACATGTACATACGCCATTCTGTTATATGTCCTATTATTTGTATGTCTATTTATACTCTTATCTTGTTCACTGTAATGTCTGTGTGATTCTGATTCTGATCTAGACACAGTACTCACAGACTTGCTGCTCTTGGATTTGCGTACAGAGCTTAAAGGTTTGTGGCTCTTGAGCGCAGCTGTTTTAAGTTGCATGCAGCACAGCGCAAAAGGAACATTACCCAGCATTCATGCACCAAAGTGCTCATCAGACAAATTTTCCAGGACATTTTGGATCCTGGAATGGAATTTAATTTTTCCAGGGCAGGTGGCCAAAAACAGTGACGACCCCAGAAAATCCAGGACAGGTGGCAACACTCCTCTTCTTTTCAGATAACTGATTTTGTCTTTTGACTTGGGAAATTGATTTAAGCAATAAATAGGTTAAAAAAAACAATTAAAAAAAAAAAACTGTAAAGCCTACTAACAAAAATTGTAAATTTATAAATCTACAATTTTTGTTAGTAGGCTATACAGTGTTTTTTGTTTTTGTTTTTTTTTACCCATTTATAAATTTACGAGATTTCATGTTGGCAAAGTGAAAATAGTATCTCTGAAATGAGAGGAGTGCAAGGTTGTTCCCAGTCTGTCAGTCTTTAGGTTGTTTTAGCAAGTCTAACCTGTCCAATATTTATTTGAAATATTATAAAACATATATACACTGAGAAATACTCAAACCAGCCCATCTGGCACAAACAATCATCCATGCAATTGTCTAATCAACCAATTGTGTGGCAGCAGTGCAGTGGATGCTTCAGCACTGTAATAAAGTAAATCCAAACTGGTGATTTTTAAGCACTCTAGCATCCAGGCTCATATGCCTGGCATAACTTGCATAATCCCCCCCCCCCCCCACGTTCTATGTTTAGATTTGATCAGTTTGTGTGTTCCCTTGGACTTTGATCCATGTCATGCTCTACCAGATGCAACATTTTAAAAAGGAATAGAATGAGCAGCAAATCAGCATTAAAACACTAAAGAACAAGACCAAAGGCAACATAAACACATTAAGCTTATTTATTTTCCTTAAATCCTTTTTTTGAGTCTTGTAACAGTGTACATTACATTCAAGACATTTGTGAAATAAAGCAGAAATAAAATAACGTTGACCTTGAGTTGCTATGCCAGTGAGCATTTCTGTGTAGAGGAAAGCAGTTTCAATTCTAGCCTCCCTGAGGAGCACATTGCCTGTAACCGGCCGCAGTAACCCGATCTGCAGCCAGGCCGGAGCCAGAACCCCACCAGCGCTGAGAGCTTTCAGAGGTAAACAGCCCGTCTGGGGAGCACTCCTACCATCCTCCCCGGGGGTGCTGTGCTGCGGCGCTGCATGAGCATCTGCCACGTCCCACTGCGGGAAAAGGGCCAGCGGAGGAAGGGGGAGGGTCAGTTTGAGGCATGCTCGTGGGGGGGGGGGGGGGATCTTTCATCTGTCCCTGTAGAAGACAGCAACTCGTGATAGAGATCCCTATTGCATTGTCTCTCTCTCTGCAGTCCAGCATTAGCACGATCAATATCCCAATCACATCAGGAATGAGGGTGGATCCATCGGCCCATTCCCATAACGCACTGCAGTAGTCATGTTTTAAGTGCACATGAAGGTGTTAATGCTCCACTGAATGGGCCGACATAACACCAGACACTGATCGAAGTGACACATGACACATCTCAGCCTCTCTTTCTGTGTCTCATTCTTTCATGAAAGTAGGTTTTATCTCAGAAAATTGCACCACACACCACTCACGCACAACATTTACAAATAATTTAGTCATAAACAAAAGTGACAACCGTATTCTGAAACCAAAGTGACCACCTGAAATTTTCAGGACAAATTTTTAGAGCTACTGTAGTTTCTTTGTTGAACAGATCCACAGTCGACAACTAGTTGTCTGGCATAGAGTGGTGCCAAAAAGTATCCGGACTCTTAATACTTATAAAATGGCTGTAATAGCATTGCTGTGCTTCGCACACAGGCAAGGTCTCTATCACATCTTTGGTGAGGACACTTTGCATCTCTGAACGCAGTGTTAAATTGAATGCAGTTAAATTGGAGTATGTAACTGTGCCTGATAGTGTGCAGCACCCAGCTGAAGATGTCAGGAAGACAGGACCACGCATCTGGGTCAAGATGACACAGGCCTGTGTCCACTAGACTCCGAACACCGCCCGGAGTGGGATTCATATTCAGCCTGGGAATTTCATGTCCAATTCACTTGTCCAAGAATCTTACTCAAGGTTGAGTGATTGTCTTTACAATTTTGACATGCCATTATAAAAATGCAATCCAACAATAAGAGAGAAAAAAGACTAAAAGTAACAAATATTTACTTTAACCATAAAGCCAGTGTCAACAGCATTTACATTTTAGGTAACTGTCTCTTTAAGAAGACTGGTCTTGAGCACATAATACAATTTTGAAGGCACTCCGCGCAGCTTGTTTCATAAAGTTAAGATTTTTCGATAGCTGTAAAGTCCCCTTATTTTTGTACTTGCTAGATATTTTCAACATCAACGGTTATGTGAATTTTCATCTGCCCATCAAAGCTCAACAGGGAAGTATGAAAAAATCTACTCGCTGTGAAAGTGAGCAATATCAATGATGAGCAAAGATTCAGGCATTCAGAGCACAAGAGATGACATTTCGGCCCTGAAGGAGAAAATTATGATGAAGCTGCACTCAAGTGCCATCTGCCAATAAATTGGTGTGATTTTAAAGGGCTTCAGAGATCGTCACTCCTCGGAGGAGCTTCCCATGACATCAGCAACTGACACAGCGTCAAAGTGACCGACTTAAAAGGGAGCCATCTTATATTTTGGATTCTTTGTTTAGATTACAACTCCACACACTCTCTACCAACTTCATGTGATGTATCCTGGGATGCATTATTGAAGGTTTTCCCATGTATGCCGAAGACTTGTTAGCTGCTTTTCCTTCACTATCTGGTACTACGTTCATTCAAGCATTTAAATAAAATACTAATTCAAATGTTAGTTTTGAAAAGAAATTCAACCATTTATATTTGTACAATCAAGCAATTATGCAAAAACTTTTAGATCAAAAGGTCTTTAAAGGGTCATGAAAACCCCCCCAAAATTATGATATGACAGATATGTTTAGGTTGCACACAATTGACAAACAAATATAATAATCTGTGGTGATGTGGCCGTGGTGTCTGTGGATGGTGAGGGTGGGAGAGAGAGAGCAGTGAGGATTGACACTGAAAACGCTGTGGACGGCAGCATGCCTTTACGTTGTGAACCTTGAAATAAGGACTTTATGTTTAGCTATAAGAAAGCTGAAGAGTTTTGTGTGAAAAATAAAGCACTGTGAAGTGTGTAAGTTGGTTCCCGCTTCCTCCTTTCCCCCTTTACTGACTTGGAAGCATCACATACTCATTATGTTTATTGTAAAGAGTAAAGTGGTTATTTTTTTATTTTATTTTTTATTTTTTTTGAGCCAATTCATTCTCCAGGTTTAAAAACTAAACTTGAAGCAATGTCATAAAATATGAGGTATATGTGTAAACTTGCATAAAGTTGTGATTGGTAGTAAAGTATGACATTATGTAATTCGATTCTGATACTTTCTCCACATTATTCATGAGAAAAAATATTCCATCCAATCATTGTGTTGCCTCATGCATGAACTCGCATTCCAGCAGACGTCACAGCAGATCCTGGCCCAGATATACAGTTTTGATACTCGTGCTCCAAACAAGCATCTGTTTGTTTAGAGATGCAAACACTCCATTGTGTCTTCTATGTGCAGTATGTCTGATCAACAACAAACAAAAAAAAAAATATTTATGAAAATGATCAGAATGCAATAAACATAGGACTGGTTGCTGTTACAATATATCTTCTAAATACTTCTCTCTGTGTGAAAGCATCAATGTCAGGCCAATTGTCTATGATACTAATACTACTCATGGTGTATTTTCTTAAACATTTTCTTATACATGTCATTTAAATTTTCCACTCACAGACTTACTATACATACACTACCAGTCCTAAAGAATAATTTTATAATAATGATAAACTCATCGGCTGTAACATGTAGTTTGCAATCCTGGACATAATGACCCAGGAGCAGAGGTAATAGTTCCAAAAATATTTATTAATAAAGTCAGTAATGTGCCACCGTGCAGAGTAGAGAGTAGTGCGTTCATCAGTGGAGTGAGTGCATCGTGGAAGTCAGGAGGAGCTTGGCAGAATCCTCCGTAGAAGCTTGGTAATGAGAGAGATGTCCAGCTGACAATGCAAGCAACAGCAGAAGTGTAGATCCCTGGCACGAAATCATAGAGCAGAATTCCTTTGTGGATTTCCAGACTGAACTCAGCGAAGACTGGAAGACATGCCACAAACAGAACAGTGCAGGCAAACCAACAGAGAGAAAAGACAGGACCAGATAGACAAGGAGAGCGAGGTTGGACCCAACACCTCTCCTCAGGTTTATAGCCCTCTCAGTCGACCAGGTACTGGAACCCTCTGCCCGTCCGCTATTGATCAGTCTCCTGACCGTGTACGTCGGAGAGCCATCAATAAGATGCGGAGGAGAAGGGACAGGAGTGGCAGGATGTAACAGACTGAAAAATGGCTTTGATTTTAGAAACTTGAAAAATGGATATGCTTGAGCTGAGGTAGTCTGAGACGAACAACCATTGGGCTAATGACCTTGTTGATGGGAAACGGTCTGATAAAAAGGATAAAAAAATCTTCTGCCCACACACATGAGTTGGGGCCTTAACCCAATACCAAACCGCAGACCTCTTAACACCAGTGCCATTCCACATGAGGTCTTCCCTGGTGGCTTTCCAGGTGCATTGGCACCTCTGCAAAAAGGCGAGAGGGGGCTGGTAACTGAGGCTGCACTGGAAGGGCGATAACCCTGTAGATGATGACTGCAAGGAATTATGGGTGTACTCAGCCCAGACTAAATGATCACTCCAAGAAGACAGATTATCGGAGGCCACACAACGCAGAGCTTTCTCCAGCTCCTGAATCACTCGCTCAGCTTGCCCATTTGTTTAGGAATGGAACCCAGAGGAAAAACTCACTGTAACCCCCAGCTGTCGGCAGAACTCTGCCCAAAAACGTGACACAAATTGGGGGCCTCTGTCAGAAACTGCATCGACTGGGAGGTCATGAATTCGGAATACGTGATTAATGAATGCTACCACTGTCTCCCTAGCTAAAGGTAATTTGTGGAGGGGAATAAAGTCCATGCACACTCCCTCGGACGAAACGATGAACCCCAGAAATGGATGACTGTATATGTAAAGTACACTTCTCCGCTTTGATGAAAAGCTGATTTTCTAACAGTCATTGGAGCACCTGCCTGACATGCTGCACATGGTACTGGATATTCAGGGAGAAGATCAGAATATTGTCTAGATAAACGAATACGACCATGTCTCAAAGCAAGTCATTCACGAGCCCCTGGAAGAAGGCGGGGGCTTCCACTCATTCATCTCCCTAATTCGAACAAGGTGATAAGCGTTGCGTAGGTCCAACTTTGTAAAGATGGATGCCCTCTACAAGAGTTCAAAGGCTGAGGACATCAACGGCGAAGGATAACGATTCTTTACCATGATGTCATTCAGCCCCTGATAATCTAAACAGGGTCTATGCAACCCATCCTTCTTTTGCACAAAGAAGAACCCAGCCTCTGTCGGCAAAGAGGAAGGGTGAATGAGATCGGCTGCCAGAGAATCATTGATATTCCTGTTCATGACCACCTCCTCAGGAGCCAAGAGTGAATACAGCCATCCTTGAGGTGGAGAAGCGCCAGGGAGCAATTCGATTACTCATTTGTATGGGTGATGAGAAGGAATGGTTGTGGCATGGGACTTACTGAACAGATCTGATCAGATCATGGTATGTCGACGGCACTTCAGTTAAGTCCACTGGTTCATCCTGCAATGAAACGCAAGACTGGAAAGGGGAAACAGCAGAGTTAAGACAATGCAACAGACAATAAGAACTCCAAGCAAGAACAGTGTTGGTTGACCAATCAATGTGTGGATTATCCTTTACAAACCAAACCACAACCCGAACAATGCAGGCAAACCAACAGAGTGACAAGACAGGACCAGCTAGACAGGTTATCTATCTATCACTTGTCCAAAAAAAGAAGACAGTGATCAAAACCAAAATCTCAATGTCATGTCAACTGTCTTTTTGGTTTCCTTAGCATTGAGTGAAAGTTAACAAGATTTAGTCCGACAGGGATTTCTGGTGCTCCGTTGTCAAGACTTGTTCAAACCAAGACAGCCTGGAACCTGGGAGTGGTGGTTAAACTTCACCGCCCACATTCCATCAACAATCATTACCTTTCCTTTCTGAATATGCTGCGTAGCTCTTGGTCCAAGCTCTCGTCAATTCAAGACTGGACAACTGTATCAGTCTTTTGGCTGACTTCTTAGCTAGAACAATTAAGCTGCTGCATTTGGTCCAGAATGCAGCAGCGTGTCTGGTCTTTAATAACCAAAGAGGGCTCACGTCACCCCACTCTTGATTCACACTGGCTACCTGTAGCTGCCCGCATAACATTTAAGGCTTTGAATCTGGCCTTAAAGACAGCCAATGGAACAGCACCCTTGTACTTCAATTCACTTCTCACTCGCTCTCTGCAGTCAATGAATGAGCAGTGCCTTGTGGTCCTGTCACAAAGAGGCACAAAGTACATTTCACGATCATTAACTTTCTCTGTTCCTCTGTGGTGGAATGAGATTCAAACCTCCATAAGATCTGCTGAAATCATCTCTGCATTCAAGAAGCAGCTGAAAACACATCTATTCCACAAGCACAACAAATCCACACTAATTGCAGTTGCACTTATAATTTAATAATTCATACAAATAAAAAAGCCATTCCTTGTCAGAATCTTTCCTCTGCACTAGCTTCTATACTACTTCAGCTACTCTTTGAAATTGGCAGTGCAATATTGCAGATATAGTTCCTCATTTGTAAGTTGCTTTGTATAAAATAATTTGTTATATTACTAAAAATAAATGTAAGACAAAAAAGTTCAAATACTGAATAACTTCATATAGACAAGATTAGTAAATGATTTTATCACACTAGAGTTATGTTAACATATATTGGGCCTTATTTTAGAACTGCTAGCACTAGCTAGCACTAGCAGTCATAAGCACAAAGTCAATGGACATGGCCAAGAAGTTTTGGTATTTTCAAGCAAGCATACGCGAAGTATAAGAAAGTGGGTTGGTGAAACGGTGCGCACAAAGCACTAATGGGCTGGGTCAAGTGCAATTTAATTCTAAGGTTCAACACTGGTAATTGAACCGACAGCATCCTTTTATATAGTCCACTCTCTTTCAAGCACCAGAAATATAAACAAGGACAGCAAATTCATAAGAAGCTGGTAGTGTAAATGGACTTATGATGAGGAGGAGAGCATGGCCGGGCCATGATGAAGCATTGCCGGCGCTGAACCAGGTGATCAGCAGGCGAGCGAGGTAAGGGGCAGCTGGAGATGCCGGTTTGAGAGAGATGCATGCAGCCATGCTGGATATGTATTTGTTTATGTTTTATGTTGTGTTTTATCATTAAACGTTATGTTGACTGTTCAGCCGGTTCCCGCCTCCTCCTTGCCCATCCTTTACCTGTTACAGGACTGTATGCAATGAATTAGAAGTTCATGACAGAAACTTGACCATAGGAGAAATATGGGCATACATTCTTTGGCATTAACATTGAATGTCAGGCATTTTTCTATGACAGTGACACACTCCTTTTTGATGCATAGAAAATGTGATCGTCAGAGACATTATTTGATGTTTCAGTATATTTTCAGAGTTTGGACATTAACTTTATTACCACCTGCTGGTGGACTCTCCAAATTTCAAATGTAGGAACTGAATTTAGACTTTGCGGTGAAAACAGACGTGGTGCTGCAACGTCTTAGTGCAATGATCTATTTCTCATGAAAATAGCAAATTGCATTTTGTGCCACTTCATTAACATATGATACAATACACTGACCGTTTGAGCACATACAACCACAGATAGCACAAACACTCCCACCCTTGCTCACTTACACTTTGAGTTGGCATGAATATTGCATTTATAATTAGCGCCATCTCGAAAACAGATAAGATGTAGTGCACAGTCATTGCTTATAGCACTGTGTTTTCTGCACTCATGAAAACAGAGCTCCTAATGTTTGTTTTACGGCTGTATTTTTGAAACAGTGTGTAGTTAATGTTCTGTGTATTGAACTCGTTTATGTGTCTTACTGAATTCAATTTTTTTCTTTAGAAATGAGGGATAAGTCAAAATTATTTTCTGTGGTAATCATCATTATGCCACAAACACTTGTCAATAGACTTTAACTTATTTTAAACCCTAAACATTATTTGTAATAATAAATATTTTATATTAGGTATCTAAGCAGTCCTGGTTTGATACCTGCTTTCACTTCATTCTCAAAAGTTTGAACAAATCTTTAATTTGCAAAATGTTCAGTCATCTTCACTCTTCATGCATTCATACTTTTGTCCCATGCTTGATATATACTGTACACCCAAGTGCTGAAAAATTTCTTTTCAGCAATTTGCTCATATTTTGATGATCAGCCATCTGTTTTGCTTCCATAGTTTTGTGTGTGAGAGTGAGTGAGTTTTGCTTGTCCCTCTCCCATCTCCCCAACCCCCCCATCCCCTTACCACCCACCTTTATAACTTCACCACAGTGATTTCACAAGCCTTTTTTTACGTCTGAGGTGTAAATGATGGTGCTGAACTAGGGGAGGTTTGTGACACTTTAAGGTTATAAAAAAATTCAGTGGTGTTTACAAACTTTTGACTTGTAGTTTAGCTATTATGAAGAGTAATACAAGTTGCATATAGGCTCCAGCCCCCCGTGACCCTTTACACAGGATAAGCGGTTGACGATGGATGGATGGATGGATGGATGGATGGATACAAGTTGCATATACCCAGTTGAGACAGCCGATCCAGATCACTCAAAAATTATGATCTGTGCTGCTGTGCTATTTCAATTTAAGTTAAAAAAAAATATCCATCCTGTTTTATGATAAAATAAATACAAGCATCTGTTATTTCTCCAATGGAAAGGTTTGGGTTGGGTGGTGTTGGGGTCAGTTTAGGGGTAGTTAATGGTTAAGGTAACAGTTGGGGTAATTGATAGTCTTTTAACTATGTTTGTTAAAATGTTGATTGAGGAACCATTGCTACACTACAAATGTAAGTGAAATGTGTTGAACCTACAGTATATGAGTTAAAGCATAAGAATGAAGCAGTGGAGACGGTTCAACCTGCTTGTATGAGATTCTTTTAGAACGAAATGGCAAAATCAAACATACATTTTTATTACTTCATATCACTGGAACATACCACCCTGCAGTTCTAAAGAACTTGAAATGACATTGTTCATGTGTAATACGAATATGTGTCCTCAATGTACGTGTTTTTTACCTGTGAGGTGACACCGGTGAATCTTGTGTTGAGAGAGAGCGCTCAATGATTCAAACACCAGCACTTCCGCCTCCTTTTCTTCCTCCTCAGGAGAGATCCGAGAGAGCCTCAGATGGCCATCTTCTTCATCCTTTGATTCTGTCTCAGGAGCAGCGTCTGGATCAAAGAACCCAGCAGGAGGAAAAATGGTCATTGAAGGTGTTGCTTTAGTGACAAGACACGACCACTATGCTAATACTGAGCTCACGTCAGGGTGGATTTACTGTAATTAAGAGATGACAACTTCTGGATAATGACTTTACTTGGAGGGGTATACATCCTCTGACTCTGAAATTATTTGTTATGATAGCAAAGCTCATAACACCAAAACAGACCCATGTGAACCTTTGTTCTTGATGAGAATAAAATATTTCATCACTACACTAATGCACCTCTATGTTCTTGCAAAATGTTGAAGAACAAAACAATGCTCCAGGTAACACTGGATTTAATTAAATGGCATATCAAACAGAAATATTTTTAAATAGAAAACTCCCTTAAACTGTTAAGCCCATTGCCATTTTAAATTATGTCAAAACTCGCATGTCAGAGATTCCAATTCCTGAAACATTGGGTGAACAATTGTCTTCGGGAGTGGCTGACGTACATGGTCCATATGCGCAAAGTTGGTTTATTAACATAAATATGTAGCTGCATATCATGTATACATTGGATATACAAGTTATTTTTTAGAATCAAAGCTTGTGGAACATTTCGAATTTGACCATTTATTTTTTACTACAAGATGAATGGAAAATCATGCATATCCTGAGGTTAACAGAGCCCATTACATCCAGCTCCAGTTCTGCTTGATGTCCGAATCCCACTGTTCCATGTCACTGAGTGATGATGACTAACTGCCAGCCAGACATCACCTCAGCCTACTACAATCGACTTCAGAGGATGAACTGATGCCAACTCTATCAGTAAGACATGGGATACTTCATGTGCCACTGCCTGAACCATGGACTTATGATGGACCTCACCGAAATGACCTGCTGAACTATGATGCACCTCACTAATCTCTGCCTGCATCACCTTGGTCTAATGATGGACAACACTCTTAAAATGGAATTCATAGACTATCAATTAATTGCCAACAAAAGCCTCCATCAGCCAATTAACAAAGGACAATCCAGCTTTGAACTTAAAAAGACATTAGTCATTAATCTTACAGTTCATACAAAATCTTTTGTTTAAACACTGGCCCTTAACACTTACATAGTTTACTAATTTTAAAGCATGTAATATAGTTTAAACTATGACTTGCACTACACATAAATAACTAATATTGTTATTTATGTGTTATTGTGCAGTTTAACTAATATTAAACTGCACAATAATTATTCTTAATATATACAGATATCACAGATATTTATTTTCTGTTAAAGCATGTTTTTCTGTAAAGCTGCGTTGAAACGATGTGTGTTTTGAAATGTGCTATAAAAACTTTTTTTAGACTGCTTGGGTGGTATTGTTTCATTTTTCTGTTCATTCTCTTGTTACAACTGCTACCATACAAAACACACCAAAAAATAGCGGAGAATGTGTTGAGAGTCCATGCCAAACATGGCAAAAATTATGTGGTGTGATTTTACATCAAGTTTCACAGAAGTCTCTTGGAGTATACTCCTTCGGGATTTGGACGTTGTACTTTTCTCACTCATTGGTGACTTTTACACCAGAGTTAGAATAAGCAGTCATGTGATAGTAATAATATTTTATATTATATACACTGGTGGTCCATCAAAGGAGGCAAGGAGTCACCACAAAAATTTATTCAAAATAAACATCACTAAAGTGATGAAATTATCAATTATTTTACAATGTATCTACAGTACTAATGTGCATAACTCAGATGCAAATAATGTAAAATTAGAACTACTCTCGTGAATACTGATCTTCACCAATTTCTTCACTGCTCGTGTCCTGTTTACCTTATGTATATATAGCCATGCAGTTCCATTGTTTGTTGCAAATTATTGCCAATTTAACCTGCCTTACCAATAGGGGTGTAAATCGGAGCCTTCGTGACGATTCGATACGATACCGATTTCTTAAGCCAACGATTCGATTATTTTCGATACTTCAGAATTCCCTGCGATACGATTCAATTCGATTCGAAACGATCCAATACTAGATATTTTTACATGATATCTATTAAGTTTTCAAATAAATCAACAAAAAAATGAATTATTTGCTTTTTATTGAGAATACAGAAACAGTATTGTATTCACAATGTGTATGTTATTTTACACTATAGCAGTTGTGCTCAATGCACTGCAAATAGAACAGCAAATATAAGTTACTGCATCTACAGTTACAATAAAGTGCAATCCTGCACGTTTCTTTAATACAAAATTGGTTACATTTTGAAAATATAATTTGCATCTTATTAAGAGGTAATGGTCACACATCCTCTGCAGTAGATGAACTGCAAATAGAACAGTTACTACACAAAATCAGTTAAAGTGCAATAATAACAAAAAGTAACAAAAGTCTAGGACATAAGCCTACAGCCCATTCACTACAAAATAACAAAAATGCATTTGCATTTTAGAAGAATGAGGTATTTAGAAGCATGGCTCGTGGCTTGAGCTATAGCAGGGGCCTTGCAAATAGAACAGTTACTCAACAAAACAGTTTAAATGCAGTAAGAATCAAAAGTACTCACTCTGCACTCATAAGACCCTGAATAACTTCATCACGTACTTTGGTGTAGAAGTTCGGAATATAGGACTCGCTGAAATGTTGACGTGAGGGGATGTTGTACCTCGGCTCAAGAACTTCGAGCAGGTATCTAAAGCCTTCGTTCTCTACGACGCAATAGGGCCTCATGTCTTTGCACATAAAAAACGCAATGCCTTTGGTGATGTTTTTTGCTCGTTTTGAAGTGCTCGACACTCGGAGTCGCCATCAATACCATGGCGCCTTTTCAGGTGTGCGGATAGATTCAACGTATTGCCGCAGTATCTTATCTCACACTGACAGTCTTTCTCTTTACAAACGGCAATATCTTTTACCACTGCTCCATCTGTTTTCCTGAAGCCAAAATACTTCCACACCCATGACTTGATGCCGACTGGTGTATGTAACATTTGACTGTCATTGCCAGCTCGCTCTGACGGTTCCATCGCTCTTTCAGACTCAACAATGTGTGTGTGAACATACGTAAGTAACGCGTGTGAAGTAGAAGATAATAATGAGGTTAGCGCCACCCGCAGCTTAGGAGTAGGTTGTACGCATATGTCGGAGACGGAGTGGTAAACTCCGAGCGAACAGACAGGCGGCAAAATAAACACATTAATCGATACACTTGCGGACATATCGATGCATTGAATCGTCGGCTGTATAATCGATGCATCGATACAAATCGATTAATATTTACACCCCTACTTACCAAGCATTTTTCCATTGCCATTATGACCACTGTCTGTTTTTCTGGATTTACTGCTTTCTGATTACCCTTTGTTTTGTTTGCCTGGTTGGACTCTCTATTTGGTTTATTGGATTAATCTCTCAGCCTGCTGTTTTGGATTGTTTGCTTGTGTCTCTTTTAATAAACTTCCTGCACATGGATCATAACACCATCTCCATGGCCAGTTTGTTACAGAATACGTTGCCTTCCATGGATCCAACAGAAGTCTCACAGCTCCAGGCTGCATTTGCACACCAGTGCAAGGTTTTAAAGGGTTATCAAGATCAGCTGAACAACCTACGAGTCGCAAACGAATGTTTGACTCACTACATTCACTCACTGCCAGCTCCCTATGCTAAACTGGTAAGCATTGCTCTTCCTGTCAAGTTTGATGGTTATGCTGAGAAATGCTGGGGGTTTTTGTAACAGTGTAAAGTCTATTTCTCTAACCAACCTGAATCATTTTATCAAAACGCCAAGAAATGTAACTTTATGATGTCTCTGCTTACCGGTAAAGAACTTGATTGGTCCACCGCTGTTTGGGACAAAGATCCTCAAATCCAGACCTCGTATGACTACATTGTTCAACAGTTCCACAAAGTCTTCGAGTATCAGTGGGTGGTCAAGATACTGTATCTCTGTTCAGCTTCTTAATTTGCGTCAGGGCCATCGATCTGCAGCAGACTACGCAATTCTGTTCAGGAACCTAGTGGCTCAAAGTGGGTGGAACGATGTCGCTCTGAAAACTGTTTTCTACAGGGGCTTCACCAAGAACTCAAGGCGGAACTGACATACAAGGGTGAGGGTTCTACTCTGTCAGAATTAATTACCATGGCTATCAAGATGGATAACCTACTTCATTATGCTCCAAAGCCCCAGGTTCACTCCACTTCTAGTCTACAGTCTCAGTACAGGCACAAACATAAACTCAATCACCCGAACCTATGCAAACTGTTTACGCCCGTGTTTCTATGGAGGAACACCAACATTGATTAACGAAAAACTTTGCTATTATTGTGGTGAACCAGGTCATCTCAATGCTGCATGCCCACACAAGAAATCAAGTTCCCATAAATCAAAGCTGAAAGTGAGTACCACAAACTTTGTATCATCTATCCTTCACAGTTTTTTGCTGCATGTAGAGATCTCCATTCATGATCATATCAAATTTTTTACAGCTTCAGTGGATTCTGGGGCTGCTGTGAATCTCGAAGAGATTCATACAAAAACTCAATATACCCACCATTCAATGCTTTCCAACAATTAATATCACCACAGTTGGCAATGCTCCAATTGGTACTGTTATAACCCAACAGACTGTTACCATAACCATCAAGATTGGACCATATCATGTAGAGAACCTTTCACTATACACTCACCTAAAGGATTATTAGGAACACCATACTAATACTGTGTTTGACCCCCTTTCGCCTTCAGAACTGCCTTAATTCTACATGGCATTGATTCAACAAGGTGCTGAAAGCATTCTTTAGAAATGTTGGCCCATATTGATAGGATAGCATCTTGCAGTTGATGGAGATTTGTGGGATGCACATCCAGGGCACGAAGCTCCCGTTCCACCACATCCCAAAGATGCTCTATTGGATTGAGATGTGGTGACTGTGGGGGCCATTTTAGTACAGTGAACTCATTGTCATGTTCAAGAAACCAATTTGAAATGATTCGAGCTTTGTGACATGGTGCATTATCCTGCTGGAAGTAGCCATCAGAGGATGGGTACATGGTGGCCATAAAGGGATGGACATGGTCAGAAACAATGCTCAGGTAGGCCGTGGCATTTAAACGATGCCCAATTGGCACTAAGGGGCCTAAAGTGTGCCAAGAAAACATCCTCCACACCATTACACCACCACCACCAGCCAAATTGAACAGGTGTTCCTAATAATCCTTTAGGTTGTAACACTCCCCAAAATATTTAAGTGGAGTTTACACTAATTCGGGAACGTCCGTACTGTTCCTAATGATAGGTAAATGAGTAGAAAAATAAATAAATATATCAACACTGATAAATTAACTAACTCAAGTGTATTAACAAACAAATAATATTTACAATAGGTTCAAAACAGGGTGTATATACAAGTAAAGGTGAAGTCCAGAGTGCAGAGTTATTTATAGTGTTCGGATCAACCTCACCGGGTGTTTTGAAAAGCACGATCAAATGATGAAGTAATGAATTGACCAGTGTCCTCTGATAAAAAGTAATCCTGGCTGCGAGCCAAACGAATAACTTCCAGGAGGAACGGCGCTCAGCGCTTCCAGGTCAGTCACCAGTATAATTCCAAGGAATGAATGAGTATGTAAATTGGAGCGTACTCGCAAATGAGACCCCACAACCGGCATAGCGGTTCTTTAAATAGAACGTCAATTGATACTTCCTGTTTACGTGGCAGGAAAACACGTACATGAAAACACGCGAAGATCTCGCGTGAACAGAGATAGGGATCAACACATAACAGCTGAGGGATAGACAGATAACAGGGGAAAGCAATATAACTTAATAGGTAATAATGACAAACATAATTAGTTTAACGTCACAAACCTTATATAAACAATATCCCCTTATGTGGCCACGCTACATAGATCCCCCCCCCCCAGCCTTCGGCATAGGGGGAAATCGTCCGTACCAGCGTTTTAGGTTCACCACATTTAAAATTTCTGTTTTACATGGGTCTCCCCAACGAACAGTGTAATTTATTGGCCCCATTTTTTTTATTACTTCAGCCGGACCCTCCCACTTGGGCGCTAGCTTAGCAGAGTATTTATTCGAGGAAGACGAGAGAGGGTGAGTTTTAACCCAGACTAGATCACCCGGCTGAAACTGCGCATCTTTCCGTCGGGCATTATAGTATCTAGCTTGTCTAGATTGTTGCACCCCTACTCGGTGCTTTACCTCCTCTGCCATGATGTTCTGTCTTACAATTATATTATAGGCTGTTTGGTCAGGAGTGGGGTTTTTTAGGATCAACCTCTCTAGTGGACCGTGAAGCTGTCTGCCCAGCATTAATTCAGCCGGAGTTCTCCCTGTTGTTTCTTGGTGTGCCGTGTTGATTGCAAACCTCAGCTCAGGTAACCACTGGTCCCATGTTTGATGGTATTGTCCTACATATGACGCAATCATAGTTTTTACTGTCCTGTTTATTCTTTCTGTGAGGTTTGTCTGAGGGTGATAGCTGGTAGTGAGCTTCTGTATGCTTCCCCAGGACCTGCACAGCTCGGACAGTACGTTAGAAGTGAATTGTGCTCCCCGGTCAGAAATGATGTACTTTGGGACCCCCCATCGGGTAAAGATCTCTTCCCTGAGAATTTTGACAATCTTAGGGGTCTTACTATCTCGAAGGGGGAACAACTCTACCCATTTGGTGTAATAATCAACCACCACCAGTAAGTAAGTGTTTTGTTTTTTACTGGTTGGGAAAGGTCCCATAAAATCCATCCCCAAGGTGTGACCTGGTTCTGTCACTTGCGTCTGTTGTAAAAAACCGCTGGGTTTTGTATTTTCATGTTTGTATTTTTGACATGTTTCACATCCTTTTACATACTGCCAGACATCCTTACGGACAGTTGGCCACCACGCCACCTCCAAGAGCCTCAGTAAGGTTTTCAGCCGTCCCAGATGTCCTCCCAGCGGGTTATCGTGTACGTAATGCAAGAAACCAGGAATTAATGCCTGAGGAACAACTAGTTGGAATTTATTTCCATTGTTCTTGACAGGAACCCTGCGATATAACACCCCCTGGTGGACCTCAAAGGTAATTTGGTTTTCTTGAGCCTTTCTGGTTTTTTGGGCCAGTTGGAGGAGAGACACCGTATTGTCATGTCTTTGTGCTTGTGAGATTTCCTCTAACGTGTGGGGTATGTCAGAGGCACATTTTGATTTTACTATGGCCAGACAGGGCACACTTTCACTTTCAGAGGGTTCACAGACTCGTGACAAGGCATCTGGACCAAGGTTCAGACATCCTCTTCTGTGATGTACTTGGAAGATGAATTGCTGTAACCTAAGAGTCCACCGGGTCAGCCGAGAGGAGGTCTTAGGGCTATTGAAGGCCCAAGTTAAGGCAGCATGGTCACTATAAATGTCGAACTGTCTTCCTTCCAGGTAATGTTTCCACTTTTCCACTGCCCAGACTACAGCTAGACACTCTTTTTCAGCCGTTGAATAATTCACTTCGGGTCCACGCAATGTTCGTGATGCGTAAGCTATTACCCTTTCCCCCTCAGGAGTTTGCTGGGTAATAATGGCTCCTAAGCCCACATCACTGGCATCTGTATGAACCTGGAAAGGTTGGTTGAGGTCAGGTTGCAGCAATACTGGGGGGTTTTGTAATATTAGTTTAATATTCTCCAGACTGGTTTGACACTCAGGCGTCCAATCCCACTTAACTCCTTTCTTTTTTAGATGGTTTAATGGAGCGGTGATGTCGGCAAAATGGGGAATGAACTTGTGGTACCACCCGGCTAATCCCAAGAAGCGTTGGAGGGCTTTAATGTCTTTGGGAGGTGGATAGTCAGCAACCGCCTTGGTCTTTTCAGGATCGACCTCCACTCCTTTCTCTGAGACTATATGTCCAAGAAACTTCAACTGCTTTTTAAAGAAGTGACATTTCTTCATATTTAGGGTAAGTGATGCTTGGTTTAGTCGTTGCAGGATGGTGTTCAGATGTTGTACATGTTCTGGTAAAGACCGTGAATAGATTATGATGTCATCAATGTAGACGAAACAAAACTTCCCTCTCAACTCTGCTAGTACCTTCTCCATCAGCCTCTGGAAGGTGGCAGCAGCATTCCGTAATCCATATGGCATGGAGCGGAACTGGAATAGACCTTGGGAGGTGATGAAGGCTGTTTTGGCTTTGCTACTTTCCTCCATTTCAACCTGCCAGTACCCTGACTGCAAGTCCAATGTGCTGAACCAGGAGGCGCCTTCCAAGGATTCCAAGATGTCGTGGATTATTGGCATTGGATAAGCGTCAGGTACGGTCTTACTATTAAGTCTCCTATAGTCTACACAGAACCTGTAGGAACCATCAGGTTTGGGGACAAGAACCACAGGTGATGACCAAGGAGAGAAAGAAGGCTCGATGATATGGTCTCGTAGCATTTGTTCTACTTGTGCATCAATAATCCTCTTCTTGAATGGTGAGACCCTATGAGCTCGGGATCTCATGGGCATTTCATCAGACAGTGTAATTTTGTGCTGTTCCACAGATGTTTTTCCCAGGACTTGAGAGGTGGTACGAGGCCAATTATTCATCAGCTTCCGTAATTCCTCCTGATTGTCGGAGTCCCAGCTGGGAACAACTTGTGTGTGGGAGTCATATGTGGGTGGATTCCAGGTTGGAGGTAAAGCATAATATAGACTCACTGCAGCGGTCGTGCCTATATTTTCACCCATCAGTCATGAAGACAATACAGGATTTAGAAGGGCAGTTAGAAATGGATGATATATATATCCCTTGCCCATTTTCAGACCATATCTCCATTGGCCTACATCCACTATGGCTTCAGCGGCTCTCAGGAAATCCAGACCAGCTATAAGGGGAAAGGCCAGGTGAGCATCCTTCATAATATAGGTGTCCAACCTGCATATCCTGTCATGCCACTCATAACAAACTGTTTTCCTGTTGATCGCCTGGTGCATTTTTCCATCCGCCATAATGAACCGTTGAAGTGGGCCTGAAGGGTCAGGTTTCCCTTCCCCTCCTAACTGTCTCCACAGATTCTCCTGCATAAGGGTGAATGTGCTCCCTGTATCCAGCACCGCCTTCACCTCTTGTCCTTTTATCTTTATAGGCACAACTAGAAGAGATGTCATAGGTTGGGGTTGAGCAATGGACACTCCTGCCAGATTTTTAGAGGTATGGCGTTCAGTAGGTCTTTTATTTGTTGTTTCTTTGCTGTTCAATTTTCCCACTTTCTGCCAGTAATCTTTTGCTCCCATCCAGTCCTTCTCCACCATAGATCCCACCTTCACCATCTGTTCCACTGACTTCACCGTCCCTCTCAGACAGCCCGCAACCCTTGGGTTGATGTTATTGAGTATTCGGCTCACCATCTCCTCTTCAGTCATAGCTGGCTTCCATTTGAGGCAGAGGGCTCGGTAATCATAGGCGAAATCTCTCAAACGCTGATTGGGTTGCTGCACCAGTGATCTTAACTTGTCCTCCACTTCCGTGAGGTAATCATCAGGGAGAAATGCAGACATAAAAGCATTTTTGAAAGAGTGCCAATCTGTTACCTTGGTCTTTTCTGCCTTCCACCAGCTTAAAGCGGGTCCTTTGAGCACTGTACTCAAGGTGCCAACGAGCTCCACACTAGGAAAGGGTCTAATGTCCAGATAATTTTCTACCTGTTCGATGAAATGAAGTACGTCTGCTGTCTCACCAGACTCACCGAAGGAAGGGAATTCCAGACGGATAGGGGGTTTCCCACAGAAAGATGACATAGTCGGCATACACGAAGGGTGAGCCAGGTTAGATGTTCTTGCTCCAGCAGTGACGTCATAGGTAGCGTTGCCTCCGTTAACAGGGGGGACTTTAAGTCTTGTAGCTGGTACGGGAGTATTTAAGACATTAGCTGAAGATAGGGAAGAGGCAGGGTAGAAAGGCTGTCGAGATGGGGTGCTGGTGAATCTCAACTTTTTCATCTGATTTTCCCATCTTGCATCTCTCCGCAGGAAACAATCAACCACCGCTCTCTCCAACTTCTCTATAGACCTCTGGAAATGATCTCCTAAGTCTGCTAAGCCAGCGTCCACTGCCTCCCGGAAACTAGTTTCCCTATTAAGGGAACTATCTACAGACTGTTTTAATTCCTGTTCATTATGTTGTATTTTTTCATTAAGAGCCAATAAATCCACCTTAAGATTATCAATCTCCGTTTGCATTGTTTGTACAACATTTAGGTTCAGCATTTCTTTTTCATCATCATCATCAGAATTATACATTGAACTCAAGATAGATGCTATTTCATCTGTTGGGTTACGCCTGGTAACAAACGGGCCCGCAGTGAAATCAGCAGCCTGAGTTTCATCATAATTATACCGTGGCTCATTCACATCAGTCTCAACATCCTCATAATGTACATTAATTACTGCTCCATTTACCTGTGTCATGTTTTCCATATTTATGAACACCCCAAAAAAACACTATCAAGAAATAGAAACGTCACGTAGTCCCCGTACGGGCCACCACTATGTAACACTCCCCAAAATATTTAAGTGGAGTTTACACTAATTCGGGAACGTCCGTACTGTTCCTAATGATAGGTAAATGAGTAGAAAAATAAATAAATATATCAACACTGATAAATTAACTAACTCAAGTGTATTAACAAACAAATAATATTTACAATAGGTTCAAAACAGGGTGTATATACAAGTAAAGGTGAAGTCCAGAGTGCAGAGTTATTTATAGTGTTCGGATCAACCTCACCGGGTGTTTTGAAAAGCACGATCAAATGATGAAGTAATGAATTGACCAGTGTCCTCTGATAAAAAGTAATCCTGGCTGCGAGCCAAACGAATAACTTCCAGGAGGAACGGCGCTCAGCGCTTCCAGGTCAGTCACCAGTATAATTCCAAGGAATGAATGAGTATGTAAATTGGAGCGTACTCGCAAATGAGACCCCACAACCGGCATAGCGGTTCTTTAAATAGAACGTCAATTGATACTTCCTGTTTACGTGGCAGGAAAACACGTACATGAAAACACGCGAAGATCTCGCGTGAACAGAGATAGGGATCAACACATAACAGCTGAGGGATAGACAGATAACAGGGGAAAGCAATATAACTTAATAGGTAATAATGACAAACATAATTAGTTTAACGTCACAAACCTTATATAAACAATATCCCCTTATGTGGCCACGCTACAAGGTGAGTGTATGTCATAAACTCACCCAATCACACTCTATCCCTGGGTCATCCTTGGCTGGCCATCCACAACCCTTCTATATCTTGGAACCAGGGTGAGCTCATGCAATGTTCAAGTTTTTGTCATGAACATTGTCTACATTCCTTTTCTTACCACCAGCATTGGAAACCCTGAATTCCAAACAGTAACCATGATTCCCGAGTATGCAGAATTCAATTAAGTTTTTAGTAAAGTCAAAGCTACTCCACTTCCTCCTCACCGTCCATGGGACTGTGCCATTGAACGTCTGTCTAATACAGCTCCACCGAGAAGCAAAGCTTATCCATTGTCACGCACCGAGACCCTAGCTATGGAAACTTACACCTCTCCAGCAGCTGCAGGCTTTTTCTTCGTGAAGAAAAAGGATGGAGGTCTACATCCAAGTATCGACTATCGATGTCTGAAGTCTGTCACCTTGAAATACCGTTACCCACTGCCACTTATCCCCTCAGCCCTTGAATAAATCTGTGAAGCTAAGATTTATACTAAGCTCAATCTAAGAAATGCATATAACCTCATCAGAATCAGAGAAGATGAGTGGAAAACTGCATTCATCACCACCAAGGGGCACTATGAATATCTGGTCATGCCGTATGGACTTGCTAATGCCGCCTCTGTTTTCCAGTCTTTTGTCAATGAGATTTTCAGAGACCTACTGAATTAATGTGTGGGGCTTACATTAGCTCTACTCGCAAAACAAGGAACAACATATTCAGCATATCAGGACCATCCTATCACATCTCCAGGAACACCAGCTATTTGTCAAGGCAGAAAAATATGAGTTTCATATCTCCCATTCCATGTTCCTAGGTTACAATATCAGCCACCAAGGTGTATAAATGGATGTCTCCAACGTCACAGCAGTTACCGAATGGCCTCGAACTTTCACAATCAACGAACTACAGCGGTTTCTGGACTTTGGCCATTTCTACCGCTGCTTCGTCAGAAACTACAGTATCATTAGAGCAACACGCACATCATTGCTCAAGGGAAAACCCAACAAGTTACCATGTAACGAATCCGCATACCAAGCCTTCGTCTCCCTCAAGTCATGCTTCACGACCGCTCCTCCTATACTGAAACACCCTGACCCCAATATTCCTTTCATCATTGAAGTAGATGCCTGCTGATTGTGACAGGACCGCTCCAATCCCACAATGTCATGAAACCCTAGGCAAGTTTTACCCTTGTGCATTTTTCACCAGAAATTGTAATTCTGCTTAACAAAACTATGATGTCGGGAAAAAGGAATTACTTTCCATGAAGGCAGCACTTGAAGAGCAGCATCACTGTTTAGAGGAGCAGTCCACCCATTCCAAGTTATCACTGATCACAAGAACCTTGAATGCATCAAGGTTCTTGTGAGTCTCACCTCAGGCTATCACCTGAGGTGATATGAAATGATTAAACCATGAGATTAGCAGATATCTTCAGAGCTACTGTAGCTGAGAACAGGAGAAGTGGAATGACTTCTTTCCCTGGGCCAAATATGCACAGAATTCCCTCAATCCTGCCTCTAAGGTGCTAACCTTCCTATGCATGCTGGTCTACCAACCCCCGATGTGCCTTTGGTCAGGAGAACCATCTACAGTGCCAGCAGAGGACAATTAGATTAGGCAAAGTGAGAGGGTGTGGGACAGCAAACATGTACGGCTACAGCAAGCAGTCTGAGCGCAATGCTTTCAGGCTGACCAGCGGAGGCACCCTCACCCCAACTATCAGCCTGGGCAGAGGGTCTGATTATCCACAAGGGATATCAAGCTGCGGCTACCCTGCAGGAAGCTCAGTTGTATGTGGGTCCATTCAGAATTATCTGTCAAATAAACCCAGTTACTTACTGATTAGAGCTTCCTGCTAACTACTGCATCTCCCCTTCATTCCATGTGTCCATCTGAAACCGGTCAACCTGGCGTCTGGCCCTGGAATCACGAATCTCGAGCCTCCACCTGATGGAGCACCAGCGTTTATGGGCCAAGAGATCATGGACTCAAGGTGACGAGGGATCCACATGCAATACATGGTGGGTAGCCACCAAGCACATTCTGGATCCTTCCCTGATCCAAGAGTTCCACCAACCCATTGTAATCGACCAGCACCATGACCAAAGGGACATCTCAGCAGAAGAACATCTAAGGTTGTTACCCATCCTACCAACCACCAGAGGGAGTGGTTGGAATACTGATCTTCACCAATTTCTTCACTGCTCATTTCATGTTTATCACATGTGTGTGTATATATAGCCATGCAGTTCCATTGTTCATTGCGAAGAATTGCCAGTTTTCCCTGCCTTACCAAGCGTTTTTGCAGATGCTGACCATCTGTTTTCTGCACTGAAATGTTTTTATTAGCTTGTGTTTACAGTACATTCGTGGCTACTAAATGCATGACTTTCACAGTATATTTTACAGTAGCATTTCAACAATTTCAAAATTAAAATTAGTCTAATATTGCAGTACTGCATTGTAGAATCACAGCAATTATCTGTATATTTTTATCTACAGTGTTTGTTAATTGTCACCATTGTTGAGTTTTATATGCTGAGTGTTGATATCTGTGCATGCCTAGTTTACTTTTTTTAAGTTGACAAAAGACAAAACCAATAATATCAGAGATTATCACTGCAAACATGCCTACCTTGTTTTATATTTCAAATGATAGTATTTATTTAATGACAACACATAGTCGGTCACAAATTAATCTACTTTTTTCATTTATTTTTTTCCACTTTTTCTCCCAATTTGGAATGCCCAATTCTCACTAATTAATAGGTCCTCGTGGTGGCACGATTACTCGCCACAATCTGAGTGGCGGAGGACAAGTCTCAGTTGCCTCCACTTCTGAGACAATCAAACCATGCATCTTATCACGTGGCTCATTGTGCATGACACTGCAGAGACTCACAACATGTGGAGGCTCATGATGTTCTCCGTGATCTACGCACAATTTACTATGCGCCCCATTGAGAGCAAAAACAAATAATCGCCACCACGAGGAGACCTGTCTGGAGTCACTCAGCACACTCTGAATTTGAACTCGCAACTCCAGGGATGGTAGTCAGCGTTAATACTCGCTGAGCTACACAGGCCCCCTTAAATACATTTTCTCCATACATCACAATGCATCAAATTGTGTTTTTAAACACAATTGCACCAGCTGAAAAAACTTTATTATAAAAGGAATAAATCAAAGTTCTCATCCAAAGGAAACACTAAACACCATAATGGTGACTTTAATTGAAACACTATTATCGTACAATGCAATGCGATACTGTAATTTATTGTGTTATAACAGAAATTGACCATGCCTGCATTGATTTTACAGTAAAATTCTGAATACAGTATTTTATTGTACGAAATTACAGGTAGACTAAATCTTGTAAATTCCTGGCAATAATTTACAGTGTGTGTTTTAATGTAAATTGTGGTATTGGTGAGTGAAAACTAACCCCAAATGATTCAGCAGACCATGCGTGAACTCGTCATTTAGTCATTCAAATTGATCTTGAACCAATTCAAACTGATTTGAACAATTTCTTGTAAAGAACCAACTCAAAAAATGATTCAGTTGGAATTGGATATCTTTAGTTCTGATTATAAACTGCCAACAGCAAACACCTGATACGGCATGATGTTGCGTTATAGCTTTTGTCAACATCGCTCCACAATCTAATCAATAAAATAGCTTTTGCTAAGGAGCTTAATGATGTAAATACTAGCAAGATCCCACCTCTCTACAGAGAAATATAGCTAAGCTTAAACTTAACTGCCCATCATTGTCACGTCTAGATGTGTTTTTGCTCATGTTTTGTGTTTATGTCTTTTATTTTGAAAAGTTTAGTTCCTGTCTCATGTCATGTGGTTCCCCGGTCATGTGATCATCCTGTTTCCCTCCATGTCCATGTCTTGTTTTCATTGGTTTATCGTCTTGTTACTCATTATCAGTTCTAGTTTGTAATTGGTTTAAGTTTACTAGTCTTGTTATCTTGTTTATAGTTCTGTCTGTTCATTGGTTGTCTTGTTACCCGTGTCTGTGTATTTAAGCCCTCATGTTTGCCATTGTCTCTTGTCAAGTACTGTGTATTTAACTTTGTTCTAGTTCGTGTCAAGTCTAGTTCGTGTCAAGTTTGTTTAGTTCACTTTTATAGTTCGAGTTTTTAGATTTCGCAATTTTGTTATATTGCACTTGGGTTCATCTTCACACCATCATCTTTTAAATGTCCCCTTATGTAATTATTTATTAATTCTGGCACTGGATAGGCACAAAGATCAAATTCCCATTTTCACAAAAAACACATACCTAAACTCAAGGTAAGTCTAAAATCTTCTAGACAGGTGGGAAATGCAAACACTCACAAACACTCAAAAATGTGCTAATTTAGATCTGCCTTGGTAACACAAAAGTAATAAGAGGACTTTACAGTTATTATACACATAACTTTTCTAAATATGGAGACCATGCCGCAATATTTTTCAATCAATAGTACTATTTTTATTTTTCGAATAGGTGTTCAGAGTGCTTCTCTAAAGGAACATGTAAGACAGACAGTCTGACTCCGATGAGCAACCAGTCAGAACATTAAATTCAGCTGGAATTGGATTTTCATCTCTTTTATTATATTTTTCTTTTTAAACAAATAAGAGTAGTTTGCCCACCTCTTCAGTCACCACTACACCACCAAATTGTCCATTATTTTATTTTAAGATATATATTTTTTTTTTTTCAGTCTAGCTTTGGTGAAGCAGGTTTGAACTTTAACAAAGAGAATTCTCTAGAGATGCTGCCATTGATGAGCACTGCAGTGAGACAAATCAATACTAAAGAAGGATTGGAGCCTTCTGCTGGAAATCACATGAGCATTTCACACAACAGTGCAGCTCGTCACTGCAGACAGTCAATAGATATTTCTGAGCTCAATGAGAGATAATAATCTTCTTAAACTCAGGTACAGCTTGTCATAATGCCTCGTTCTGAAACCTTCCACTGTTTGCTGATAAACTCTTTACAACAAGATAAAGGTGTGCAGATATCTAAAGAACAACTTTATCACGTCATGTGCTGTTCTGCAGTTTAAGCAACTAGCAAACTTTTTTTTTTTTTTTTTTTTTTTCCATTATTATTATTTATGTTTTAGACAGAATGCTAGCCTCAGTCATTCACTTTCATTGTATGCAAAAAAAGATCAAAAGAAAGTGAATTGTAACAGTGACTGTCAGGATCAAAACATTCTGCCGAACATCTCCTGTTGTGCTCCACGGAAGAAAGAAAGCCATACAGGGTGGGCAAATGATAACCCAATTTTTGGGGTGAATTATCACTTTAAGATATTTAGATTTTATATTTCCTAAAGAAATGTCAGTAGTCATACTTCTTGTCTTGTCCGTGGTATGCCCAGAAAGCTCTGTACTGTATGTGTATGATTCACTTTACATAATTTCTCAATATCCACTCCAAGTAATTTAAATGAAAATGTGACATGACTGGAATCTTTTCTGTGAAATGCATAAATATACATACATATTCAGAGGATTTTCCTGTGAAATCTGAAGAATGATTTTATTGTAAAACCATGTTGCTTTTTCATTACAGTAAATGCAATGAATAAGTGATTTCTTTCTTCTCTCATTCCTCCAGCATTGTATTAAGCATATTGATCTTCTCATCTGTCCTCACATACTCAAATCTAATATAATCACTCATATCCTTTTCCACTTAACAGCACAAAGCAGAACAGTGCAACACAAAGTTAAGCAAACAGAAGAGCAAAGATGAAAAAGATTCTTGCTCGGACCACCAGATCCTGCCAGAAGACAGCAGGAGATTACCTCACAAGTAAATTAGAACCCAATTTAAAAACAACATTTCCAAATAAAGAAATTACGAATCATTAAATAGACTTAGAACAACACATCGGGACTTCAGAAGGTGAAGATTAAATCTGAAAAAAGCAGACAGAAATGAGAATGATACAAATAAATAACCCTGTGATATGTTTGGGCAAATAGACTATCCTTGCAAAAGGGTAAGCATTGTTTGTACCATACCTTTGCAAAAGGGTAAATGATTTTATTCTCCCTTTAGGATTAGAGCACTCAAATGTACACAACCGAATCAGATGAATGCTTTGTGATGAAGTGTGATTCCCTGTCAGTTGGAGCTAGCCAAAATAACAACAGAACCGCGTGAACATAAACAAGATTGAATTAGGACGGAATTCATTGAGTAACTTCACACTGTGAATGTGTATTTTTTCCCCCTTTGGCGATTGCTGAATAAAGTTCAATTCCATAGAGGCTTCAGACACAAAAGTATTTAAATTCAATAAACAGACCGTTAAATCTGACTGTTCTGATTTTCTTTATCATTTAGGTGTAAAAGATCTGCACCGTGATGGACAGCAGTGTCAAAGTTAGTGTGGACAGATAGATTGCTTGGCTCTGGGATTTTATTGTGTCGCTTTAGGACAGTGTTAGACTGCTAACGCCAGTTAGGTAATATAAACAACAAACGCAACACAAGATTAAACCAACAGCATTCCTTTAGAGAGAGAGATTAAGATTAAGACTCACAATTACAAGAAACTCATTATCTCTACTAGCCAAAAGAGCACATGTTTGAGAGAATGTGAGCATGTCAGGCTGGAAAACATGATTCTTATTCTGAAATAAAAAAAAAAAAAAAAAAAAAACACAAAACAAAAACAGTATGATTGATAATTCTTTTTTTATTTATCTTAAATACATATTTTTTTCTTGCTTCTGGTCTTTAAGCCCTGTTTTCTGAATCCAAAAGACAACTTTTAAACTTGAAATGTTTTAACAGTTGAAACATTCTCCTTGAAATATATATTTTCACAAATAAACTAAAGATCTTGGAGAGCAGCATTATTCTTATGATAAATGTTGTGCCCCTGTAGTGTTGACAGCTGACAGGCCCTGTGGTTCAAGTACCATCATCCATATGAGCTTTAAAATAAACACACATGAGAACTGACCTTTACATGAGACAAATGAAACATCAGATCCTCTGGACTAACTCATGACCTGATTACTGCTCACCTCCTCAGAGCCACACTGAACACCACATCGCATATCAGGTGACATTCATCTACTGAAACACCACAGCTCACATACACAGACCTGAAATTCAGTGCGGGTATTGCACTCATGCAGTCTCCTTACAACCGGTTTTGGATAAGAACAGACCAAAATCAAACTCATTTTTCACTATAAAACTTGACATCTGCAATCTCCTTGGTGCGTCCATGAGAGAAGCTTGCACTTCCTCGCACATATGCGTGAACGGCATATGAACATGCACAATCGAATGTTCTGTACATGCATCAAGTGGGAGGAAGTGTAATTGAGCTTCTCTCATGAACGTGCCAAGGATACTCCAGATGTCAAGATTTATAGTGAACGAGGAGTTACATTGTGGTCTGTTCTCACACAAAAATGATTGCATCTCTCCAGAAGACATGGCATAACCACTCAAATCAAATGGATTAACTTTATACTGCCTTTGTGTCCATTTTGCTTGAAAGCTTTGGACATTTCTGTGTGTGTTTTGTTTTGTATTCCCTTAAATATTTTTGTTTTTATTTTGTCATCCTATATCAAAGGTGTTCAAACTGTTCCTGGAGCCACGTAAGCACTGTAGATTTTGGATGTCTCCCTTATTTGACACACCCAGTACAGGTCATGGCATACTCCACTAATCAGCAAATGAGTTAATTCAGAATATTAAAACATTATTATTATTCTTATTATTATTTATCCACTTCTCTTAAAAGTTCCCCATATTCACACTTTGCTTCTGCCATAGTTCCATCACATATTGACTTTCATTTCTAACCCGTTCAACAGGAATTGTGCCTCCTGTATGCCAGGTGTAAAAACATAAATGAATTTTAGCTGCAGGAGTAGAACAAAGATTCCCATCTGTTCTATGAGAAAGGAGGCTTTCTGAGAGGAGACTTAAGTTCTACCCCTACTATCTTCATTAGATGTCCACTATCTGCCCTCTCCTTTCCTGGCGCAGAGGAGACAGGACCTCCCAACTGGGCACTGCCACTGACTGAGACATTGATGCTCAATCTGACAGAATTAAGCTAGATTCTTGCCGATAGTTTGGTAAATCGGTTGGCTGTTCAATGCAAGTTCATCTAATGCAAACTGAGTTACTTGCCATGTACAAAGCCGATGTCTTTCATATAAAGCAACAGTACATACAGAACACTCTTTAAGTCCAGTATACAGGAGGGCCTGGCAGTAAAGTGTAATCTCATCAGCTCTTGTATTTATGATACATATTGCACTGACATAATTTAAATATATTAAGTTTATTTTTTACCTTTTTAAATAAGTTTTATTTAAATGAAATGCTTATTCTTAAGGTGAATTTTTTTTTGAGTGTAGGTGTTAAGAAAAGCATTTGTAGATAAAATGTAATAATCAATAGCCACAAAATGAAGACTCTAAATAAAGGGCATTTTTAATTATATCTTAGTAAAGAATACAAATACTGGTATTAGGCATAGGGTTATGTTTTCTGAGGCCCGAGACCCCTAATGTTGAATCAACTTTCATTATTCAGAAAATAAAATCTATTCAATGGTGCAATAAGGTTGTCTCACCACTGCCGTCCATGCCATTATCATCTATTTAAAAAAAAAATCTTGGTTAGAGAAATCAAGAGTGCTGTACATGCACATCTTTTCGATAAGTAACAGCCAACAACTAATCGAAGTTAAAAAGAAAAAGCTAAACATAAATGTTTATTCATGGTTTTTACACAGTTGTTTTAATTTTGTAATTGAATGCTCTCTTTGCAAACAGGCACTCTTCCATGGGGAAAGTAGCAAGTCAATTTTGAAATGTTGGAATTGTTTTAGTTATTTTAAACTACAACATGATCACCCTCATATTTTCTATGTTTACATGTACACCAGTACTCTGATTATTGCAATAATTAGAATATAAGGAATAATTAGATTAAGACGTTTACATGATTTGGGCAAACCTCTTCAATCCTGTTTACATGCTACTTGTCAATACTCTGATTAGTCACTGAGAAATGTGATGTTTTAATGCTTTTTTATAAAAAATAATATTACAAAAATATATTATTGCAAATATGAATCTTTAAAAACAGCTTGGTATAAGGAAAATTAGTCAGTCAGTTTGTGAGTCTTTTTGAACTATTAATTAAAAGAACCGGTTAATAAGAGGTATTTTTGACAACACTGGATGCACGGTCTCTTTTGATTCACTAAAAAGAATCGGTTCATAAGAGTCACTTGTTTGTGAATCGGAATACACACGCTGGATATTGTTTCCTTTCTGCTACATACTCGACGTTGTGTCGATGTAGTGACACTAGGGGTCGCTCTTGGGAGCCCCAAACACCTCTGATCTTTGAGAAAAGGCCAATGGGAACTGACAAGTGGAATTTGCATGCCACTCCCCCGGACATACGAATATAAGAGGAGCTGGAATGCAACCACTCAGATTTTTCTTCGGAGCCGAGCTGTTGTGTTTCAGTGAGATGAATTCCTCTGCCGATTCATTCACCTCTACAAAAGCTGTTGGATTTACGGTGCATTACAGCGGCTTCTCTCCCCATTGCACTGGTTGAGTGCAGAGAACGCCCCTGGGTACTTCAGCAGCCTAAAAAGTACATTTCCCTTCTAAAAGAGAGGCACTCACAGAAAGCATATTTTAAAGATGCCTTTCCATTTGTGTATATTTCCTGGTTGCGATCGTTACCTCTCGTTTTCTCACGGCCACGATCGCAGCGTCACGTGCTGGGCGCTCCCCACACGGGGACAGCGTTCGCAGACGGGTCATGTTCTCACTGCGAGAGCATGATTATGGCAACATTGCGGTCGTGGCTTTCCCCAGGCAAAGCCACCACACCGGCTTCCCGCCCGTGGCCCTTCTACCTAAGGCCATGTCGGTTAGCACTGGGAGCAATTTGTGTATTTCAATGGGAGCAACTCCGTCGGGAAAACCCCCCGCAGACCTCCCATTCCCCAGCATGCTCGTTTGCCACAGCGAGTTCTGCGATGGGACCGCTGGCTCATCTTGCGACTAGCGAAGAGAATGAGCTTTCAATCACGGCATCGGAGAGAGCGCTGCTTCAGTCTGATGCTATGCGCAGTTGACGCCCATGCTTGCCCGACTGTGAGCATCGGGCTGAAGTGGAATCCTCCGCTCCCCCCTGAACCCTCGCAATTCGATGATTGGTTCCGGGGCCCCGAGCGCCGCTCACGGCCGCGCTCCGCCCCGTACCTTTCTTCCTGGAAGTGCATGATGTGCTCACACGATCGTGGTGGGCACCTTTTACTGCCTATACCCAGTATCTAAGCTTCTCCACTCTCACTACCCTCAACGGTGGGGCTGCCAGGGGGTACTCAGCGATTCCCCAGGTGGATAAGGCAATCGTGGTGCACCTGTGCCCGCAGAGCGCCGCCACCTGGCGGAGCCAGGACTCCCATCCAAGGACTGTAGGTTTACTATAGGGTCTATAGGTCATCACTGGCAACTAAGGCCTACAGTGAGCTGGACAGGTCACCTCTACACAGCACGCCACGGCTTTCCTGCAAGTGCACCAAGCCGAGGTGCACAGAGAACTGCACAAGGGTAGTTCCGACCTGAGATTGATGCAGGATCTGTGCTCACCGACTGACCTCGGCCTCTGGGTGATGAAGGTCATGGCACGCTCTCTCAAGCAGGCAATGTCCACCCTGGTGGTCCAGGAGCACCACATTTTGCTCAACCTGGTCGATTCAAGGGAGGATGACAAGGTACAATTCCTTGAGGCCCCCATCTACAAGGCTTGGCCTATTCAGCGACAAAGTAGAGGATTTTGGCCAGCAACTCTCAGCAGTCGGAAAGCAGACGGAGGCCATGCAACACATCTTTCCCCAGCGTACCTCAAGGTCCTGCGCACCGTCTGCCCATTGCCAAGGGCGTCCCCCTCCGGCAGCAACACCAGCTCCGCCACAGCCTGCCCCAGTAGGCCGCCCCCGGCATGGATCCACCCGCAGAAAGCAGACGCCACCCGTCTCACGGCCGGCTGTCAAGAACCCAAGAAAGTCTTCAAAGCGCCCCTGATACAGGCGACCCAGTGAGCCAGGAACCCACGTCACAGGAGCTGGGAAGCACACCACTCCATCCCCCGGTGGAGGGCCGGGCGGAGAATCCATTTTTACCTTTTCTGTTGATCTTGCCTTCAACAAAAGAGGGCAGGTCATTCATTTCCTGGGTCACACATTCGGTGTCCACAGCCTACACTATCATGACCACCAGGCACCATTATGGAAGGCACAATGCTGTGGAGATGGGCCCCCAGCACGCCCCACTGTGGCACAATCATGCCCATGACAGGACGGACGCAACAGGATGATTTCCCTCCTCCCCCATCCGCTGCTACGGTGGGTATATGGAGCCAGGTAAGTGCTTTGATGTCCCCGGACTCAGCACGGCCACCAGTGGCGCCTCCGTCTAAGCCCCATCATGAGGCCCCACCAGCCAGTACGTCTGACAAGGTTGTTCCTTTGGTCCCCCTCGCTGGGTCACGGTGGCTGATCAGGACTGTCCAACTTGGCTACACGATTCAATCCGCCAGATGCCCGCCCAGTTTTCAACGCCATCCACTTCACCTTGGTGAAAGGCAAGAATGCCATTGCCTTGCGTACGGAGAGTGTGGCTGGGGTACCATGTGCTGCCTGGACAGGGGCATGACTGCATTGGCACATCAACTGCCTCCAGTTTCTGGCAGTATTGCTCGCCCTGCGGAGGCTTTTTCGGTTGATCCAGCGCAACCAGTGGATGCGCTGTTGCAGCAGGTCACGCTCAGGGGAGAGTGGAAACTCCACCCTCAGTTGGTCCAGCTGATCTGGAGGTCATTCAGTCATGTTTGCTTCCCGGGAATCCACCCACTGCCCGCTCTGGTATTCCCTGACCTCGGCACAGATGCGCTGGCACACAGCTGGCCCCTGGGGCTATGCATGTATGTGTTCCCCCAGTGAGACTTCCACAGACGTTGTGCAAGTTCAGGGAGTACAAGGAGCAGGTTGTCCTAGTAGCACCCTTCTGGCCCACCCAGACCTTGTTTTTGAACCTCACACTCCTCGCAACAGCCCCTCCCTGGCACAATTCCCCGGCTGTCCCCCTCCACCTTGAAGGCGTATGTAGCCGCTATATCGGCACATCACGATGCAGTAGATGTTAAGTATTTGCTAGGAGGTTAAATCCCCCCAGATTGCGCCTCATCCCCACATGGGACCTCTCCGTGGTCTTTTGGGGCGCTCCATTTGAGCCCCTAGACTCAGCTGAGCTAAAGGCACTCTCTTTGAAGACAGCCCTCCTGACAGTGCTCACTTCCATCAAGAGGGTAGGGGACCTGCAGGCGTTCTCTGTCAGCGAAACGTGCCTGGAGTTTGGTCCGGGTGACTGTAACGTTAACCTGAAACCCAACTGGGCTATGTGCCCAAGTTTCCCACGGCCCCGTTTAGGGATCAGGTTGTGAACCTGTAAGCAAAGCTCCAATGCGTGCTATGTGCATCTATTTGGATCGCACGCAGAGCTCTAGATGCTCCAAGCAACTCTTTATCTGCTTTGGTGGACATCGAAAAGGGAGCGCTGTCTCTAAACAGAGGATCACCCACTGGGTCATTGACGCTATCGCTATGGTCACACTCAGGACATGCCAACCCCACTTAGGGCAACAAGCCCACTCTGCTAGGAGTGTGGCAGTCTCTTAGGCTCTGACCGATGTCGCCTCTTTAGCAGACATCTGCAGAGCAGCGGGCTGGGCAACACCCAACACCTTGCAAGATTCTAGAATCTCCAGCTTGAGCCGGTCTCATCCCGTGTGTTTTCAGGTATGAACAGGTAAGTTCCAGGACAGCTGGCCGGGTGTACCGCTTGCACATAGCACCTTTCCCCTCCCCTGAGGTGAAGACGTGCACCTTTTACCCCCAGTCATGTTGTGGACACTGGATGCCCTTGATGTTTACGGAGAAACTCGCTGCCGATCAGCCACAACATTAAAACCACCTGCCTAGTATTGTGTAGGTCCCACTCATGTTGCCAAAAACAGCGCTAACTCAATGTACAATTATGTAAAATGTGTGTCAGTGTACAAATATCAAAATATAACACTCTGAACAGTCTTACCATTTTTTAGCACTAAAAACCATGTTACCTCTCCCCACCCTGACTCCCCCTATACCACGTTTTGGTGCAGTTATTGTTATTACGTACATTAAAAGAGTATCATGACCATTCAATTGAATGACACTTTTAAGCAAAATTAATAACAAAAAAGTATATGTATAACAAACATCAATTAAAGTAGTTCCTTAATTTTGGAGACTGTCCTTGACCATGCTAATAGAGTTTTTGAGTAGCTCCGAGTATTCTGGCCACTGATAATTCCATGTTCACAATGTCCAAGAATGAGTACATCCAATGTGACCAGGCAAGAGAGTGTGGAGGTTGCCAACTTAAAGCAAGCATTTTCTTAGCCCAGAGAATTACAGTCTTTTCTGAAGCAATGAAAAACTTTTTGATGGGTCATCATTTAGCAGCAAAGGTTTAGGACAGCATGGTATATAAATCTCAAGAATGTCTTTTACCAGATACTTGTACCCAAAATGTATTTACTTCAGGGCAGTCCCAGAAAATGTTCTTATAAGTTCCTATGGAGCCCCCGGAACATAAATTACAATTAGGAGAAGGGGATAGTTTCATTAAATAATGTTTCCTGGGGGTTAGGATACATCCTGTGAATCAATTTGTAATGGATTAATTGTAGTTTAGGTTTTTTTATTACATGTCTAAGGTTAGCCCATAGTGCATCCCAGCAAATTTTGTCATTATTGGCTTCTGTGCTTGCACCACATACATGTCTAAGCCAGATGCCCGATATCGGTAGTTGTTTATAGGAGGCTTCTAAAAACAACAAATATAGAGACGATACCATAATCTTTGTACATCCTTTTTCTGTTGGCACTATGTGCAATGTGAGAGAAGGGATAGTAGTACCCCACAAAACTCCATAAGCTTGCATGGCAGATCCGAAGTGCAAATAAAATAAAAAAGAGGTCCCTGGAAAGTTATATTCTGTACACATGTCATTAAACATCCGTAAACCATCTTTCCCCCATATGTCGGCTAAAACATGAATACCTCTATCACTGAAAACAAAGGGTTGGTTATTCATGAGAAGATTATAATTGTGTGACAGAGAGTGAGTATGCCATTTAAAATCATTACCCTAGTTTCCATCCACCTTTCATGCTATTTTGTTATCGACAAACTGAAAATTTGAAAAATAAAATTGCGACATTTGCCACCTTTGTCCGTTTCCATTCAAATGGCCTTTAATCAATAAAAAGGGTGTGCGTGATGACGTCATGCATAAAAAAAAACACTGTCGCATAAGTATTGGTTTAGCGCAAAAGAAATCTGCCCCGAAGCCATTTCCATTCAGAAATGTGTGTTTATCACTAATTCACCTTCCCAGATGTCTTGGTAAAATGGGGAGAGTATTGAGACAATTCATTTAAATTAGCCAGTTTACTATCATTTTAATTTCACAAATAAAAGCAATCAGAAGAGGAGGAATTGCAATCAAAAGGGAGCAGTTGCCCTTCTGATAGGACCGTAATATTGCGCCTATACCATGTTGATACCGGTAACGACCCGAAAGCAGATCGTCATGGCCCTGTTCAAGCTGGCAACCTGCACCAAGCAGTGGGGAAACTTTCTGTCTCAATACAAGGATCATCAATCGATGTGTATATGCGGTGTGCACAGATATTAAAGAAAAAAAATATGCAGCGTAGGCTAATATCAGGGTTTACATGATGCATTCCTGATATTCAATATTTTGAACAATCATCTAATCTTAAGCATTGCCATCACAACTTCATTATGTCCCACATATTTGTCCAGCAGCATTTAACGACCTACTGAACTTGATTATCATAATAAAATGTATTTTAGCTTCAAAATGCAATAAATGCGATCTGATGTAAAGTGTTAGATTTAAAAAATTTAAATGTTTTAAAATGTTCAAAAGCTCGTTTTCTGAAAGTGAACTCAGCATTGGACTAAGAGTTCTGATAGTTTATAGTCTTGAAAACTTACATACAAAAAGAAATTTGAACTTCATTCAGCTGACTTTATCCATCTACAGAGCAGGATAAAGCTCATTTAAGTTTGAGAAAAGAAAAGGCAAGTATATAGGGCTAAAAAAAAAATGTTCACTTGGTAATTAATTTTTTTAATTTAATGCTTTTTTCGATTGTAAATTAATTATTTTAATTTAATGTTTTTTTTTTTCATTTGGTAATTTATTTAATTTAATACATTTTGCCGGCATTTTTTCAAAAGTAGACTAAACAATAAATTAATAGAATTGAGCTGTGTTCCAAAAAAAAAAGCACGCTGAAGCTTTTCACCTATTTATTCTTAATTTAAAACATCTTTATGCACAGAAATTATATGTTTTTTTTTACTGTGGGCTAATTCCATGACTGCCGTCTATTATTTTGAATAGTGTGGAAAAGAAACTTTAACAAATATGCCAATATGCCAATTTTATCGACAAAAAGTGTTTCCAAACCATTTTTTTGTGACGTTTGATGTATCGAAAGTTTATGTGCTTGAGTTAAATGGAAAATTATTTCGTCAACATTTGTGACATTTTTCATCAGTTTCCATCAGCTTTATTGTGATACGCTAAAACTTTTTTCACAAAGACTCCTTGGATGGAAACATAGTTAATGTGAGAGAACTTTAATGCAGCATGCCAAATAAAGAGAAGATATGATATTATTGGGCCCAAACGCCTCTTCACACTCTTTAAAGGAATATTACAGTATTAAATCTTGTAATCTATGAGGTAGCATCAGATTGAGTTCAACTGGTTGCCAATAAATAAGAGATCCAGGATTGAACCTTACTGTAAGATATCTTAAAATAAATGCCCAATGATAAAATGTAAAGTTTGGTAATGCGAGGTCACTAGCATCCTTGGTCCACTGCATAGTTGTAGATTTTACACAAGGAGGTTTGCCATTCCATATGAATTTAGAAGCCAATGCTTGAAATTGAGTCCAGTAATCTGTGAGTGGCGGAAGTGGTATCATAGAGGAGATCACATTTTTGTGAGATAAAACTTTTAATGAGTAAGGATAATGGTAGCGCAGACCAATGAGCCAGATCCATATCCATGCAATTATATATTCTTTGAACATTTCTTAAAGCTATTGTGTGTAGTGATGGAAAAATCTCCATCCCAGATACCTAAAACTAGATACTATTGGTATGCATGTAGGAAGAGTAGACTGAGAAGATGAATTATTTAAATACATCAGTACCGATATAGTCCAGTTAATCTTATAACCAGAGAGTGACCTAAAAGAATTAAATGTAGAAAGAACATGTGGAATTGAATTAGCTGTATCACTGACATATAATAAAATATAATCTGCATATAGAGATATATTTTAGAATTGTTAATTAAAATATTTTTATTGTGCTGGTAGTGAAATTACTGCTGATAATTTGTTATGGTTTATTTTTTTTATTTGAGAGAATCTCCAGTGTTAGTGCACATGTGCAGGCAGAGCGTGTGTGACCCAAGGTTATTATCGTGAAATAAAAACAATTCCAAAAAAACGAAAAAACTAAAATCAAACTACAAATGTGCATTACAATACAAACGAAAACTAAATAGAATCATAGAGAAATTTACTTGAATTCCTCAAAAAGAACCAACGAGCTGTCATCTGATTTCCTTGTGGAAATCAAACACAGTTCACCTGAATATGTGATGTTTAGAGTCACATAAATCTCTGGCGGCTCTGGACTACACCAAAATAAACCAGCATGCCAGAAAGTGATGACAGCAAATAATGGTGCTGCCAACATTGCAAAGACATCACAAAAGAAATTAGAGCCTCATTTAATTGACCTCAAACTAAACCTGTAAATATATTTCATTTCATGAACTTTGTAAACTTTGGCAAATAAAGATATTGTTGTTTTCTGGTGTGGGCTGTCTGACACAAGACCAGTGTGATTCCAGTCCATGCTGCTGATAAATGCTGGGGAGATGTCAGTGTAGTTACTGCTGAATGTATCGATAACGGAACATTTAGAAAACATTTCATTCATGTCAGCAAGTACTGCAGTAAGCAGTGTTATTGTGAATATGACAAATAAAACTTTTAACTTATATTATTTTGTGCATGAGTTTCTAATCAAGTGTCATCATAGGCAGAAAGCAATTGATAGCACTTTACAATTAGGTGCTAAATGATAATGTTGTTTTTACAGTGACACAACAATTTTCATAAATAATCCAAACAAGATTTTTTTAAATCAGAAAATTCTAAACACGCCCAAGTGTGCCAAGCGCTGTTTACTGAAGGAACTTATAGATGTAACTGAGTGACACTGACAGATTGAATCCACATTTTAACCTTACGATAATGGAAAAATATAATCCTTCTTTGATTTGATTGTTGGTACTCCAAAATTACTAAATTTAAGAAATCTAAGAAGTGCAATTTGAATTTATTTTTTGTTTAATTATTAATTATTTTTGTATTTCAATAAATTAATTGTTCAAAATCAAAATCGACAGGTAGAAGTGAAATGCGTGCCAATACAATCACTATTAATACTAGCCATGATTTTTCAGTAAATGAAAATGATAAATAATACTTGCATTCTCAATTTAACAGAATGTACATCCAAATCCTGATGAGAATCACATTTTCTATGCTTATAAAAGGAGCATGTCATGGTCATGGAAATATTGATATTCTTCTAACTCATTGCATACAGCCCATTTACACTACCAACTTCTTATGAATGTGCTGTCTTTGTTTATATCACTGGTGCTTGACAGGGAAAGTACTATATAATTGGGCGTAGATGGTGAAATATTCGGAGAAGAAACTCCGAATTAAATGGCACTTGACTCAACCCATTAGTGCTTTGCACATAAAATTTTATTGTCCACTTGTTCATAGACTTTCAAAATTTCATGGCCATACCTATTAACTTTGCACGTATAACTTAAAGCATAGTGCTGCGCTTAGCGCTAGGGCTCTTAAAATAGGCCCCATTGTCTATTAACCAATGCTGATTGTGACTTGTTTTACTCAAGTAAATATTTTTCATAGCAGGTGGTAGTTTTTTTTTTTTAAAGTCCTATATCTGTATACCACACACATTGAAGTCATTGCTATAAAAAAATAATTATTAATTTTAACCTCTATTGCCCAGGAGCTAAGATAAAGTTCATTGACCACTCACTGACCTTTTGACCACACTCTAAGTGGTACATTGACACAATGGAACCTGCCATTAACCAGTGGCATGTGTTTCATGTGAACATTCATATGAACATCTTCGATAAAACTTAAAAAATAAATATAATAAGAAAACGTCTCAGTTACTGTGCCCTGATGCAGGGAACAAGACATTGTGTCAATGTAGGGACACTAGGGGTCGAACTTGGGAGCCCCAATCACCTCTGATATTTGAGAAAAGGCCAAATGAAAATTGCAAAGTGGAATTTGCATGCAAATCCCCCAGACATGTGGGTATAAAAGGAGCTGGCTTGCATTCACTCATTCATGTTTTTTGCTGAGGAGTCCCGGCCATTTCAGCAGGTTCAGTGTTGTGGCAGGAGGGGCACAACATCTTGTTCCCTCCATCAGGGAACAGAGGTTACAACAGAAACAGAGACATTCCATATCCGTCACTTACTCAACGTTGTGTTGATGTAGTGACACTAGTGGTCCATATACAAAATGCCACAACCAGCTGAACTGTGTTACATGGATTGGTGGTGCAGATGTAGGCAGGCTACCGCGTGCTGGGTAACAAAGTGCTAGGAATAGGTTGTATCAGCTGCTTCAACCTTTTCTCTTTTTTTATGAAAATTCACTTAGCTGGGACAAAGATATATTCGCACCAGGGAAGGTGGTCTTTTCCCAATGGAGAGAAGGACACCTTGGAGACCACATTCTGCCCGAAAGGAGGTTAACATGTGGAAAACACATCACATGGACTTATCAACCGGGAAGTACCACACATGGAAAGGAGTCCCGCGGTAGGTCCTACCTGGAAGAGAGGAGCTCTACAAGCGCGGCGACTGGTGGCAGAGCAGAGCTCTGCCCAAGTGAAGACACAGGTATATAGTCAGGGAAACTATACCATGAAAAACACCTCATATGGAATTACTAACAGGGAATCACCACATATTTCGCACCTATCCTAAGTACAAGGGCTGACCTGACAGGGCATACTTCACAAGCACTGGGCCTAGCATAGAGTTCCTCCACCAAATTCACCTGCCGCAGGTTGCTGGGGGAGGAAAAACATCCAGGGTTCGCTAGTCGCGGGAACTCACGTGGACGAAAAAGCACAAGTTATCCCATCAGGGAGAGGAAAGGCACTGATTGCAAGTGGTACACACACGCCAAGCTGCCTGCATAATTATCTGTTCGTACACGCTAACACACAGGAAGAAACTGGTTCAACCTGGAGATTTTAAAATTTCACAAAGGTTTTGGGTGTCACCCAGCCTGCTGCTCTACAGATGTCGCCAGGGCCCAGGAGGATGCCACACACCTAGTGGAGTGTGGTTGTACTCCTAGAGGGCACGGCGCGTCCTGGGCCTGGTATGCCAAAGTGATGGCATCCACGATCCAGTGGGAAATCCTCTGTTTGGAGACAGCCTTCCCCTTCTGTTGTCCCCCAAAACAGACAAAAAGCTGCTTAGTGCATCTAAAGCTCCTTGTGTGGTCCAAGTAAACACGTAAGGCACGTACCGGACACAGCAACGACAAGGCTAGGTCTGCCTCCTCCCAGGGCAGCGCTTCCAAGTTTCCCTAAAAGGGGTAGTGGGAATCTTGTGTACATAGCCAGGCTAGGGTCTCAGGATTATGTGAGAATATGCCAGACCGAACTAGTCACGTATCGCAGACAGAGAATGCCTGCATGTCCCCAACCCCCTTGATGGAAGTGAGCACAGTCAGGAGGACCATCTTCAATGAGAGGGCTTTTTGCTCTACTGATTCCAGAGGCTCAAACGGGGCTCTCTGTAGGCTCAACAAGACTACAGCGAGGTCCCACAAGGGAATGAGGCACGGCCTAGGAATATTCAACCTCCTGGCACCTCAAATGAACCTGACCATCAGCTCGTGCTTCCCCAAGGACTTACTGTCTACCGCATCATAGTGTGCTGCTATGGTGGCCACATACACCTTTAAGGTGGAGGGGGACAGTTGCCCCTCGAACCTCTCCTGCAGGAAGGTAAGCACCGAACTGACTTTGCATCTCTGTGGGTCTTCACATTGGGAAGAAACACCAATTCGTGAACAGATGCCACTTCAAGGCATACAGCTGCCCGTGGAGGGAGCTCTGGCCTCAGTGATATTGTCACCCACTTATGTCTACCATGTCCCGTCCAGGGGCCAGACAAGGAGGTTCTAGAGGTCTGGGCGCAGGTGCCAAATTGTGCACCGTCCCTGAGAAAGGAGGTCCTTCCTCAGGAGAATTTGCCAGCTCCGTGAACTAAGACTGGGTGGGCCTCCACTATGGTGCCACCAACATGACTTGTTCTTCGTCCTCCCTGACTTTGCAAAGAGTCTGTGAAAGCAGGCTCACTGGGGGAAACGCATATTTGTGCAGGCCCCGGGGCCAGCTGTGTGCCAAGCCGTCCGTACCAAACAGGGCTTCGGTCAGGGAGTACCATAAAGGGCAGTGGGAGGATTCCTGGGATGCAAACAGGTCTAACTGCGCTTGCCGAATCGACTCCAAATCAGCTGGACCACCTGGGGGTGGAGTCTCCACTCTCCTCTGAGCATCACCTGTCGTGACAGCACGTCCACAGCATGATTGAGTTTGCCTGAGATGTGAGTGGCCCACAACAATTTCAGTCACTCCTGACTCCAAAGGAGGAGATGTGAGCGTAAACCAACTTGGCGATTTATATATGCTATCGTTGCCATGTTGTTTGTCTGGACAAACACATGCTTGCTCTGGATCAACGGCTGAAACCTCAGCAGAGCCAGCAATACCACCAGCAACTCGAGGCAGTTAATATGCCCACGCAGTGGAGTTCCTGTCCAGGAGCCCAAGGCTGCGTGCCTGCTACAAACGGTGCCCCAGCCTGACTTGGACACGTCTGTTGTGACAACTTTCCTGGACACTTGTTCTAGGGGAATCCCTACAAAAATGGATACATACAACATACAGAAACGGGACCGGGCAGTAAAAGGTGCCCATCACTAGAATCAGCCAGTCATCGAGGTAATTGAGGATGCGGACACCCACATCTTAGTGGGGCAAGGGCTGCCTCTGCAACCTTCTTGAAGACGTGAAGTGACAGGGACTGAGTGAAGGGAGGACCTTGTATTGGTATGCCCGACCCTCGAAGGCAAACCAAAGAAACGGTATGTGATGAGGCAAAATCGAGACATGAAAATATGTGTCCTTCAGGTCTACTGCCATGAACCGATCTTGATGACGAATGCATGACAAAATGCATTTCTGTATCAGCTTTTTGAACGGCTGAGGGACAGGCTCTATCGCATCTATCGGCTCTATCGCATCCTTCTCTAGAAGGACTGCGATTTCCGCATGCAGAACAATGGCGTCCTTGCCTGCTACCGAGGTAAAACTGACACCATTGAACCTCGGCAGGTGCCTGGCGAACTGAATCGCAAAAGTCTAATAATTTTTCTCATGTTCAACTTCAATCCTTCGCTGTCATTGGTCATGAAGAGCTAACAAAACTTATCGAAACATCAAAAGCCACAACATGTTTGTTAGATCCAATACCAACTAAGCCCTTAAAAGAGGTATCTCCTGTAATTTTAGAACCTCTTCTTAATATTATTAACTCCTCGCTATGCTTAGGACATGTCCAAAGAAACTTTAAAATGGCAGTTATTAAACCGCTTATTAAGAAGCCACAACTTGATCCTGGAGAGCTGGCTAATTATAGACCAATTTCAAATCTCCCGAAATAGTAATATAATATAGTAATATAGAGAAATAGTATATACGAATAATTTCAGTCAGGATTTAGGCCTCATCACAGTACAAAGACTGCACTTATCAGAATTACAAATTACTTGCTCTTATCATCTGATCACGGCTGCATTTCACTTCTAGTGCTTTTAGATCTTAGTGCTGCATTCAACACGATAGATCACAACATTCTCTTTAATAGGCTAGAGAATTATGTTGGCATTTGTTGAGTTGCATTAGCATGGTTTAGATCCGATTTAGCAGACCGCTACCCCTTTGTCTATGTAAATGAGGAAATGAGGTGGCCGTGAGAAGCAGAAAGATAGTGACAGCACCCAGGAACTGCACATAAACGGAAAGTTATCTTTAAAAAGACGCTTTCCACCAGTGCTTACTCTTTTAGAGAAATAAACTCTTTTAGTGTGGCTGCCGAAGTGCCCAGGGGCATTTTCTGCACTTATCTGTGAGTTAGAAGGGAGAACCTGCTGTAAAATGCACTGTAAATCCAACAGCCTAGCCACTGCAGAGGTGAAAGGAACACCAGTGGAATTTTAGCTTCCCACTGATCGGCTCCGAAGAACAAATCTGACTGAATAAATGCAAGCCGTCTTCTTTTATATGTAAAGGAGGGAGTGGCATGCAAATTTCACTCACCAATTTTCACAGGACTTTTCTCAAATATCAGAGGTGATTGGGGCTCCCAAGTTCGGCCCCTAGTGTCACTACATTGACACAATGTCGAGTGAGTGACAGATAGGGAACCATCTTCCTTGTGTGACAATAGCCCCAGTCTCCATAAATAAAATTCTCTCTCTTCAATAATAAAATGATTACTTTTTACTAAATTAATTAAAATATTTCACGTAAAGAACTGAAAATCTAAAATCAATTAATAGATCATAGGAGGACCAGGGAAAGGCAGAAACACTGGATGAAAAGAAAAACAATCTATGACAATTAATAATGACAGATTAGAACGACTAAATGTCACCTTATGCGGGATGAATTGTTTTAGTTTGTTAGAGTGCATACACAGACCATGTTTTCTAGAGCTATAGAAGTCCTGTGTCACCTTTACAACTAAAGAACAAGTATTGGGGTAAACCAAAAAAGAACAATCTCACTGCTCTTGACTCATCTGAAAGCAAACATTAACACAAAGGCTAAGGCTTAAAAAAAGAAACTGCAGGGACCATTTTAGTTAAAGATCAACAAAAACACAGTCATATCTGTTTTAATAAATTCGCCCTAAAATCAGATTTTCTTAAGTTATAACAACTGTAAAAAAATACAAATAAATAATAAAAAAAATCTGTCTGTGCAAATTTTGGGAAGCAAATCAAAATTAAGTGATGCCTAGTTATCTAGAAGTTATATGACAAAATCGTAAAGATAATCTTGTTATACAATAATGTGTTCAGCGTGAAAGTAAAGCACTGAGTTTGGCACAAACCAAATATAGAGCCCACTACCACCATTCTTTTTTTTAAATGATATATTAATTTGAATATTTAATTAGTTAACATCTGGAGGATTTGCAGAGACAAAAGGGAGTGAATACTCACTGAAGTCTGTATGTAGCCTATGTATAAATGTATGTATATATTGCATGTATGCATGCATAGCAAGCTGAAGTCATACCGATGTAAACACTGAACCCTTGTCATGTAGTTTATGATGAATATCAGCTTTGTATTATGGAACAATTAATGCCACACAAAGATAGCAGAGCACAAAGAATGCCAAATCCAGCATCACATCACCGTCCCTTCAAAAAGCAATCAGATTATCAAAAGCAAACCTCTCTGCAGAAGAACCTATCAAACCTGATTTTACAGCTGTAAAGAAGTGTCAGAGAGCAGAGGACAGGTGTACGCAGCAGCACAACTCAACTAAAGCTTTACGAAAGGCCACATGACCAGCAGAGACACTAATCAGGAAATTACAGCCACAGACAGGGTGTAAAACTTGCTCAGTTAAGACTATAAACATATAAATATAATGACTATAATTTTCAAATAAACACTCACACCATTTTAATTAGCTCTTCATCACAGCCTTTTAACAAACTACATTATGAAAATCCTCTGTTTGCCAACTTATAATACATATAATGGCATATTTGAGTGTTATTATTCAAAGACATTACACAACACACTATGTATAATGAAGAATATAAATGAGACTATAGCAATTACAAGCAATAGATGCATTATATATACAATATACTGGTAATTGTATGTACCTTTAAACCAGATCTGTGGAAAGCATGCATCTTTGTGTTCTAATCACATTTGTACACCTTTCATGTTTAACAGACAAATGTAATTAATGTGAATAAAACAAAAGTCTCCTTAGTTCAACCTGCAACATGAATATATATGAAAAAACAGATATTATAATTAGAAATATTCCTAAGATTTCTTAAAAACCAATAATCAACCAAGACATATGCACAGTTTAAAATTAATCTTGCTTAATGAAAAACATCTCGGGTTACTTGAATGTAACCCTTGTTCCCTGATAAAAGCGGAATGAGATGCTGCGCTGAGTTAGGGCTTTGGGAACAACTTTAGGTGTGACCAGCTATGAACATGTGTGCAACACGTCAATGAACATTGACCGGAATTTATAGCCTCTGCCGATGACATCACTGATGCACCTGTAGCAGGGCTATAAATAGATGCGTCACAGGTGCATCGTCAGGTATTTTGTCTGAAGAGAAATCCTGGGGCATCTCAGTGTGGCAGTGAAGCGCAGCATCTCGTTCCCGCTTTTATCAGGGAACAAGGGTTACATTCAAGTAACCCGAGATGTTCCATTTCAAAAAGCTACACTTATGATGCTGCACCGAGTTAGCGCTTTGGGAACGAGAATACCCACGCCACCGCACTGTGGATGTCCGGACCCCTTACGGTTGTGTAGTGTGCTCACAAGAGCGTGAGAGGTCTCAGACATGAGCTTGTGATGTCGACTCAAGGACATAAGACACTATCAGTAAGAGTCAGGACCCTTGCTGGCGAACTCTGGCCAAGACTCCCGGGAGCAGAGAAACCGCGGGGAAAGCATACAGGCGCATTCTGGGCCATGTATGTGCCATCGCATCCAGACCCAGAGGGGCTGGGTGACTCTGAGTGAAGTAGAGGGGACATTGCGCTGTCTGTTGGAAGGCAAAGAGGTCCACTTCTGCTCTTGTAAAATCTCAACCAGATTTGTTCCACTACCTCGGGATATTTTCTGTCTGGACAGTACATCTGCTCCCATTCATGCATCCAGGGATACAAGCTGCTCTGATTAACAGGAGCTTGCCCTGGGCCCAAAGGAGAATCTGCCATGCCAGTCTGTTCAGTTAGCGTGAACGTAGACCACCTTGATGGTTTATGTAAGAGACGACCGCGGTGTTGTCCACCCGCACCAAGACATGGCAGCCTCTGGAGGAAGTATTTCAGGGCCAGAATTACGGCCATCAACTCGAGACAGTTAATGTGACAATCAAGCTTACGACCCTCCCATTCCTCTTGAGCTGGACGACCACTTAAGACTGCTACCCAGCCCGTCAGGGAGGCGTCTGTCGTTAGCAACCTGCGATGGCAAGACACACCTAGAGTGGGACCCAAAGTGAGGAACTGGGGTCTGAACCACATAGAAAGGGTACGTAGCATGCGGTGTGTAACCCTTATTAGCCTAGGGGATTGGCTTTGAGCCACAACTGAAACGGTCTCATGTGCAAAAAGGCCCAAAGGGATCACCGAGGACGCAGTTGCCATGAGACCTAGTAGTCGTTGATACTGATGAACAGTGCAACCTTGGCCTAGCCTGACTTTGCTCAGGGTGTTCTGAATGGACTCGATTAGAACGGGAGACAATTATTCCCGCATTGTTATCGAATTCCATACGATCCCCAGATAGGTACTTTTCTGAGTGGGAGAGAGTATGCTTTTCTTGGCGTTTAGCCTCAACCCCAGGGAAACCAGATGAGCTAAGATGATATCCCTGTGCTGTAATGCCAGTTCTTGTGACTGTGCTAGTATGAGCCAGTCGTCTATGTAATTCAGAATGCGGATGCCCCGTAGTCGCAAAGAAGCCAGTGCTGCATCCATGCATTCCGTAAATGTGCGGGGTGATAAGGCTAGACCGAATGGAAGAACCCGAAAGCGAACCTCAGGAACTTCCTGTGTTGTGGCAGACTTTCTATATGAAAGGGTACGTAGCACGCGGTGCGTAACCCTTATTAGCCTAGGGGATTGCTATTGTGACCAACCGATCGCGATATTGGATTTGAGACACAACCGTCTTGACGGTTAGCATCTTGAACTTGAATGCCCTCGGAGCAATTCAAGCCTCGAAGTTCAAAGATCGGATGCAAACCCCCACCCTTCTTGGAAACCAGGAAGTATTTGCTGTAAAAACCTGACTCTTTCTCTGGAAGGGGAACATGTTCTATGGCCCCTTTGAACAAGAGATTTTGCAGTTCTTTCCACAGAAGACATGCCTGCTCCGGTTTCACGGTAGTGGAAACCATGCCAATGAAACACGGAAGGCGGCGAGCGAATTTAATTCTGTAGCCATTTTCTACTGTTCTTAGGACCCACATATAATTACCTGGCAGAAGTTTCCATGCTGCCAGGTTCTCTGAGATGGGTATTAATTTTGACACTTCCTGTTGATGGGGATGTCGAGTGTTCCACGTTCTGGACTAAGGCAGGAAGCAGCGGTACACCCAACATTTCACTGGAAGCCTCTAAACTCCCGAAACACCAGAGGCAGCGGGAATGGAGAGGTTTCGTAGGGGTACCGAGAGGGTCGAAGTGGATGATACACGCGCCCCCAAGGCTGGGCGCAAAACCTTCAGGGTTTTTTCCTTTTTAGAAATAACTGCCCTGAGGTCTTGCTTTGGGGGCTGCTGAGGGCAACGAACCGGACCCCAGTCTTTACAAGGAGCACGATTTGCCACGATTTGTTTTTGAGCCTCCCGTCTAGAAGGACCGGGGTGGGGCTGGGTGGCCGATGGCCCCTCCCCCTGAGTGTGGCAAGGAAGAAATTGCCCGAAGGCTTCCTCGTGACTTTTTGCCTCCTGGAACCTGGTGATAACTATATTCATAACGTCACCAAATAAGCCAGAAGGCGAAACCGGGGCATCGAGAAGTTAAGTTTTGTCCTTGTCTCTGATGCCCGATAGGTTAAGCCATAAGTGTGTCTCTCCATGCTGACTAAAGCCGACATAGACCGGCCAATGGCGCGGGCTGTCTGCTTAGTCGTGCAGAGAGACAGGTCCATGGCTTGGCGAAGCTCAGAGAAAGTCTCTTCATCGACCGCGGTGCCCACACTCAGGTCCTTCAACAGATTAGCCTAGTGTGACAGTAACACTGCCATAGTGTGCAGGGCAGCACCAGCCTGACCTGCTACCTGATAAGCCTTCCCCACAAGCATGGAGGTGGTCCTGCACAGCTTTGTGGGGAGAGTGGGTCTCTTTAGCGATGATGCCGAGCCAGGCGAGAGATAACCCACAAGTGTCTCTTCTACCGGCGGCATCACTGAATACTCCCGAGCCTCAGCACCCACGATAGTTGAATATGTCAACGTTGAGGGCACGAAGACACAGGAAGTATAAGGAATACTCATTATGGAGGTCATAGAAGAAAGGAAGGGACTGATATAGCGTTCCCTTCTCTTTTATTTATTTATTTATTTATGGCCACCAGACAGAAATCTGTCTTCTAGTTTGGAGCGTTTGGGGGGGGTCTCTTGTTCGCGTGGCCAGTCTAACTATAGTCTGGCCACAGCCCGAGTAACCACCTAGAGTAATTCCTCAGCCGCTTTATTATTGTGCGTGGAATGTACAGAGGTTCAGCGTCCCCCTCGTGAACCGAAGTGGCGCCGAGGCACGCTTCAGGCTTACGAGAAGGATCAGCTGGATCTGGGGAGAGAGCGAGCGATAAGGACGGACCCGTCTCTCGCTCCTCAGCCAGATCTATGTGACAGCCCCACGACGAAAGAGTGGGCACTGGGTCTTGGAAGTAAGCGAGACGAGTGTGAATAATTTTGACAGTAAACAGATCGCAATGCCTGCACCCACCCTGCCGCAACGCAAGAGCAGCATGCTCTTCCCCCAAACACACAAAACTGGTTGTGTGTCCGTTTCAGCCATAGAGTGTAAACATGAGAACACACATCACTTGCTTTGTTTATCAGTCATATCAGTCATTTTTTTAAAGAAAAGAGAAAGGTTTCTGTGCACTGCCTAACAATTCTAACTCCTAACAGAGGAAAGTAGAAAGTTCCTGACATGAAGCACACATACACAGAGTGATCTGAAGACAAAAGATCTGACGATGCACCTGTGACGCATCTATATATAGCCCTGCTACAGGTGCATCCAATGATGTCACCGGCAGAGGCTATAAATTCCGGTCAATGTTCATTGACGTGTTGCACACATTCACAGCTGGTCCCACCTAAAGTTGTTCCCAAAGCGCTAACTCAGCGCAGCATCATAAGTGTAGCTTTTTGAAAGGGAACTGTATTATATGTATTATCTAATAGATTTGTGAAATAGTCATCATTTCAGACCCTTTATCAATCAAAATTTCTATAAGATATCCAATTCTGCATAAAAATAGTAAATGCATGAATATTACACAGCAGATATTCTAGTGAATTCTGTAAGTGCAGGTTTTATTTGCAGTAATTGAACTACTTTAATGTTACTATTTAAAATCCATCCATCTTTTGAGGCCCTGTCTGAGTCAACAACAGGGACACAAATTGGCAAATTCACCTTTCATGTTGTAAACTACAGTGTGTGTGTGTGTGTAACCAAATGTCCCCACAAGGATAGTAAAACCCGAAATTTTTGACCTTGTGGGGACATTTTGTCGGTCCCCATGAGGAAAACAGCTTACATCACACTAAATTGTGTTTTTTGAAAATGTAAAAATGCAGAAAGATTTCTGTGGGGTTTAGGGGTAGGGTTAGAGGATAGAATCTAAAGTTTGTACAGTATAAAAAACATTATCTATGGAAAGTCCCCATAAAACGTGTTTGTAAGTGTGTGTGTGTGTGTGTAATGATTCTGTGATTTGTTGCACATAAACAAATACATAATACAGATCAAATGTGTGAAAACATATTACAAAACCATTGTCAAATGGTACATGCAGAAATCTAATTCTCATAAAATAAACACTTTTTAGTGGTGACGCTCTAGTCACGTGAAGTGTTACTCCAAACTTTAGACAATATAACATCCAGGTCATATCACCACTCATAACACATTTCATTATCCTAAAATCTTCAACACGACCTGACGCTATATCCTCAGTTATAAAACACAAGGGCAAAGTCACTTGGTTTACAATTCAGTGTCTGTTCCTGATTCATTCTGATCTTTGTAAATGCACATAGATCGGGCAAATCAAAACGCAAACATTTGCGTTTTCATAATTATTCCTAAAGCTCACGCAGTCCAAATAAAGCTCATCATAAGGCGCTTTTGCGATCATGTCGCTGTTTAACTGCGCATGCAGGTCTTATAAAAATCCCTGATTTCGTCTCTTAAAAAGCCGTTTATGATATGGAGGATCAGCACTTACCTTTCAGAGCTCTTGGTTTGGCTTGTTTGCGGCGCGACATCCTACAGAACCCGCTGAAGACCATAAATGTATATGTGTGTATATATACATTTCCCATATACACATATGTGTGTATATATACAGGATATATATATATATATATATATATATCCTCTTAATGAAATCAGAATTATTCAGTCTAACGTTACATTACTGCACGTCTAAAACCCGTACAACCACAGTGTTTTCGGAAAATTCCAGCGTAGCTGAATCTGTTTAAAACAGCTGATGTGTTCCAATATCACATTTAGGCTATCTAGTTATATCATTAGAGATATCGGAAACGTGCTGAAAATGTATACACATTTGATGTTAGGTTATTTTGTAATTGAGCATAACAGACCTCAAAATGTCGCTGTAAACGAGCGAAAAAGTAATAAAGCAAAAAAAAAAAAGGGAGTTAAAAAAAAGGAGTAAAAAATAACTATTTCCTCACACTGGCACATACAAGCTAAAGACTGTTATTGATAGTGTCTGTGTTCTAATTTAATGTGAGAATGAGCACCGAGTAAGAAACTAGTCAGAGAGGAAGATGTTCGCTCCCTCCTCCTCATCACCAACCTGCGAGGTCTCGATCTGCGCTGTCGCTCCGGTAGTCCACATAATAATGGAAAATGGAAGCGAGGCCCCCAAAGCCATGCGGACGGCTCCAGAGGGGGCCCCATCCCCGCGGGGACGCGCTCTGTGCGCAATCACGGAGGAAATCATTGTCAGCCTGCTGCTCTCGCACACTGACAGAGAGGCATGATTAAAATCTGCGGGACGTCCACAAGACCTGGCGTCTGGATCCAAGAAGTCGCTGGATCCGGAACCCCGCTCTTCAGTTGCGTCTTATGCAGGCGGACTGGTCCCCCTTCTGGTAGACATGACTCATGGTAAAGCCTAGATGTATTTTCTCCGAACAGCAGCCGGAGAATTATTGAGTTTTATGGAGTTAAAAGTAGGCCTCCTATAAGAATAAGTTTATTTAATGTATAAAAGGCTTATACTCTCTCTGTAAAATGCTTTTTTTTTCAAGTTCAAACATCAGTCTATGTGAAATAAAAATGTATTTTTAAATACATATTACTGCTCTTATTATGAAAGATTAATAATTCCATGTTCCTCCATTCCTCCTTTTGTTTTTTGTTTAGTTTTTTGGCTACATCACCTAGGAATTAACCAATGGCTCACATGGCCAAGGTGACATCAGCTTCAGACATCAGGGGTGTTCTTCCATACATGCTAGAACTGCCACTGACCGATGGAGATCACTGTTATTATGAACAGAGCTTTACACCACAAGCACTCAGGGGCATAGATAGTAGCAGGGCTGGACTGGGAAGAGAAATCGGCCTGGGATTTTACATAGCAACTGGCCCAAAAGTTGAAGGGGGGGGTGGGTGTTCATTATCCATTTCTGCATATTGCGGCACCATTTTGTGGTCCGTTCTGCATAATGCGGCCGCTCATTTTAGCTTATCACGGCCCATTCGGCCCCAAAGTGCGTTGGCGCACCGGGAAAATGCCTGGTATGCCAGATTACCAGAAACATTCATCTGACCACTTCTTCTAAAACATTCATATTGTACGAGGATGCTTACAGAGGTGGGGATAAAATCTTGTACAATCAGGCCAGGAACACACTAAATAAGGAAATCAAAGTGGCTAAATAAGATACTCTGAGAAGCTGAAAAACAAGTTTTCAGCTAACGACCCTGATCAGTGTGGAGTGGCCTGAAACAACTTACTAACTATAAGACTCCTACCACCAACACTGTAGTGGACCAATAACTGTCTGACGACCTGAATGTGTTCTACTACAGATTTGAAAGGCCCAATCTCACACCCCACACCTGCTCTGACCTCCACTTCACACAAACATCAACACCTCCTGCAACCCCCCTCCTCCCCCTTTCTGCTACACAACCTGCACTTAAGATCTGTGCCGTGTCTTCCGAAAACAAAAGACAAGGAAAGCACAGGGCCCTGACTTCGGTTCACCCACTTGTCTAAAACCGTTGCTAATCAGCTAGCCCCATCTTCACATTGATCTTCAATAGATCACTGTAGCAATGTGAAGTCCCATGCTGCTTCAAACGATCAATAATCATTCCTGTCCCAAAGAAACCCAAAATCACATGATTTAATGACTGCAGATTCGTCGCTCTGACTTCTGTGGTAATTAAATAATTTGAGAGGCCGGTGTTGGCCCACCTGCAGGACATCACTGGACCCTTTCAAGATCCTCATCAATTTGCAAACAGGTCTGTGGATGATGCAGTCAACATGGGATTGCATCATATCCTGCAACATCTTGACAAACCAGGGATATTTGCAAGGATACTTTTTGTGGACTTCAGTTCAGCTATCAACACCATCATCCCAGCTATTCTCCAGACTAAATTATACCAACTCTCTGTTCCCACGTCTATCTGTCAGTGGATCACCATCTAGTGAGACAGGGGAAATTCACTTCCAGCACATGTAAAATCAGCACTGGTGCCCCCCAGGGATGTGTGGTCTCCCCACTACTCTTTTCTCTGTATACAAATGACTGCACCACCAAGGACCTGTCTATCAAGCTCCTGAAGTTTGCAGAAGACACTACTGTCATCGGCTTCATCCAAGATGACGATGAGTCTGTATACAGAAGGGAGGTTGAATGGCTGGCTCACTAGTGTAGTAAAAAAAAAACCTGGCGCAGAACACGCTCAAAATGGTGGAGATAATTGTGGACTTTAGGAGGAATACCCCAACACTGACCCCCCTCACCACTTTATACAGCGTTGTGTCAGCAGTGGAGTCATTCAATTTCCTGGGCTATACCATCTCACAGCGCCTGAAGTGGGAGACTCACATTGACTCCATTGTGAAAAAGGCCCAGCAGAGGTTGTACTTCCTTCACCAGTTGAGGAAGTTCAACCTGCCACAGGCGCTGCTGATACAGTTCTACTCAGCAGTGATTGAGTCTGTCCTCTGCACTTCAGTAACTGTTTGGTTTGGTGCAGCTACGAAATAGGATATAAGAAGACTACAAAGGACAGTTCAGACTGCTGAGAGGATTATTGGTTGCCCCCTGCCCTTCCTTCAGGAAATGTACACTTCCAGAGTGAGGGCTGGAAAATCACTCTGGACCCCACTAACACAGCCCACTACCTTTTTGAACTCTTGCCTTCTGGCAGGCACTAAAGGGCACTGAGCACCAGAACAGTTTTTTCTCTCAGGCTATCCATCTCATGAACAGTTAAAACTGCCCCATTCCGAATCTCCTCAACAAAGCAGGCCATAAGCAGGAAATGGAAAAGCTCACAGGGTTCCTGCTCAGCATTTCGCATAGGGAGACAGGCCCCGATCAATTCTGGCCAAATTTCTGAGATAATCCGATAACGATCTTGTGTTACGCTAGGCGAGGAGTAAAGGAAGGCTTTCTTGAAAAAACCACAACATTTTCTTGTTCCTAGACTTTGCGAATTCAACAAGATAGAAATGTGATCGATTTAAGGAATACATGAAAATGTAACATCGATGGAATGTCGCTTTTGCACTGATATTCCTGGCCAAATTGAGAATAGATGCTAAGGATTGCCATAAAACATGCCCACAGCAAGCGATGTCCTCCATAAAGTCAATGGAATAAGTCATCTTGTGGTATTTATGTTGCAGCCAAGTGGACCGGTTCACTGAACATTCACTTGACTGTTCGAGAAAACTGAGGGCGTTTTTTGTGCTGATTCCGCCTAGCTGGAGTTTATTTTGTAGAGTAACACACCTTCAGAATTTTATGGATGAATCTACATGGTTTATACTTATTCCTCTGATTGGCTGGAGTTTGTTTTGTGGAGTATATTTTGCAAGACATTGGAGTGATGAAGTCATTTGTTTGCACTCATCAGGCCCGGATTGGCTAATCGGGAGCACCGGGAGAATTCCCAGTGGGCCGGTCTGTTTTTTTGGCAGCGAGGGCTGGTGTTGTCATGGCACTGGGTTGAAATATGGATACTGTCCCTAGGCTGCCTGCACTCAAAGCAGCCCACTCTTTTTTATTTTACCTCAGCCCACTCTTTTTATTTAATTTTTTTTCGCAGCCCACTCGCAGAGTGCAGCCTGCAGGTTAATGACCTAATTATCTTTTGACTCCCCGACAGCGGCACCTTGCTTAAAAAAAAAAACGTCACTTGTAAACTTCAGTCAGTAGTGGTTGTGGTTGATGGAGGATATAGGCTAAAATGGACAATAGAAAGCGCAAAGGCGGCGCTGAAAAGGCAAGATTAAAAAAAAGAAAGCTCTTCAAACTGACGCGTCCAAGTGTACAAAATTGAGCAGCTTTTTCACCACCGCACCAAATGGAGACGATGAGAGGGCCAGTAAGCTAATGTTAAGCTAGTTAGGAGCAGTGCAAGATGCTAGCGGCCATGCAAAACAATGTTGTCCTCAAACCACCGTTCATGTTTATGTATCAAACTTTTTCTTGTAGTTCTTCAGCAGCAGCAGCCTCTATTGCTCAGTGAGTGAATATAAGAATTAGAAGAATTAATGTAATGAAGAGTAAGGTGTAGAGCTGAAACGATTAATCAACGTTATCGACAATGTCGAAAATAAAAAATTGTCGACAAAAATTTTAGTTGGCAAATTTTTGTTTGATCTCTTTTAACGTAACATGAGATTGTAATGTTAAATTGTAATGATGATGCACGAGAGCTGCACTGCAGTTCACACCTGAGACTGACTAAGGAAGAATTACACAGATCAGTCCAGATGCACTCTAAACTTTCCAAACTGCTTCAGGTGATGTAGATCCCAAAGAATTGGGGAATTATACAAAAATATCCAATAAGTAAATACAGAAGCACTCTCGTTGTGGAATAAGTGGAGCCGGAGGTTTTTAAAGGAAACACCCTGGGGTTACATCTTAAATACAGATATATTTAATGCGTTATAGCTTTATTAAAGTCGAAATAATACGGAACAGGTCTTGTAGTTAACTACAAACTCCAAAACTTGCATCTCTCTGTGTGGTCTGTGCCTCTTCTATGAGCTGCGCGAATGTCCCAATCTAAGGGGGAGAGATTGAAACTGCACCCGGCTGATGCACACTCTGTCACGGGGATGCTCATCCCTCGAGCCCGCAATTACTAAAGCTAGATTATAACACGATGGCTCACGGCTTATTGAATCATAATATATGTGTCATTCTGCATTTCTTATCGTGAAGAAAATTGGCAATACTCAGCTTTATTAATAAGAGAGAGTTTGTTTTTTGTGAGTTAAAGATGGATTGAAGTGACCAGAAAGGTGAGAGATGTAGTCTTCACCCCATTATACACTGCAACATTTGTTTTTGATTTGTTTGTTTTTTGGCTTGTTTTCCAATAAAAAATATCTAAAACTCATTTAAAACAAATGTACATTTACTTTAGGTACTATACTGCAGAAGAAAAATATTGTTATCTGAGAATGTTGAATATATTATTAAAAATACAAATATTTTAAAATATTCTTAAAAAAAAGACGCATTTACCTAAGAAGTCTAAGATATTTAGACTTGCTTTTAGAGAATAGATCTTGGATATAAGTATATTTTGTCTTTACTGCACTTGCAGAAGTATAACCATGTGAAGAAATACACTTATATACAAAATACACTTACTGTATATTTAAGTTTATTTAATTCTATTAATTTATATGTTGCTTCTCAAGTAAATGTATCTTGTTTTATGGATTTTTAGGCTGTGTAGAACAGAGCTCTACTGCAGACTTACATTCTGAGGTTTTAATTACATTATTTTAATAGTCAGTCGTGAACTTAAGTGGGCCGGTCTAAGGCAAGAAACTCCAGGGCTGAACATGAGTCCCACTCCGGCCCTGGCCCTCATGTTGCAGCCGAGAGGACCTGCTCACTGAACATCCGCTTGACTGTTTGAGGAATCTGCATGCTCTTTTTGTGCTGGTTCCACCTAGCGGCTAAAGTTTATTTATTAGAGTAACACATCTCCAGGACAGTTTTATGGAATCTACACACTCTTTGTTTTTATTCTGCCTATAGGCTGGAGTTTATTTTATAGATTATTTTTTGCCGTGTAATTCTGTCTCACAAAATTTGTATATAAATACAGGATTTGAGTAATCCAACAGCAAAGTTGTTGCAGGGGTTCTCGTAGGTGTGCATAGACTGTTTGAGTTTAGAGGTTCTGACGCCAGTTGGCTCTGTCGTCCGTGGGGTTAATCGGGGTTTTTCCTTTTTTCTGTTTGTTTGGTTCTGGGGGAGTTTCTGGTTTTGATGATTGTACTAATGTTGGAAAGTGGTCTTTATAATCTTGATTTTGACACACAATCTATTTTTTTCTTATGTCAAAATGTCAAATGTTAATATGAGTGAACTGTCTCTCTCCACATGGAATGTGAATGGGCTGGGGTATCCCATAAAAAGTTGTTCCTTGTGCTTAAATATTGCATTATGGTTATTTATACATCACATATTCTGGTCAAGGGTCAATTGCCATGGATAAAAGTATGTCAGAATCATACTACTTGCATGCATCCCTAAAGAACATACTGTTTTACCATCCAAGAAGTGCATCCTTCATCAAATTAGTTATGTTTTGTTGATGAACGAATCAGTCTTTTTGAATAAATCTTTTAGTGAATGAATTGATCTTGTTCATCTCCATACACTGACTCATATTTCTTATTCACTGACATCTCTCCCTATCGAAGCCAATGAGCTCTACTGCTTTTCATGCCTGTAAAGACTGACTATAGCAGTGGACAAATACTAGACGGTCATTTGAGTATGAATAAGATGAAATGTTGTTTATGAACGAACTGAAAGTTTTGGTAAGCTTGTTCGCATATGAAATTAATGACTCTATCATCTGGTTCGTGAATGAGGATCAGCTTAACGACTGAACGGGAGGAGGCGTGTCATTCCTTCAGATAAGCATACACATTTAATGTCCCCAGGGTACACTCAGAGCTTGGTTTTCTCATTTTATGCACCCTGGGCATGGAATGAGGTGCAAATTACTATTACCTTAGAAACTCTCTCTTAGAATACCCTTAAAAGTCTTTTACAAACTACCCTGAAGGAAACATGCTGCTGTTTTACATATTCATTGACCTCAGGTGGAATGTGTTATGGATATCGCTGGTATGGCCTGCATAACTTTTCTTTTACTATTTCTCTTATGTTGCTTTTATGTTTTTTATGTGTGCTACCATGTGAAATCATTTTTTATGTGAAACTGATTGTGCTGTCGTCCTGACCAGGACTCCCTGGAAGAAGAGATCTTGTATCTCAATGGGACATTCCTGGCTAAATAAAGGATTAAAAAAAAATGTGTGACGCATTAAAATTGGGGTTAAATGCTGTAAGATATTATTAGTCTTTTCTTTATCTTTTTCTATGTCTTGGTAAGTTCCCCTAAAAAGGTATGTAATAAAAAATAACAGTAGTTGATTATCAGAGTGCAGATCATCTCTTCCTTGTGTTACAAATGCCAAATGGATCAACACACCCCAAAAAAAGAGTAAAATAAAACAATAAAGAGTGGTGTAACAATAACTTTGTTGGTAAAAGTTAAATCATTTGGAATAATATAGGAAAAATAAGACCTGCCATTTATGTTGAAAATGGATATTGTGTTCAAACTCACATTTTTAAGTGTCTGTGTAAATTTTTAGCAATATAAATTCCATTTGTGTTGCTTTTAAAGCATATAATTGGTTTAACGCACTGGATGAATACACTACTTCACTGGACTAATCTGTCATTTTGTTTGTGAACAAGCTGAATGTACTGTAAACTCATTTATAAATGACTTGAATGAATCAATCGCCATGAAAGAAGATCTGCTGACTGGCTGAACGAGAGGAGGAGCTTCACGTCTTTCTTTAAATTTGTCAATCTCATTCAACATGAAAAAGGGCCAAATTACTTATGCATAAAAGTGAGTGATGACCACACATTACAATGACATACGAAAGTTTTTGTAATGTTGTCTTTTTTGCATAGCTTGATGAATAGTCATACTCAGCAGTTCACAGAGTGATAGACATGCTTTTGTTGTCATTTGAAGGGAAACGCTTAAGATGCTTAAACAGTCTGCAGTCCTGAAGTCTCTTAGTAGAATTGTAGACACGCAAATTTTAATTAAGAACAATTTGACTTTTGGTTCAATGCAATTATTTTTAAAAATTGTGATTTAGTGCTATCTACAGGTGCAAAGGTGTAACTAGCAACTATGGTCAATGAATGAATTAATGAACAAATCTGAACAAGTCTTTTTGGTAAATGGAATCAAAAGAATCAAGTCAGTAATATAAATCAAAATCACCACCACTACATCTAATACGGTATATAACAGGGGTACTCAATAGCCGGACTCCGGTTCGGATACAGACCGAAGGACAATTAAATCCGGACCAAGCTCTTTGTGCTAGTTATCTGACACCTGGCTAAGTGAGTGTGGAAGTATACATGTATATGCGTGTGGAGTGGGAATAAATAGTGTTCAGCTCTTGAGATAAATATTTCTCTCTAGAGTGGAAATAAAGCTCATCCAGCACTATGTGCTTTATTCCCTGGAGTTGAAAGTACTTTATTCCCACTCTGAGTGCATTGCCCCACGATAGAAATGAGGTGCCGCATAAAGCCTGATTTACTGTATGTACGAGTTGAGTTAACAAGAGTAGCAGAGACACAGCTACAGATACTTTCACTTAAACACACTGCAGAAAACTAAAATTAGACAAAGTGAAACTATCTTCATCTTTCTGATATGTGATTCAGACCGTTCAGCTAAGCCAGGTTTGTGTCAGGACAACGTTTTTTTTTGTCTAAATTTAGCTTTATTAAATCAGCATGTTACAAAATAAACAGATTTGTTCAAGAGATGTCATCGTTGCATGATGGCAAGGAAAGCCTATCTATACTTTTAATAGCAAACTGCTATTTACTGCATCACTGCTGTTATGTACATGTTTGTTTGTTTGGTGTAAGTTGATTCTCTCTTTAAGGACAATATACAAATGGTCCATTCAGAATTTTACATTTTTTTATAAATGTTCTCTCAGGGGACACCCCTGAACCCCCATACTGTATTTTTTTATCTGTGTTCCCTCATACACACTAGCATAGCGCAAACAGCAGTGGCCTACCCAAGAGAGGAGGCAGGGCCCCTTGATTATTAGTACCAAATAAAAGTCCCATTATTTCACGGAATTGTTTAACATTAGCAAATAAGCATTGGCCAATTTATTTGCATACAACTTTAGGTGGCCTTTAGATTTGCGTCTAACAGTCAAAACTATCTTATTTTTTAATATTCATATACAAGTGCCATCAACTAATGAAGTCTTGATTAAATATTTTAATCTTTTGTTAGAAAATATCTCTCAGGGCCTACTATTTTAACTATTTTTTCTGGGACCCCAATGTCCTCATCCCTGCCCAGTTTTGAAGAGACTATTTTGAGTATTTAGGACTTTTTTTTTTTCTTTTACAACGTTCTATTGATGCCAACATGGCAAATTATAAAAAACTATTTAAAAAGATACAAAATATCCTAGCCATATAACTACAGACAACATGTAAGCTACATGTTATTATCAGGACCTTTTGCTGGGAAGGAAATTTAGAGACTGGACCTCTTGGAACTTTAAATGAGTACCCCTGGTATATACTCTACATATTAGTATTCACTAACTCTATTGGCTGCATTAATCATTTGTGAGTGCCAGTGAAAGCTCATATTTTATAAAAAGCATAACATATTTTTATTATCATATTTTTAATGATGTTCCTGTTGCTAATGGCACAACGCACAAGTGTTTGTAGTCTGCTAGCCTGCTTAGCATTGCTTGTTCTTATTAAAATATTTTCATCGTTTTATCCTTTGTCATTTTACAGCATGGGTTTTTCTTCGTTTTTACCATTTCATCTGTGTAGCTATGTAGCTTTTTTAGCATCACTTATCTATCTGTTTTAATTTTTTAATCCTTAACATCTGCCATTTTTCAGTGCGCATTGGATTCTCTTATCGCAATTCAACAGCGTGCATTTACCGCCTGCATCCGCTTTCTATTTCAATCATTTTTATAATCGTGCATTATACAGCACACACCCGTTTTTCTCCAATGTGTTACACGGATTATTGCATCGATCTCAAAGCACTGCTTATCAAGAACAACCATAACAACAAACAATTCCATGAGGGATTCACATCGATCAAACCCTCACCGCTCAGGAACAACCAACAACAACAAACAACAATCAATTGTGGTAATTCATGGCATCCGCTCATGCTATTACTTCCTGCATTGTATGTCACATGTTTACAATAGCTTCTTCTGTCAGCAGTGAGGGATTCACAAGTGATAAATGTAAGGAATTAGTCAGGCTGACTGAGAAGGTTAATAATGAGTTAGAGACTCGCATCCAAATACTAGTGGAGGTCAGTGAGAAAGAGAAGCTGGCAGATAGTTTTTTGGATGCGGGTAGAACAACAAGCAACACACACTTTGATTCCAGCTCTAGAGCCCCCGTAGCAGGGCATATGGGTGACGTCTCGGCAGCATACTCGCTAAGCAAAGCCACTCTCCCATTCCTGTTAGGGTTTCCAAATGATTCTCTCTACTCAGTGATGCACCCACTGAGAATCATGTTGAAAGAGCCCTAATAAATGATGATTCTATTGTAAGGAATGTGGAAATAGAGACTCCAGCCACTAATGTTAAAACACATTTCGGGTGCCAGCGCGTCTGACATCAGATAAAATTTACCAGTGCTGGCTAATGCTAAATGTAGATTTTCTAAAATAGTTTTTCATGTCGCCTCTAATGATGTCCAGCTATGCCAGTCGGAATCACTAGATATAATGTTAAAAAGGTGTGTGAACTCAGACAGTAATATGCTCTGGCCCCCTCCCTGCTTGTCGTGGTGACGAGGTTTATAGTAGATTAGTGTTACTGAATGGCTGGATGTCTGAGTGGTGTCTGGAGAATAGCATAGGATTTATAGACAATTGGAAGAGTTTTGTCTCTCATCTCCATAATTATACGCTAGATTTAATTATGTAATATGAGTGTATGTTGATACTATAGAAATTCTACAGCAGAGCGATGACATCTAAGATCATTACCTTGTCTCTTGTATGCTACGATCAGCTAATGTTACTCAATCTACACCACACTATCTTTTAGGTAGAACTATTCTTTTGACCACTAAAGATAGCTTCAATAATAATATTCCAGATAAATCTCATACACTCAATAAACCCCAAAGCCTAGAAGAACTTGATGAAGTGACAGAAAATATAAATGCAGTCTTCTCTAGCACTCTTGATTGTGTCGCCCCACTTTGATTAAAGAAAATTAAAGAAAAAAGCCCTACATCATTGTACAATGGTCTCACTCATGCTCTCAATGGAGCAGCTCAGAAAATGGAGCACAAGTGGAAGAATACAAAATTAGATGTATTTCGCAGTGGATGGAAAGATAGTGTCTGTAGCTACAGACAGGCACTAAAAGCTACCAGGTCAGCATATTTTAGCAAACTTATATAACATAACCTCAACAATCCAAGGTGTGTATTCAGTACTGTCTAAATTAGTCAGGAATAAGCCTCAACTGAACCAGATATTCCGTCACAAACAGTAATAATTTCATTAATTTCTTTACTGATAAAATTGAAATCATCAGAAATAAAATTGGAATTATGCAATCATTTGTCAAAGTACCTTAAAAAGCAGTCTCATAATTTCCCTCACGTGCAATTTTAATCATTCGCTGTCATACGTCATGAAGAGCTAACAAAATGTATCGAAACATCAAAAGCTACAACATGTATGTTAGATCCAATTCCAACTAAATTATTAAAAGAGCTGTAATCTCAGAATATTAACATATCGATATTATTAACTCCTTGCTTTCCTTAGGACATGTCCCAAGAAACTTTAAAATAGTCATCAAACCACTTATTAAGAAGTCACAACTTGATCCTGGAGAACTGGCTAATTATAGACCGATGTCAAATCTCCCATTTATGTTGAAAATACTAGAAAAGGTAGTATCCTCCCAATTATGTTCATTTATACAGGGAAATAGTATATGTGAATGATTTCACATGCGGCTGCATTTCACTTCTAGTGCTTTATATATTAGTGCTGCATTCAACACGATAGATCACGACATTCTCTTGAATAGGCTAGAGAATTATGTTGGCACTTGTGGACTTGCATTAGCATGGTTTAGGTCCTATTTAGCAGGAATGAGGAATTGTCAAACCAAACAAGCGTAAGGTATGGAGTGCCACAGGGATCAGTTTTAGGGCCTCTGCTTTTCTCCTTGTATACGCTTCCCCTGGGAGATATTATCAGGAATTGTGGAATAAGTTTCCACTGTTATTCCAACGATACCCAACTTTATATTTCTTCAAAACCTGATGGAATTTCACAATTCTCCAAATGAATCAAATAAAAGGTTGGATCAATCAAATAAAAGGTTGGATGGCAAGAAATGTCCTTCTTCTTGATTCCGACAAAACAGAGGTACTAATTATTGGACCAAAAACCTCTAAAAACAAGCCACTAAAATATAATTTGTCTCTCGATGAATGTACTTTTACATCTTTTTCAACAGTAAAGAACTTAGGTGTTTATCTGGTACCAATCTGTCATTTGAAAATCAAATTACCAATGTTTGTAGAACAGCATTCTTCCACCTAAGAAGAAATATTGCTTAATTATGGCACATGCTCTGTTGCTGATGCCGAAAAACGAATTCATGTGTTTATGACCTCAAAACTAGATTATTGTAATGCATTAGTGGGAGGATGTCCAGCAAGATCAAAATGCAGCAGCCAGAGTGCTGACTAGAACCAAGAAATATGATCATATTAGCCCCATTTTATCGTCATTACATTGGCTACCTGTTACATTTTTTATTAATTTTAAAATTCTATTAACTACGTACAAAGCTTTGAATGGTCTAGCTCTGTAGTATTTAAGTGACCTTCTACCACACTATATTCCATCACTTTCATTACGATCACTGTTAATAGCCTCTAGAATATCAAAATCCACAACTGGAGGTTGATCCTTTTCATATTTGGCTCCTAAAATATGGAATAGTCTCCCTAACACTGTTCGAGATGCAGACACACTTAATCAATTTAAATCTAGACTAAAGATCATCTATTTAGCCAGGCATACACCTAATTTATTCTTCAACTCACAATTAGGCTGCTTTAGTTAGTTCTGCCGAAACCAGAAACCAGAAACATTGATCATGATCTCTAACTCTGCAATAAATTGAATTGCATCTATGCTAATAATATTCTATTTGTTTCCCTGTCTCAACCTCGGGACTTGTATCCTGAGGTCACCAGAACTGGCTGGAACAAGCTCCATTCCTGCTTCGTGTTGGACTCCACTGCTATGTTTGTTCCAGTGATGATGGCTAATAGCAGCCGGAGCCAGAACTGATGCCAACTCCAACCATAAGACATGGGATAGCATATGCCATTGCCTGAACCTCAGTCCAATGATGAACTACATTTTTATAATGGAATACATAGACTATCAATTAATTGCCAACAAAACCCTTCATCAGCCAATTAACAAGGACAATTGCATCTATGTGAACTTCTGCAGTTAATCCAGGATGGACTTCAAAGACATTAGTCATTAATCTTACAGTTCAAACTAAATCAATGTTTAAACACTGACCCTTAACACTTACTTAGTTTAATCATTTTAAACCATGACTTTAACTATACATAAGTAATATTTACATTACATTCATGATGTTAGCCAGAGTGGAACTGGCCCCCACAGTGAGTCTGGTTTCTCCCAAGGTTATTTTTCTCCATTAATCAACATCTTATGGAGTTTTGTGTTCCTTGCCACAGTCACCTTCAGCTGCTCATTGGGGTTATTAATACAAGTATTATTTAATTACTTATTTTTAAACACAATTCACAATCGTATTTTAATCAAACTATACAATGATGATTCATCGACATTATAGACATTACAGTTTTATCGTCTGTTAATGCCTGATCTTCTGTAAAGCTGCTTTGAAACAATGTGTGTTGTGAAAGACGCTATACAAATAATAATGACTTGACTTAAATCATCTTAATAACACACACACACACACACACACACACACACACACACACACTTATTCCACAAATGTTTAATAAGTTTAACATCTACATTATATTTGACTGATTTAAATGCTTACGAACCATTAACTACTAATATTAACTATTGTGAAAGAAATTATTTTTCCCCCTTTGACTTTTCTTAATTATGATTTCATGTGACACTGTTTTTACCTCTATTTTTAATGTTTTTAATCTGAGCAGTTGCTGTCATTCATCAGCACTGTGATGTGATGACCTAGTATTTCAATATAATATAATATAATATTTTCACAAAAGTAATTTCAGACCTTTTTTTTTTATAATGCCTTTAAATGATAAACAGCCTATTTAAATATGTGGCGTCTCCTGCAAGTAAATTCCCCACTTACCATCTGACAAAAGCACAAACAAAGCATGATCAAACAATGCAAAATTGATATGATTTGCTATTTGCTGCATTCACAGTGTTTGCGGGATGCAAATGTTTTGTATGTGGTTTGGTTCTGTCAAGGGGTCTCTGTTTTCTTTGGATTGAATATGTGCTGTGCACTGGGTCCCTACATGCTGTCAAACTCTCTCCCCAAATCTGAAGCTCTTTTATACCTACAGCCCCCAGCGTTCCTAACAAACACAAACAAAGAGCACTCCAAACCCTCACAGACTTTTCCAACTTTCATTAGAAGCAACACTTCTTCTAGTCTTATATAGAGTGATGTTGTTGACTTGCAGCACAGAAACTTTCATTGTCACGTTTGTTATGTGAAATGTGCCAAACTTGCTTTAATGGCCTGAAAAGGGCACATTTCTGTCCATTAATAGCTGTTGATTATTAAACATGAGATATTGTAAGAAGCAGAAGCACTCCTATTGCAATATCACAATGGTGTGGAGAAGAGGAAGGACACTGACCTTCTGAATTCTGAATGTCTTTACATGTGTGATATTATATGATATATTACATATGATATGATAAACTGTCCCTATTTTCCTGTTTCACATGATGCCACTGAATGACATAATAGGTAAGTAAATAGGCAAGGAAAAATTAAGAAACCTCACAAAAAATGCTCTCGTGTGTGGAACTACTTTATTACGCCACAGATTTAGGATATTGCGTAGAATCAGCTAAAGCTGCCATTGCTAGTTTGAAAGATGCACCCAAGGCTCCATTAGGGTACAATGGACTAAAGGTTCCATGGGGTAAAAGGCTCCTTTGATTTTATTTTCTCCCACAATACTAAATAAACACCTGTTTGACACTGTGAACTGCAATTTTCCTGTTCCATGAGATGTTTGCGTGTGGTGTCTAAAGGTTGATTTTGAGGCAATTTTATCTAATTTTTATAATTTTTAAATGTTACAAATTTATGTAGCTAATGAAAATCCCTGAAATTAACACATTTATTTGAGACAAAATACTTATCATTTTCAGTTTTGTTCAAGGTAATTAAATTCAATAACTGTCCAGTAAGTGCATGGATAGTATTTGGTGTTAAAAGCCCCCCTGTTGCAGTGGCTTAAGGACCCCCCCCCCCCCCCCACATTAAACACACTGTTTTTATACACTGTTTGTATATATAAGTATTTCTTATATATACAGCTTTGTAAAAAATTAAGAGACCACTCCAAATTTTTCTTAAATCAGCATCTCAACATGTATGGCAGCCATTCTATTCCAGTGTATGTTGAATTCCAACACAAGAGCCCAACAGCAATGTGGCAGACTGGTAGAGAGCATGCCAAGACACATGAAAGCTTTGATTGGAAATCAGGGTTATTCCACCAAATATTGATTTCTGAACTCTTCCTAAGTTAAAACATTAGTATTGTGTTGTTTAAAAATGAATATTAATTCGTTTTCTTTGCATTATTCGAGGTCTGAAAACACTGCATCTGTTTTGTTATTTTGACCAGTTGTCATTTTCTGCAAATAAATGCTCTAAATAACAATATTTATATTTGGAATTTGGGAGAAATGCTCTCAATAGTTTATAGAACAAAACAAACATTTTCTTTTTACTCAAACACATACATATAAATAATAAATCCAGAGAAGTCTCTTAGTGGTCTCTTAATTTTTTCCTGAGCTATTCATTGCATATTATACTCAGCAAAAAAAGAAACGTCCCTTTTTGAGGACACTGTATTTTAAAGATAATTTTGTACAAATCCAAATAACTTTACAGATCTTTATTTAAAGGGTTCAACATTTTTTTCCATTCCTGTTCAATGAACCGTAAACAATTAATGAACATGCACCTGAGGAACTGTCATTTAGACACAACTTACAGATGGTAGGCAATTAAGATCACAGTTATAAAAACTTAGGACACTAAAGAGACCTTTCTACTGACTCTGACAAACACCAAAACAAAGATGCCCAGAGTCCCTGCTCATCTTCGTGAACGTGCCTTAGGCATGCTACATGGAGGGATGAGGACTGCAGATGTGGCCAGGGCAATGAATTACATTGTCTGTACTGTGAGACACCTAAGACAGCACTACAGAGAGAGAGGAAGGACAGCCGATCGTCCTCGCAGTGTCAGACCATTTTTAAAAACACATGATCTGTATTTTGTGTGATATTGGTGTGATATTCAGAGTGGTACATCCGAATATCACACCTGTGGGACAGGTACAGGATGGAAACAACAGCTACCCAAGTTACACCAGGAATGCACAATCCCTCCATCAGTGCTCAGCCTGTCCGCAATAGGCTGAGAGAGGCAGGACTGAGGGCTTGTAGGCATGTTGTAAGGCAGGTCCTTACCAGACATCACCGGCAACAACATCAGCTATCGGGACAAACCCACCTTCGCTGGACCAGACAGGACTTGCAAGAAGTGCTCTTCACTGACGAGCTGTGGTTTTGTCTCACCAGGGGTGATGGTCGGACTTACATTTATCATTGAAAAAATGAGCGTTACACCGAGGCCTGTACTCTGGAGCGGGATTTGGAGGTAGAGGGTCCGTCATGGTCTGGGGTGGTGTGTCACAGCATCATCAGACTTGAGCTTGTTGTCATTGCAGGCAATCTCAACGCTGTACGTTACAGGGAAGACATCCTCCTCCCTCATGTGGTACCCTTCCTGCAGGCTCATCCTGACATCCAGCATGACAATGCTACCAGCCATACTGCTCGTTCTGTGCTTGATTTCCTGCAAGACAGGAATGTCAGTGTTCTGCCATGGCTAGCGAAGAGCCCAGATCTCAATCCCATTGAGCATGTCTGGGACCTGTTGGATTGGAGAGTGAGTGCAGTCCATGAGGAGGAGATGCACTGAAGTAGTTAATGCAGCTGGTAGTCACATCAGATACTGATCATTTTTCTTGGAGACATGTCCAATCCTTCTCCAATGTCTTCTATTGGTTATGGTGTCCATGCACTCTTGATTGGATCAAATGATGAGCTGTTGGTTGTTAATGGTGTTGGGCCAAAAGATGCACAGTGTTCTTCTGAATAATTTTGTTTGGAACATTGACAGTTTGGATAAATCACTCTATGTCATTCTCCAGCATTCTGAGCCAGACAGCAGGGTGGAAAGAACATAGCGCTGGTATATTCTAATCTTGGTTTTGGGATTATATTGTGTGGACATCCATTTGTAGTTCAGCCTTTGGAATGCGATTCTAGTGTTGTTGTGGCAGCTCTTGGTGTCACTGCCTGCTCCTCCATTGTTCCTAACAACACTGCTGAGGTAAGTGAATTCTCCAGTTGTGGGTAGGTCTTTTCCATCAAGTTGAATTGATGAGGGATTTGGGATGTTCAGTGTCATCACCTCCATCTTTTTTTAGTTGATCTTTAGTCCTATCTGTTGCGAGAATATGGTGAGTTGAGATGTTTTCTACTGCATATGCTGGTGAGGATGAGACCGCAGTGCTAGGTCATCTGCAAAATCCAGATCTTCCAGTGTTGAGAAGGGAGTCCATCTTATACCTTGTTTGTTTCTTAACCCAGTCAATAGCCAAGTTGAAAAGCAGTACTGACATTATGCACCCTTGTCTTACCCCAGTCTTGACGGTCGCTATTTCCCACCTTACATGTGAAGTTGGCATAGAATCTCCTGATGAGGGTGACCAGCTGCTGCGGGATCCCATACACAATATGTCTCTGTGGATGCTGTCGAATGCCTTTTCTACAAAGTTGATGTCTATTTATATATATATATATATATATATATATATATATATATATATATATATATATATATATAGTACTTGCATATACTGTATATTTAACATATTGGGCTATTATTGAATATTTAGAATATTATCAAATTTAAAACAACATTTTTCCTTAATAATTTAGATTAACAGGAATGAAATATCCTTGCCTGGCTCTTTAAATGCAAGCCCCTATGGGTGTGCGCAGCTCCCAGGGGAAACATGCAGCCCACCCTGAAGTAAGTGAGAGGGCTGGAATGACAGAAACTTTGCAGACAACATGATTTACATTTACATTTATGCATTTGGCAGATGCTTTTATCCAAAGTGATTTAAATTGCACTTATTACAGGGACAATCCCTCCAGAGCAACCTGGAGTTAAGTGCCTTACTCAAGGACACAATGATGGTGGCTGTGGGGATCGAACCGACAACTGACAATCTGAGTACCAGTTCAGTGCTTTAGCCCACTACGCCACCACCACACCAATTACATGATGATGACTAATGAGAGAGGATAATGGCAACTGAAGAGTGTCAATAAAAGGTCAAATTAATAAAAATTTTGTATTGTCATAATTTGTGATTATAGATATTATTAGAGAATTGCAAATGGGAGTATTGATGGTACATAATGTGATATCCATGGATATGTGCCCCCCTCCCCCCTCCCACACACATTCTGTAACCCCCCCAATGTTCAAGCCAAATCTACGCCCTTGTGTGCACCTATTCTAAATATAAACAACGGCATTTCCACTTAGATGCCTAACTGTATAAACATAGCAGATGCATAACTAAAATGCAACAGCCAACATGACAAGAGTTTCATGCAACATCTAACTAATTATCGCTGGTGCAATCTGATATAAAGAGCATCTGACGATGCCACTGCAGGGGACCATCATCCCAGTATGACTTACTTTCTTCTGCTGTACACAAAGATTTTTAGAAGAATATTTCAGCTCAGTTGGTTCTCACTATGCAAATGAATGGTATCAAAATTGTTAAGCTCAAAAATGCACAAAAAGGCAGCATAAATGTAATCCATAAGACCATAGTTGTTAAATCTATATCTTCAGAAGTGTTATTCATATGCATTCATGACATCAAGACTAGTTTTTTATAATGCGTTACTGGGAGAATGTCCTGCAGGTGCAATAAATAATCTTCAATTGGTTAATAGTGCAGCAGGTAGGGTAACTAGAAGCAAGAAATCTGATCTTAGCCCCATTTTATTTTTACTACACTGGCTACCTGTTAAGTTTTATATAAATTTTAAAATTTTGTTAATTATTTAAAAATCTTTGAATAGTTTAGCTCCTCAGTACTTAAGCAAACATCTACCAAGCTATAATCAATCACATTCACTACAATCGCAAAATTATGGCCTGTTAATAATACCTAGAATATCAAAATCCACTCTGGACACTGGCTCCTAAACTGTGAAATACTCTTCCTTCTGAAAGACACACTCTCCCAGTTTAAGTCTAAACTGAAGACTCATCTCTTCAGTCAAGCATACACCTACAGTAATTTACCTCTCAACCCATAGATATGCTGCATTAGTCAGGTCTGCCGAAAGCAGAAACACTTCTCATATTATATCACTCTGCTTCAAAGGGAATGGCATCTATGGTAATATTGTTCTATTTGTTTCCCTCTCAACCACAGTATTCATATCCCGAGGATACCAGAGCCTGCCAGATCCAGCGCCGGTCCTACCCGATGTACTAATCCCCCGGCTATGTGTTGCTGAGTGATGACTACTAACTGCAGCATATACCAGCAAGACATCACTTCAGTCTACTACGATGGACTTCACAGTAGATGAACTGCTGCCAACTCCAACCATAAGACATAGGAGTCCTTCACTGACCACTGCCCAAACCTCAGACTCAGGATAGACTTGACTGGAATTAATTGCCACAAGCCTCCAGCCAGAGTGCGAAGAACCTCATTGACCACTGCCTGCATCATCTTGGTCATAGGATGGACTACACTCTTAAAATGGGATGCATAGACAACAAATTAATGCCAACTTAAGACTTTATCAGTCATATAACAAATTACAGTGCTTCTATATGCATTTCCACAGTTAATTCAGCATGGACTTTACTCATTAATCTTCGATCATTTTTATCAAAATGCACAATGAAGACTTGATATTACAGACCTTACTTTTTATAGACACACATCACTTCGAGACAATGTGTGTTGTGAAAAGTGCAAAAGATTTTTTTTAAATGACTTGACATGAAATGACAGGTATGGGTGGGAAACATATCAATATTTAAGTCCTTTTTTACTTTAAATTATTTTCCCTGCCCAGTAGATGGAGATATGCATGAAGAATGTGAATTGCCAAAAACAAAAAAAAGAATGTGAAAGTGGAGACTGATAGTAAAAAAAGTACCAATATATTGATCTGTTTCTCACTCAGATTCATTATATCGTTTCTGAAGATATTTAACCACTGGAGTTACATTTATGCTGCTTTTATATGCATGTTGGTGCTTCAAAGTGAAAACCTTCATTTTTGTTCAGCAGGAGAATGAAAATCATACACATCTGGGATGGCATTTGGGTGAGTAAATGATGAGAATTTTTTAATACATATTTTGGTGAACTATGCCTTTAAGGGACCGAGAGATCCTCTATGCTTAAGCCAAAAAAATCCTGATGAAATGGTGCTTTCTGATTTAAACGCTTGCGATGACACACATATTGTGCGGTGCACCAAGCGCCATCTGCCAATAAAGTTGGCATGATTCCATTTGGCTTTCACTCCTGGGAGGAGTTCCCATACTGTCAATTACTGACACTGACGAGCTACTTCCCTCCTTTCAGAGAGCCAAGGTTACAGTCATAACCAATATGGTATGTATAAAAATCCTGTTCCCTGAATAAGGGAATAAGACAATTCAGCTGACACTATGGGAAGTCTGTCAGCAGAGACTATTACTAAAGCCTTTATAGAATCAAACCAGTTCATAGGCAGATGGCTCAGTGCCATTTTAATTAGATTATCTACCGAAGGGAAGAGAACACGACCATTGGCAGCAAGAAAAACAGTAGTGTGGCAAAGCTACGCAGTGCCTCATTCCCTTATTCAGGAAAAGAGAGGAAAAGTGGAAGGTGGTCTACTTAAGATAGGTAGGGTGAAATGTGGAGACATGGCGGCAATGTCGGTCCTCCCTATACTAAAACTATGCAAGTTGCATAGAGCTTCCAAACACCAAGGGACCTCTATGCTGTCAAGATGTTAAAAGAAGCCTAGTATTGTTAAAATAAAACACTAAATATGTTAAACTGAATGTTTGATCTGAAATGTAGGTGGCACACTTACGTATTTTAGCCCTCACAGATTTACTGGTCCATATTCCTTATTAGAGTCATCTTTGATTTGTAATGGGAAAGACAAGGCTGTGAGAGATAGACTTAAAGTCTCTTCAATAGGCTGTACTGCAGTTTAAAGTGTTTTTGGATCGTTCTGCGGACAAAATTTTGATAAAATGTCTGATCAAGAACATCCAGTATACAAAAAACTCCAGACAACATGAGTTGTTGAAAATCAGATGTGACCTACAGAGATTGTAAGTCTGTCCCTCACAGCCCTGTTGTCATTCCCATTAAAAATCAAAGATGGCGCTAGCGTGAATAAGGTCACATATGGACCAGCAAATCTGTGAGGGCTAAAATATGCTAGAGCACCACCTACATTTTAGATCTGTATATTGTGATAAGTGAGAAGACAATCTTTTTTCTAGTTAGTTCGCAATGGGTGTGAATGGTGAGCTTTTAAATTTGAGTGTGAAAAGTTGCCAAAAATGCATCAGAGTTTAATGAGTTAAATGTCTTATTAAATGCATGTTGCCACAGTTGTTTTTTAATTAAAAAGTCGAAGGCAAGAAAATTGCAAAAAGACATGATTTTATTAAAAGCTATCCACTGATACCATGTTGGACAATTTCAATGAGACTTCACTTTCAAGGATTTTTTCTATATATAACGGTCACATTTCACACAAAGCAGTATTTTCATGATTGACATACAAGTCATTACAGTACCAGATGGTTTCAATGGAACTTCCCAGCCTCAAACAAAAAAAAAACCCAAATACAGTCATTAAGCACTGGACAACACCTGGACACAGCCTGAGCTCTATTTCATAAAGCATAAAATACTTCTAAACATCATAGCATGGTTTTGAACCTGAAATGTAAAAAAAATTGCCTCCAGCATTATTGCATCTCTGATATTGGCAGAAGGGGCTTGGAAATCACACGATGAACTTTATTAGAGAAACAAAAACACATTCTGCAGGTTATGAGCATTGTCTGCGTGTTATTTTCTGTAAATAAGGCAGCTGTATCATTTAAGGCATTGCTGCTATGAGATGGCATCTCTATGAAACTCAAAAATGCTGATAAATGTTGACAGGAAATTCTGTTTTACTTATCTAATGCTGTGAAGTGACAATTCACATTTAGACCATCTGTGCTGAGAATCAAGCCAATCACTATTGAGTTTGTGGCCACATTTAGAGTTCAGTCTGCATGAGAGGGGAAGTTTCCGCTCTTCAAAGGTGATGTACAGGGAGTTTAAAAGAGAGCACAAGCCCTTTAGGTCACACACAGCAAATGACAGGACACACTCCAACTGGAAGTCAAGCACTCTGAATTTACTGCTGGTAGTTTCCATACTGACCCTGTGAGGAAAGACACACACACACACACACACGTCAATATCCTGTTTTTCATGTTCCAATATTTGAAATGTGCTCACTAGTTTAAAGCATCTGAAGTATTTTGCCAACATGAAACAGCATTTGTGACCCATTGTACTAAAGTAATGGGATGTGTTTCAGAGTCAAACAATACATTTAAAAAGACTTTGACATTTTATACACGAGGAATTGACTGGATGCTGAAAAATGGGTGCTCCATACCAAAATTAAGAGGTGAATGGGAGCATGCAGTGGATTGTGAAGGACTACTCCCCTCCTGAAACATAGCCGTTACACACTTTTGAGGTGGCTTTTTGACAGACATTCACTCTATTTTTTCCAAATCTATCCTTATTTGCTACTGTTACTGTAACCCTAGTTCAAATTTACCAGCATTAAATTACTGCTTTAACTATTAGCAAGGTTATAGAATGGCTGCATTGTACACCACATGGTTGCACGATTATGACCAAAAACATACTTGTTGTATTATTGCCTTTTTTATGTCGATTAACAGATGTTACATCAAATACACATTTTTTCACCTTCATTCCATATTCTTTATGTAGGCTACACGTCCAAACAAGCTGAGAACTGTTCGGGTGAATTCATTTATAACTGTAAATTAACTTAACATTGTCTACTTAGGAGCATGACAAAGTAAGCTGTAATTCATTTTTTCAATAAATAGTGCAAAGAAAATAAAGCAATTCAACAATATTAAAACTCTTCCATTGTAATGACTGAAGCTGTCACTCACAGCAGTTTTACATGGTTTAAGCTCACTGATGCTCCACATAGAGTTCTGTACTCTCACAAATGGTCTATAAATGAAATGGCGTAAACAACAAAATCAATCAATTACACTAGTCTATGCTTTGATTTTAATAGGAGCAATCTAGTTCAGTGCATTTTACCATTTTGCAAGCGAACGGTGCAACATGTAACAAATCAAAAATGAATCCAAATTAGCAATGATGCTTTTCATCGGTAATTTGGATTTCGGATTCGATAAGTACACAAACACACCATTATGAGTAAAGAAACATAAATCCAGATCTAAACCAAAACAAACCAAGCAACTGTACAGCATTCCTCCTCACTTGTAAACAGCGCTGCTCTTCCGGCTGTCAGTTCTTGCGTGTTTCAAATGCCAATGCGATTACGTCACACGCGCATACCGCTGCTAACTGGAAGCATGATTTAGAGTTAAAAAAAGGACTTAATAATTTATCTTTTTCACACCAAAAGCGATCGTATCGCTTTTAGAAGACATAAATTTAACAGCTGGAGTAATATGGATGAAGTTTTGGCTGACTGTCTGTGATATGTGGAGCTTCAAAAGAGAAACCTCCATCCAATTGCATTTTAAGGGCCTACTAAGCTATTTTTCATCAAATCAGTCATACACACCTGGGATATCATGAGGGTGAGTAAATAATGAGAGTATTTTCATTTTTGGGTGAACTATCCCTTTTTAGTTCACATAGCTCAGTCATACTGAAGCTTATTTAAAAGGGTAGAAGTAATTTAGTCACTAAATTAATACATTGGTCTCCTTTACTGATTCTTATTAAAATAGACAATACTAGCGGTTACATGCCACCTCTCAGTAGAAGAAAATGTATTGTGTAACTTGAATTCACTTTGTAAGGCCCATGAATAAACTCTAGATAAATTGACCATCATGTTGTTTTAAGTGCCTCCGAGTCAGTTCATGTTTTGTGAGTGGAAATGTTTTTCACCTGGTCAAATGCATAGGGGCGCTGTGGCTGTCCCTGTGGTGGTCCGGGCTGTGGTGGTCTATAGGCTGAATACTGCTGCCCTTGATTCTGGGGGTAGTTTGGGTACTGACCTTGAGCACCCTGAGATGAACCTGTTATGACACATTCACAACACTGTAATAAATCATCCTCAATTAATCAAGTTCACATCAGTAATTATTATCCTTAGTTATTGGACTTAAGTGGATTAATCAATGAATCTTCCTCCACACACATTTAAAATTCAATAAACAGATCACAAAGCCATTTATATGTTAGCTCAAACGTTTGATATTCAGTGAAGGAAGTGACTGATTACTATTTACTCTTGATAAATCAGTTTTCTAACCTACACAGCAAGGGTAAATGTTTCCTTTTCCTTTTAGAAGCATGATTGGCCTCAAATCAAAGAGTTTGTTGTACATCTTCACATAACACTGACATTTATCAAAATATTTACATGGATTTATAGACTAATAAAAAGTCCCTACATAGCCCCTTCCCCTCAAAATTACATATTTTTAATTCAAAATGACAAAATGCACCATATTCAAAAGGCAATGTGTTTGCACGTATGGTTTACACTGCTTTTAATCCTGGGTTATTATGTCTTGCATTAGCAAAGTTAACCCCAAATTGCAAAACTAGCAGTGCTTGAATGCTACAGTGTTTCGTTTAGAAACCAAAAGAGTTCACATCTTGAATGCACGTGATGTTTTCATACATTAATCTGTGAAAGTGATCTAATTCATACCGTATCCCTGCGGTTGTCCAGGATAACCCTGCTGTGTGGTGTACTGCTGCTGTTGTGGGTAACCCTGCTGCTGCGCTGGACCCTGCTGATACGCCTCCTGCTGCTGACCATACTGAGCGTTTCCTACGGAAACACCATAAACATTCATTGAGTAGAGCGAGCCATGAAACTAAAGCAAAACTACCTGCTAAGTAAAATGTACTGAATGTGGCTGCACAAACTCCAGCTGACATGTTTTGTGTCATGGACGATACGGATTTCCTCCTGCACAACATTTAGCCTGGAAAGACTGTTCAACACATCACTGGCATAATTCAACACTAATGCTGTCACAGAGTTGTGACATTCTGGTGGAGAATTTCCTTGTATCACTTGAATTTGATTGATCATGTCAAGCTGATGCAATCACACTTCCTCCATTATACTGCACAGCTGACAAAAGCTTCTGTAGCAGTAAACTCACCTATACACACTTCAGTCAGTTTCTCTAAAGCTTGTCTCCCCTTTCTAAAAGGTAAACTCAAGAACACACTATTAAATGCAAGAATTGCTGTTAAAGCCTTAGCTTTAATGCTAGGTTTCTCTGCAAGTACTTGAGAAGCTGTATGTTTTACACTTATGGTTGCCAAGCGCTCATCTCTTAGATATTGAGACAAGGGAATGATGTCGTACCCTCTGGTGCCCCCTGTCCTCCATGACTGTATTGTTCTGCATAGTATTCATCCTGACCGGGGTACTGCTGAGGTGGTCCTAAAAACATACACACGGCTTTAGACAAACCAGGGGCCTGTACCACGAAGCCGGTTTAGGTGTCTAGCCAGGTAAGATTTAGCTAAGTGTGAGCCAAAGCTGGGATTTTGGAATCACAAAGGTGGATCGGTTTTTACCAGAATTCAAAGCCATATTAACTTGCAATCCTCAGGTGGGCTCCTCTTGAGCAGGTAACAGATGCAAAAAGATACTGAATATATCAGCTGTGAGCAATTTGACAGATCTATTATGCAATAAAATTACTCCATTACCTAATTCAAAGAGTACTTCACAGAAATAATTATAAAAAATAAATAAAACCACCTATCCCTATACCTTAACCTAACCTAACTAGGGATGGGCATTTTGGTAATCTTTCAGTCCTACATTCTTCACTTTCACTCGTTATGTTAAGGCTCTCTGATAAAACCCACAAGCCCTTATTTTTTTGAAGGAAAAGATTTGAGAGTCTCTGTGTAATAGAAAATATGTTTCTTTATCGATCAACTCCACAGAAATGGGGGAAGCATCTCCTCCTGCATGTGTAAACCAAGAACATAACACAAACTTTCAATTAAAGTGAAACTATCAAAATCCTTGCTTGTATTTCAATGGACTTTGGCGTGAACCTCTGCAAACAGTGCCGCATCAGAGCATTTCAAAGCGATTTATCTTTGTGTGCTGCTCTGCTGAGTGCGGCTGGTCCGCAGTTCATTTGGAGTGCTCATATATACACGACAAGAACAGAAAACTACCCAAAAAATGCATCATGGATATCATGGTGTTTCTATATTTGCTTAAAATTCCCTTTTTTAGGCAGTAAAAATTGATTGGAATATGAAGTACACAATAAACACTGAGATCAAATAAATCGCAGACAGGCGATTATGTAATGCAACATTGTATGGTAAGCCTCAAGGAACTATGTCATAACGAAATGCAAAGCGGACTGGTACCGCTCCTGTTTTCACATCGCACAAATCAAATCAAACCACAAAAGAACCCACAACGAACCATACTCAGACCACCTCCTGATGTTGGCTTTTGGGTCCTTTTAAGGGGGTCTGAGATTATTTGTGTTGTTCACATATACACATTACACTGCTCTGAGAGTGCTTGGAGTGCTCAAACTAGTTGTAAAAAAATGCCCTTATACACTCTTTTGATTGTCCTAAACCCATACAACAAACGTTAGCATTGCAGCAGCATTTATCACTTTGGTTGCTATGAGACGTCTGTTGACAATCAAGGTAGCGCTGAAAATCTCAATATTAAAAATAAGGCCCTTCTTTGACACATTTGTGTATAGTTGTCACTAGATTTCGAATTGAGTGAAAAGTCACGTCTTGTGTTTTCATGATTGATAATTAAGGTCACTTTTGAGGACTCGTGCCCATCCCCTGATCCTACAGTACTTCACTTGAACTTGGATTTAAACATTGGTGCACCAAATATGTCTTTATATCATGCCGCAAGAATGAAAAGAGCAAAATGTTATTTCTGCATAATTTCCTCTAATATTCAGTGTTCACATTTTAATACATAATATTATATTTTTTAATAATATAACATTACATCAAGATTTTATATTTTAAACAAAGATTTAAATCAGTTAAATCAATAATCTTGCATGTTCTTCTTGTGGACCTATATTTTACTTTCACATTGATCAGCTATTTGTATCTTAAAGTCCTTTTTTTTTTTACAGCAGTCATCTCGAGGTCTCGCAGCAATAGAGCTGTTTCTTCTAGCAGTGCAAATGTCTTTAAATTCTTCATCATTTTACAGTGATTCCTTGTACTTTGTACACGTTTACATTCTTCACAATTTCACAGTTATCTATTATGCTATGTAAATGTGTTTACAATTTTCTGTCTTGAGCGGTAAATCACACCACGACTCTTGCAAAATACAATTAAACAGGATCAAACTCAGAAATGGCATAGAAGGCTTGTATTGAGCACAATGGCATAGAAGGCTTGTGGTGGTATTTAACTGGACTGGATTTGTTAAGGTTACAGGATTGCTTTTGAGTAGAAAAACAGAGTTTGTTCAACTAGCTTCATGGTACAGGCCTGAGAACTGACTAAAAAAAGACCTCATATGATTTTCAAACCTAAAGCAGCATATGAACAAAATAAAAAAAAACAGCACAGAGCAGACACTATGACAGACACAACAACTGCTAACGTACCTTGATGTGGTGGTCTGTAGGGCGGCATTGGTCTCTGGCCCATCACATGATTGCCTTGACCCATCATGCCCATGGGGTTCTGCTGACCCTGGTAATGCTGCCCACCGCCGCTTGCAGGAGGCATGTTGTACTGTTGAGCTGGAGCTTGCTGGTGCATTATGGGCCCTTATGAAGCACAAACACAAAATCAAAGTGAGAAAATAAACACTCAACTGGACTTTATGAAACCATGATTTTAGAACCTGTCATCCACACCGTTGAAAAAGGCTCAAGAAATGGGCATGGAAAACTGGGAAGAGGGGACGCATCAGGAAAGTGCCAAGCACAACAACGCAGAGCAGAAAAACAAAAGAGACAAACTAGGATTGCTTTGAAACTAAAGAGCCCCTAAGAGGACAGGGAGTGAATTTCTTTTCTGAAATGTTTTGTGTTCCCACACAATTTTGATCTCTCTGCTATTTTGTGCTCTTGTGTTTCTGTAGTGAATCTATAGACACATTGGTTTCTACCAATTGCAACTAAATTAGTTCATATATTAAAGACTTCAGACAGGAGCTCCGTTTACATATAACCAAATAATCTGTTAATAATCTGTTGGATAGCTCAATCGGATTAAAAAGCCTTCATGTAAACACCTCAATCCGGAACAAAAATATCTGTTTAGCTTGATCCGAATGAAATTTACATCCAATTGAAAGGGGTGGTGTAGAAATAATCAGTTTAAAGATTAATATTTGCCATGTAAACATTTGAATCCAACTACTTTTACAATTGTATTCTAAAAGTACCTTGTGCTCGTGCGCAGTGCCAACGCTTATTATTAAGTGTGTTGTGTTACAAATTTATTAAATGTTTAATTTAGGTTCCAATACCATAGTATCTGTTAAGCACGAGATTCCTGCCAGTCTTGTTTCAGAGTACTGAGACTCTCACCCTTTGTATGAGAGCATGGGTGGGAAAAGTTTAGTATCGAGCGAACGGCTACTTGATTTGCATGCTTTGTTCATCACAATGTAAATCCCTCCCCCTAAATGTAGATAAATTGCAATGTTAAGTTCCCTTAGTTCAGACTAGATTGGGATGACTACAGCAACGCACAGCGAGTTCTCAATAAAGAAACCTGCTTGAAAGATATCCCAACGTCTCCTGGTCTTCGCTTCTGAGTTTCCTACACTTTAGAAGGAATAAGTTCACAACAGTTGGTGCCTGTGACCCGGATAGAGCTACTCACCTGAATCCAGATTGAAACTTAAAGCTCAACAAAGATCTCAACAAAGAATGAACTTTTCTGACTGAGTTCCAGACTGAATCTTGAAACTTCAAGCTCAACAAAGAATGAACTTTCCAGATGGAATCTTTCCGTACAACCAACGATTTAGTGAGTTTCACTCTATTCAAAGAACCGCTGCAGACCAGTAAAAAAAAAAAAAAAAAAAAATATTTTCCTCTGCGCCGCCAGAGAAAAGGTTAACAGACAGCTGTAGAGTTTGGTTAATATTGGTTATCCTCTGTTCAGGCAGGGAAGATTAGCATTACGTGTTAATATTGGTTATCCTCTGCTCAGGCAGGGAAGATTAGCATTACGTGTTAATATTGGTTATCCTCTGTTCAGGCAGGGAAGATTAGCATTACGTGTTAATATTGGTTATCCTCTGTTCAGGCAGGGAAGATTAGCATTACGTGTTAATATTGGTTATCCGCTGTTCAGGCAGGGAAGATTAGCATTACGTGTTAATATTGGTTATCCTCTGTTCAGGCAGGGAAGATTAGCATTACGTGTTAATATTGGTTATCCTCTGTTCAGGCAGGGAAGATTAGCATTACGTGTTAATATTGGTTATCCTCTGTTCAGGCAGGGAAGATTAGCATTACTTGTTAATATTGGTTATCCTCTGTTCAGGCAGGGAAGATTAGCATTATGTGTTAATATTGGTTATCCTCTGTTCAGGCAGGGAAGATTAGCATTATGTGTTAATATTGGTTATCCTCTGTTCAGGCAGGGAAGATTAGCATTTCGTGCTAATATTGGTTATCCTCTGTTCACAGAGAAGGATTAGCATTTCGTGCTAATATTTTGGTTTATCCTCTGTTCTTGTAGGCAGGGAAGTTAAGAGTGAAGTGTTGGTAATTTGGAAGGTTAACAATAGTTAAATCGGAGTTAACAAGTGTACCCTCTGTTGATCAGAGAAGTTTTAGTGTTTGTTTGTGTGGTAACAAAGAAATCCACAAAATGTTTAGGAAAAGTGCTAGACTAATCCCCACAACTGAAAAAGGTGGACTTGCTACTCCTTTGTGGTCAGATAATGAATTCAAAACACTGTTAGGAGAACAAATGAACCTAATAGTCACTGAAAAAGTTAGACAGGAACTAACTCAGAAATATGAAATTCACCCAGACAATACTTGGTCAGTAGATGAGTGTAAAAAGGTGCTTGGAGCAAGTATCCGCAAGAAAAACATAAAAGGCATTATATGCTGCCACAGAGAGTTTCTTTTAGCAAAAGCTACAGAACAGTCTCAGCATAACTCAGAGCTAGAGAAAGAGAACAAAGAGCTACGTGCTAGAGTTTCCTCTTTGACCAAGAAATTGAACCGCAACAAACCTATAGGAAAAACAGATGTAGAAACTACTATAGAGAATTCAGAATTTGTGTTGTTTGTTGACGGTTCAGCTCAAGTCATTGAAGGTAACAGACGAGCAGGTTATGCAGTAACGTCCACCACTGAAGTGGTTGCTTCTGGTCGTCTTCCAGATCATTTTTCAGCTCAAGCTGCAGAACTAGTAGCCTTAACAAGAGCATGCACACTAGCTTCAGGATCAGTCGCAAATATCTACACAGATTCCAGAAACGCTTTTGGGGTAATTCATGATTTTGGTGTCATTTGGCAAACCAGACAGTTTCTAACTTCTTCTGGATCCCCCATTAAGCATGCTGGATTAGTGAAAGATCTAATGTTTGCCATGAAACTTCCAAAGAAATTACCAGTGATCAAAGTGAAAGCACATCTCACAACTAATACTACAGAAGCTAAAGGTAATTCTCTTGCTGATGTAGCGGCTAAACAGGCTTGTTTCTATGCAACTGTACAAGTGTGTTCAGGTAGTACAGCACAGAAGACAATTCTGCCTCCTGAATCAATAATTGATCTGTACAAAGACGTTCCTCTGTATGAAGCATGGACATGGTTAGACAAAGGAGCCACAGTGGAAACAGCCAAGAGATGGGGATTACCAGATTGCATTGACTCAGATCAAGGTACACACTTCACAGGACAGGTAGTCAAGGAAGTGTCTAGAATGTTGAAGATTAAGTGGAATCTTCACTGCCCATATAGGCCACAAGCATCAGGGCAAGTTGAACGATCGAACAGAACAATCAAAACCAGGCTAAGCAAAATGCATCAGGAAGGAGTACCATGGGTCGAAGCGCTGCCAGCAGTACTGTGTAGTATGAGAGCGTCACCTAACAGATCAGTAGGACTGAGCCCTCATGAGATTATTACTGGACGCCCAATGCAGATACCAGGTGTGACTGATCTTAGAAATGCTGATGTACACATTGCCTCAGATGCCCTGATCGCTTACTGTAAAAACCTCACAAAGGCAGTACAGAGTGCCAAAGAGAGAGTTGAGTCGTGTTGGCAGACTCCAACAAAAGGTGGACACACAATCATCCCAGGTCAATGGGTCATGATAAAGTCATTCAGAAACAAGCCATTAGAGCCTAAGTGGTACGGACCACATCAAGTGATGTTGATTACAGCAGCTGCAGTATTGTGTCAGGGAAAGAAAACCTGGACTCATGTGTCACACTGTAAAGTTGTTCCCCCACCCACAGGGATAGGATAGGACACGGACCAGTGAGGAGCCCAGGGAAGAACCGAGTGCAACATGCGTCGGGGGCCCACCCTGCGGTGAAGACTCCCTCATAGGCCTTCCCCATCCACTAGTCCATCCTTACCTCACTGTTCTTTAGGTGTCAAATGAATTAAGAAATAGGGACAGAAGGAACAACAATAGCAGACTCGGAAAAAGTTAAAACCCTAGTGTTAGAACAAATACTGCTCTACTGTCTTTTGTTTTCGTGCTTCCTCTGTGCAGATACCACTTGATGGCTGTCCCGAGACCCATACGCACTGACCTCCTCACCTGCGTATGAAGCCACAACCTTCCAGAAAACAACTAGACCCACTGCCGAGCCAACTATCACAAAAGAAAAAGAAAATACACAACGCAGAGACCCACATACGGAACCTTCAGTCATCCGTCAACATGATCAAGTTTGTCGTACTACTAACCATCATGGACATCGCACAAGTGTGGACTCCAGAAACAACATATTCTTAGAGCTGATGACTATTTCAAGAAATGCCTTGTTTGCGGGAAAGAACGTTTGCTCCTACCACAAACAAAGAAGATGGCTGCATTCCAGGACTCACTTGTGCACAAACATGGTGGTCAAGAACTCTTGGAGCATTAATCCCGTCTTATGGTGTCATGCAGGCCCTTGATCAAGTCAGAAGCTTATCGAATTCTGTACAGTAGTTGGCCAGTGATATGGCTTTAGCCCTGGGTAACATCACGGACACTCTCGCTTCACACAAGATAATGATCTTACAGAACAGAGTGGCCTTGGATTACATTCTGGCAACGCAAGGGGGAGCTTGCACCATTATTGGCCCTGAGTGCTGCACCGGGTTAATGGATCCAACAGAGAACTTGAACAAAATCCAACAAGACATTCTTGATCTTTCAGCAAAATTACACCAGATGACTGAAGATAATTCTTCATGGTTCGGAAACCTGTTAGGTAAACCCTGGATGTGGATCAAGGAAATCGCAATTATGTTGATGTTTTTCCTACTGGCGTACTATCTATGCGTCCACAGTATCAAGTGTTTCATTCAACAAATGAATCACGCCTCTCACGAGAAAATGACAGTTCCAACCAGAAAAGATTATTACCCGTAAAAACTTCACGGACGCTAATTGCATGTTTGGTTCTGTGTCAGCATGCAATTGCAGAAAAGCAACACAGAGCAAGTGCTATGTGCCTGTAACGATCACAAGTTACAAGAATGAACCTTTAAGTGTCTAAATTTGTATTGTGTGAGAGTTATTAGAACTCTCAAAGGGGGAAATGTTGTGTTACAAATTTATTAAGTGTTTAATTTAGGTTCCAATACCATAGTATCTGTTAAGCACGAGATTCCTGCCAGTCTTGTTTCAGAGTACTGAGACTCTCACCCTTTGTATGAGAGCATGGGTGGGAAAAGTTTAGTATCGAGTGAATGGCTACTTGATTTGCATGCTTTGTTCATCACAATGTAAATCCCTCCCCCTAAATGTAGATAAATTGCAATGTAAAGTTCCCTTAGTTCAGACTAGATTGGGATGACTACAGCAACGCACAGCGAGTTCTCAATAAAGAAACCTGCTTGAAAGATATCCCAACGTCTCCTGGTCTTCGCTTCTGAGTTTCCTACACTTTAGAAGAAATAAGTTCACAACAAGTGTATGGGGACATCACTTCCTGACGTTTTAACCATCATTTCTACAGCGTATGCCGTAGTGACATTATATACTACGTGACAGATTAGGAAATGAAATGTTATGTTTTATGTGAGATGATGCAAAGTGAACACAGTAAATAGCCTAAACATCCTCCTCAAAACTCATGTTAAATATATCAACCATGGTCAGTTAGAGTTAACTTAGAATAAAAAAATAAAATAAAAAACAAACAAACAAAAATGTCAATAGCCTATTAATAAAAATATCTAGGTTTAATAAAATATCTAAGACTTTCGGGCTGTCAAATTAAAATTAGAATTTCGAATATCCATAAAATTTTGTTAGTCTATCCAGTTCAACCCATTAGATGCAGCACGGCTGCGTTGATAATTTGAAAAATGCTTAAAAAAAAGAGAGGGAGGACTCCGAGTCGGAGAGGATTTTACTTACACCAAATCATCTTAAAAGTGCTGTGTGGCGCTTCTTCGGTTTCTGGAGTACTGAAGGCGAGATTGTTGACAAAACCAACGTCATTTGTAAGTTGTGTAAGAAACCGCTGCTTTATCACTCCACAACATCTAACTGGAGAACACACATGCAGTCTTCTCATCCCGAAGAGTTTTCTCGAGAATGTAATGAAGAGGGGGCATTATTAAAACAGTCCAGGGTATTACTGGCACATCGGTCAGAGCTGAGCATGTGTTTTCATCAGCTGGAAACAATGTCAACAAAAACGCTCAGCCCTTGCTGCAGATCAAGTTGACCATTTTTGACAAACAATATGTAGATGTACGACTGAGTGGATAGTTTCAGAATAACGGTTTGCCATTTTGTGTTAACATAATACATTACGCTGTCTGTTGAAGCGTGTTCGCTCATATTACTGATGCTCTTATATGCACTTTTGTTACCTCAATTTCCTTGCATGCACAGTTAGTAAATTATGCTCATTTAATCTAAGAACGATTGTTTAAAACATTATGTACTTTAAACAAAGTCATAACATTTAATTTCAATAAAAAATGCGATGCTTGATTTGGATTATATTTGCTCATTGCGCTTGCATCTTCTTGTGGGCTTAGGAGACAATACAGTACTTTTTTCCTCTAACAAAGTAATGTCTTTAGAATTAGAATATTACTATTATTTATCTAAGAAATTTGAATGTAGTTTTTCTGCCATTTTGACAGCCCTCGAAGCATTATTTATATATTGTACAAGAGTATTTAACACCGCAAGCACCCCTTCTCTTGCAGATTTAAATGACTTTTTCCTGAATGATTAAACACTCCATTACACCTTCATTATTGCTTGGGGATTTTTGCGTAGGGTCACGTCCACGCTTATATTGTTTCCATTCCACATCTGTAAACTCCTTTAAGGACAACTCTCACACATCTGTCTTTACTTCATACTTGCATCCAGAGATGTCTGTGGTTATACTGGAGGTGGAATGGGCAGGAGGAATATATGGTTGAACTATATTTGATGTCTAATTCTTTGTTTGCAGCGTAAAGGGAGTAACATAGGAAGAAAGCTTCTCTGGCATATTTTTAGATATCTCAAAGCATAAACACCAATTACTTTGGTGCCACTTCATAACGTAATGTCTGACACTCTTCGTATGTGCAAACGTTTTGTTCGGAATACATTAAGATTAAGATTCAACTTTATTGTCATTGTGCAGAGTACAGGTACAGAGCCAATGAAATGGAGTTGGTTTCGCATATCCCAACTAAGCTGGGGTCAGAGTGCAGGGTCATCCATGAAACAGCGCCCCTGGAGCAAATAGTGTTAAGGGCCTTGCTCAGGGGCCCAACATTGATATCTTGACGGTGCTGGGGCTTGAACCCCTTTCGGTCAGTAACCCAGAGCCTTAACCGTTGAGGCACCACTGCCAATACATGTAATGCACATATAACAGAGCTGCACGATATGGTTTTTTTAATGGCCGATATCCAGATAGCAGGGTGACCGATACAATGCTGACAGAGTATCTCACACAATTTAATAGTCAATAACAAACATAAAATTGCAAAAAAAATAAAAAAAATAAATACAAATGAACTCAAGCACTATATTTTACACAAAACTAAAAAATTATATTGTATTTTAAACGGTAGATAAGTTTCTTCAGATTTCTGTTTAGTCATCAAATTTTAGTCATTTATTTTCACATGAAGAAATTGTTAATATATTAGGAAGAAGGAAATAACAGTACACACAGTAGTCCAGCAAACATGGATGGCATGTCCAAATTAGCAATCGCATATACAAAAAAAAAAATATATACAGAATCAAACCAACTGTACATACAGTGCAGTGAATAAGACATTTACTTAACGCACACGTGAAGCACTTTTCCTTTGGGCTGCATCTGAAAACATAGGCAGCTGACTTGCTACCTAATCAGTTAATTGCTTAACTGAACTCTTAAGGAAATGGTCTCCAAACAGTATGAAAAGCAGCTTATTTTCATCGTACCTCCATATACAGCCTCCAGAGGCAGCATTTCCTGGTTTCGGACGCAGCCTTGAAGTTTCACTCACGCGCTCATACAGATACAGCTCGAGGAACAATCGCCTGACAGTTTAAATGGCCTGGATCACCTACTTGGACTGTCACATATGGACCGTCATGATTTGTGAATGAGGATCTTTTGATCCTGAAGTTTTTCTGAAGTGCTAAGCCCAAAAATAGTAAAAACAGGTGGCACAAGAACTTACTATTCAATAAATAAAAAAACCAAGGAGGGGCTCTCTCAGGTGAAGCAACCAATGAGCCAAATGTCTGAGACCAAATGCATAATAAAACAAAATCTTGGGTAGGCCTAGCCCACCTTTGTCAATCAGCCTGTGTAACATAGTAACCGGTAGTTGAATTTTGGAATCCAATACATTTTAATAACATTAACCTTCCTAATCATAGATAAATGTAATGAAGTCCACCTGCCCACATCGCTTAAAACTTTTTAAGGGTCAAAATTCACCAAATAAAATCACACAGATTTGCTGTGAATAAAATGCCCAAGTACTTAATGCCCTGTTTGGGCCACTGGAAGACGCCCGGCTGAAAAGCCATCACTGGGCAGTACGCTGTCAGAGCCAAAGCTTCACATTTGGACCAAATGACTCTGTATCCTGAGAATTTACAAAATAAATGAATAATTCTGTGGAGGCAAGGCATAGATCTAGTGGGGTAGAAGACAAATAATAAAATATATTCTGCGTTGAGCAAAAGTTTATGCGCTAAACATCCTGCCGCCACCCCTGGAAAATCATCTTCCTTTCTTATCGCGGCTGATAATGGTTCCAGGGCAAGACAGAACAATAATGGGGAAAGAGGGCAACCTTGCTGGGTACCCCTATCCAGAGTAAACTTATCTGAAATTAATCCATTTGTTTGTACCTCTAATACCAGGTGTCTATAAAGTAACTTAATCCATCCAATAAAAGTCTTCCCGAACCAGTTTATTTCCAAAATTGTAAAAAGATAATCCCATTCTACCATATCAAAACGCTTTTTCGGCGTTAAGTGAGACAGCAGCGACTGGAGTTTGATCATTCGCCACTGACCACATGATATTGATGAAACTCCTAATGTTATCAGAGAAGCTACGGCCCAGAATAAACCCCACCTGATCTATATGTATAAGAGTAAACATAAGTCATAACTTTATGTAATCAATTATCCAGAATTCTTGACACTATTTTAACGTCTAGCTGGATCAGGGAAATTGGACGGTAACTTTTACACTTGCTTGGATCTTTGTCCTTTTTAAGAATCAGACTGATCCAGGCTTGTGTCATGGTTGGTGGGACCTTTCCATTCTTTAATGATCCATATAAACTTCTAACAAAAGTGGAGCCAATTCTGCAGCATAAGATCTAAAAAATTCAGTGGCAAATCCATCTGGCCCAGGAGCTCTGCCTGTAGGCAAGGCCTTAATTACCTCAAAGTTCTTCCAAGGTTATCTCAGAATGAAGACTATTTTTTTGCTCAATTGTCAGTTTAGGGAGTTCTAATTGTTCCACAAAGTTTCTAATATCTTCAGTAGATGAAGATGTGGAACTATAGAGATCAATATTCTTTAAAAGCATTATTAATATCGATGGCAGAGGTAAATATATTAGCACCAGCAGATTTTACTGAGGGAATGGCAGAAAAAGACTCTTTATATCTTTATATATCTTGCCAAACACTTTCCTGCTTTGTCCCCTGACTCAAAGTATGACTGTATTGCCCTGAATAGCCAAAACTTCGCCTTCCGCGAAAATATAGTATTATATCTGTATTTCAATCGGGTCAATTCTCTTAGGCCCTCAGACGAGATTTGGTGCTTACGCTCTGCCACAGACTTTTTTTTCCCCTCCCCAATTTGACATGCCCAATGTGCTCTAGGTTCTCGTGATGACGTAGTGACATGCCTCAATCCGGGTGGCTGAGGACAAATCTCAGTTGCCTCCACATCTGAGACGTCAATCCGCGCATCTTATCATGTGGCTTGAGCGAGTTACTGCAGACACATGGCGTATTGACTGTATTGCCCTGAATAGCCAA